>BSBK01011370.1:0-402500 GCA_027943335.1 Chamaecyparis obtusa
ACAAAACACAAATCTGATGAAATAATTTTCATTGTTTGTACTTATTAAAGCTTGTGACATTACTAACTATGTCTACTAATAGTTTAACATTCAAAGAAGACAAAAAATTATGCTCTAACCCTACAAATTCCCCAGTGAACCTGCTATTTTTCTAAGTATTACGCTATGCATTAAATCAACTGGGAGGTTGGGTATGCTCACCCATCTTGATATTGTTTTCAATTGGTATTTGTAAGGATTAAAACATTATTGCCAATTAATAAATTAAAGTCGCAACCTTTATAAAATACATGGTTTGCAAATAGTAGATTGACTTTTAGGGCCTTATCTCTACAGTCCATAAACAAAAAATCACCAGGGAGAGTGGTTATAATTACCTGGCATGGGTATGCCCCCTTCCACTATTCTACAATGCTATCAATTAGAATCCCATTACTACATCATTTCACAAAAAGACCGTGTTCTTTGCAATAAGACAACATGTCGTCTATAAGTATGTTCTTCATCACGATGCCAGTGATGTTTTCATTGCAAGCTCAGGAGTGGATACTTCCATTCCCAGATCCGATTTTTCCACGATGAAATGAAGGTTCTGTAATCCTTTGATTATGGATTGCTTGTCTTTTATGGGGCATTCAAAAGTTACCCCTTTTGTTAGGGTTTTGGTTCATAGAGAACAACCATTGGAACGTGTTCAGATACTGGATCCTCTCTTCTAAGATACTATTCTAATTATAAACTTTTATCACTCCTTTTTTTGGTACTAAAGAAGATTTAAGTTCAACATCTTTTAAGTGTTTACCACATAATTTTACCACTATACCAAATGCCTCTTGACAAAACTATATTATTTTTGATCTACTGAAATCTATGAAACATTAAGTTGGTTGTGATACTTAACTCAAGCATTGACCAACACAAGAAATTAATTAAGACTTCTAGTTATTAAACTATGAAGAAAATGATAAAGAAGACATTCTTAATATATGTTAGATAAAACTCTTCTTAAATAAAACTCAATTTAGCTATGAAAGGTAAATTTTGGCTAATAAATATAAGACAACATTTTACCACTTTTCGTGAAGATAACCCATGAAATTATTATTGATTATATGACCTTTGAAGACTGTGATGTTCAATTAGAATAGTTGATATTTGTCAACATGTTTTCCACTCTAATGCTCTTACCTTCCCAGAACAACATATAAAAAATGAACATTATAATTTGAAATACGTTACTACATACAAGGGGGTTTAAAGACAATAGTTGAGATAATTTTTTAACAAATTGTCTTAACTTGAGACAAAATAAAACTTGTATATTGTCTTAGATATTGTCTTTAAGTGAGTGTCTTAAATTATTGTCTTAAAATAATGTCTTACATAGATAATAAAAAACATCAATATGATTGTCTCTTGAGAGATAATTTTAATTTTGTCTTTATAAAGACGATAGCTTTAATTAAGAACATATTGTCTCTATGGAGACAGATATGTCTTGAATCCCACTTATTGTCTTTTGTTTTTCTTAAGACAATAAAAATATTCTCATTAGAAAAGAAATAGGTTTGTATATCACTGTATCATTGATTAATTCAAACTTTGGCATAATGGAATCGAACCGATATCCTCCTTCTTGTAAAGAAAGTGCTCTTCCATTGAACTAGCACCCTTTAAAGAATTAGTATATTCTTTAGAATTTTAGGTCTCAAATTTTTTTTGTGTGTAGTAATGAATTTTTAAGTCTAAATAATGTTTGAGAATAAGTTTGGTGGAGATGGAAAGATGATTCTCTTTTTAGGTCATTTGAGTACAAGATACTTTCTAAGCTTGAAAGTTATTTGAATGAAAAGTTAAATTGAAGCATAAAATTATTTTGCATTTTTTCTTTGAATTATTTCCTATTATGCTTCTACTATATGAATCATGTTTTGATAGTTCAGTCAGAATTAACACTCGTATATTGGTATGCCTTCACTTAATGTTTGGGCAGCCACCTCCTAGGATCATTGGATACCTATGTCACTTTCCCTAGAGCCATGGGGTCAGCTTGAGATAATAGTGATCAAAATCCTTATCCTCAACTTGCATAGCAACAATTTCCACTTTTGGTGGTTTGGTATTTCCATCCTTGTTGCAATTGTATGCTACATCAAAATTTAAAATATGAACTTTTCACATGGAATTATTTAAAGAAAGAATGCATATTATATAAGTCACTATTGATTATGTTGTTTAATATTAATCTCTCAACAAGAAACTACAAACAAATGGAAAAATAAATTGAAGGAAATAGTTTCATTTAATCTTTTTTCATAATCTTCTATCCACTAGAAATAAATTTTTCTTTTCCATAAACACATATGAACTTCAGTGGTATGGGATCTTTTTGGAAGAGATATCTAGTCTCTTACACTGCACAATACTGACTATATCATTTTCTAATTGTTAAATACTTTATGAATTAATGAATGATAAAGAAAACCCCTAAAAACATACTATGGTAGGGAGGATGATTTTGGTATAACAACTTATCTAGTAGTAACAAATTATATTCCAGACCTAACTTGTAATAAAGGTTTGGAAATAGAGTAGTTCAATAAGAAATGCAAAACTAAAATTAGAAAATTGAAATAAGCTAGTGAATTTATTTGGTTTCAAGAAGCCTTGAATGTAGAATTGTATTTCTGATTTGATTGAGACTTGAGGGTCAATATAGAGCATCCAAACTCTCTAAACATTGAAAATGGTTTCATTAAGTATACTCATTGGTTGTTAATGCGAACTAGGATATTGTAATGATTGCTTCCATTTCTGCTTGAAACTTGATTATTCTAGCTTATTTGAACTATCCTAGGCATAAAGAAGTATATAAATTTCAATCCATTAATCATTATGATTTAATGTGCTCTTGATGGTAGCAGATTTTTACATGGATTTTTAATTAGATGGTGCCTAAAAAATCAATTTTAAACTATGTTTCACTCAAGCATTGTTGTTTCATTTCCAATGTAAGAAATATTAAGGATCCCAAGGCTAAAACCAACATATAGTAGCATCCAAAGAAAAAAATTCTATAAAAGAATTATAGTGGTCATAGTTCCTAAATAAATTGGCAAATGCTTAATGGAATCTGCATCAAAGATGTCGATAAAAATAACTTACAAGTATCATTTGGTAGCACTTCCTCATTTATTAATGATCATTCTTGTCTCTTGATATATTCTTTTGATAGCACTACTAATTTATAAGGTTGAATGATCTTGTCATCTAACATTTTTGATGCATCATCTTAATGGTTGATTGTTGATTCTTCCATATTCTCTTCAGAATTCTTTCCTTGAACTTGTTGATCACCATCTACACTAGAATTTTTCACCTTTGAAGCCATATAATCCTTATCATAAATGGCTTCTTTCTTTGACCCCGAGCCTATATCATCTTCAGTAAGTTTCAAAGGCATTGATTTAGGCATTTTCTTCTCAATTGGAGCTGCAACACTTTTTGAAGAAGATTGTTGGGAAGTGTGGTTCTTCATATTGTCCTCTAATTTTCTACAAATAGAAATTTCCACATTCAAAAGTTCAATCGAACTCATTTGAGTGCTCACAAAACATACATCACATATAAATATATGAAGCAATAAGATAAGTAGATAATTTTTTAAAAGACAGTCCATCTAGACTAGCTTGGATACTTTGACCACAATACAACTATTATCCAAAATGCCACTTTAAATTTACCTTCATATCTACTTCTGGAGCTTTAGGATGAAATAATATTCATATAAATAATAGAAATTATAGGGAAATACATTAGTATTAGTTCATCTAGGAACATGGTAGGGTATGTGCAGGATCATGGTATGCCAAAAAGTGGCGATGTGAAAAAAACTTATTTTCACTCATCCAAAATCACACAAATGCATATGTTGACTTTTTAGTAGGCCTAGATGTCAATACACCTGGCCAAGCCAAAAGCCAAAGAAAAAGGCTTAATCAGACATCCGATAATATCATATATTTGATATTTTCTAGTAAATATAAATCTGTATACCCCAGCCGCGTTCAACATTTTCTCTGTTGGAAACTGCAATTGAAACAATTATTGTGTTGTCATTGATGTCAAACCTTAACTAGTAAGACTATTGCTACTTAGGAAAGTACTATATCTATTTGAGTGTTGCTAAGGGGATAGGCAAGGTTGGTAACAATAGCACCTAAGGTTCAATTATCTTGATACTACAAAGTGTACTTGACTATGTTGTACAATGATGAGACAATGTATTGTTTATCTTAGTAAGATTGAAGACTAAACTAGTAGGCTTGACCAAGAAAAAATGGAGAAATCATGTTCAAGCCAAGTAATGTTAGTGTCGACTGAGTTAGTAAATGCCGAGTAAAATTCTAGTGTCAACCGAGCATCAGTTAATCACTGAGAGAGACAATATAAGCTGAGGAAACATTTTTAGTAATGACCAAGCTTTCTACATGAAGACCGAGTAGTTGATCACAGTATTGACTGAGCATTAGCATTTTTATATTTGAAGAGAATTCAGATTTGGAGCCGACATTGTTGAATTCTTGGATTATGTAAAACATGTTGAATTTATGTATTGATTGTTTGAAAGCATTAAATGCACTAAATTTTTTTTTATTGTAAATCCTTAAGAGATTTGGGATGTTTCCAGAAAAGGAGCCAAAGAACATAAAGCAGGTAGATTCAATGAATATGACCTAACCCTAAGATCTACAAAGGAGATTGAGGAGCAAAAGATGAGTTAACCTAATTGAGAAAGTATAAAGGGAACCTAAGCTTTGGGTAAGTGTGTGCATGGGTAAAAAGAAGATGCTAGAAGCTCAGTAGATTTTATTGACTGTATAAGCAGAAAAGGATGAAGGTGAACTGTGGTGATTGCTTGAACAAAAGTTTCAAGCAGATCAAAGACAGAGATGGAAAAGTTTCAAAGTGAGTAAACAACATTTTGTGTATGGAATTGGATCTGATATTTGCAAAGTGAGTTGTATGTTTCTTAGATCAATACTATTGCTACTTTCTAACCATTGTAGCAGTCAAAATCTTTTTAATAGAGGTTGACCTAACAGTTGTATCTTTAAATCCTTTGAACAAGGTTGCATTCTAATGGAGTGTATGCAAGTCCTATAACAAGGCTCACTTTTAATAAGATGATTGATATCCTTTAACCGAGTCACACCTACCAGTGTGTATTGTAACCTTTGATAGGGTTGGATTTTAACCAAGCTCACTTCAGAAGAGTGAAAATAATAGTAGCATGTTACAAAGTGGTTTTTCCCAGATTGTGTTTCCACTATAAATCCTAGTGTCAATGCTTGTGTGAATGTTTTGGTTTGAACATTTCTACGTTTTGCATGTCAGATACAGTTGGGTACTGGACTGCAATGTTATATGTTTCTATTATGGAATCAATGATGAATGAGTTGGTGTTGGTTGTTAGATCTGATTTACAGTAAAGTTTTTGAAGTTTATTTTATACATCAGGACCTAAGAACAACTGATTCACCCCCCCTCTTCGTTGTTCTAAATCACATTAACAATTGGTATCAGAGCTATGTTGCTTATTATTGGTGTTTATAGAGATCAAGTTTAAAAGGACTTCAAGCAAATGATCAGGATATATAAGGAGGTACCGAAGCTGAATAAGGAAAACTTCCCTACATGGAAAAGCTTGATGAAGCTGCATCTGGCCAGTATAGGTGATTCTGTAAAGTACTACATTGAGAATGCCTATGTCTCACCTCTCACACCTTTGATTGCCGAGGAAATGAGAGCTAAGCAAGAACATAATCAGGCAATGCTAGAAATTGCATTTGCCCTAAGTTATCCAGAATTTGAGGACATCAAGGATTGCACAACTACTAAGGATATGTGGGACACTCTTGCAAGGATCTATGGTGGTGACCTAAATGTACTGAAAGCTAAGTCTGAGAGTCTCAGAGGTAAGTTTGATGAAATGAGAATGCAAGAAGGTGAAAACATTGCACAATATTGTGGTAGAATAAAAGAATTTATGAACGTTATGAGAGGAGAAAATGGGATTATTGATGATGAAACTACAATTGGAAAAGTACTAAGAACCATGTGTCCTATATATGCTATTAAGATCTTAGCTATTCAAGAATCTAGATGTAACTCTACTAATGTGCTTACTTTGGAAAGTTTGGTTGGCAAGCTGACTGCTTTTGAACTCTCTAACTATGATAATTTCACTATTGGTAGTATTGGTAATGTTTAATCTGCTTTTAAGTCACAATTAGTTCTGAACAAGCCAAAGAAAGAAAAAGAAAGATGCATCAGTGAAAGTGAAAGTGAAAGTGAAAGTGAAAGTGACAGTGACACTTCTGATGAAGAACTTGAAGATCTAGAAGCTCTTATGGCTAGAAGACTGAGAAGAGAGAGAAAAATATAAAGGTAAACTCCCTATTATATGTTTTGCATGTAATAAAGTTGGTCATATAGCTGCTAGATGTCCTGACAGGAAGGATAAGGATGAAGAAAGAAAAAGAAAACACAAAGATAGAAGAGATGGCATAATCTACTGAAGACACAAAGACTACAAAGGAAAAGGTAATAAATCTTGTTACATTGCTGAAGAAGAAACTGACACTGATAGTGATGATTTTGAAATTGAGGTAGTCTATGTTGCAATGAAAGATGAATCTGTTGAGGATGAGAAAATTGCATTGATCTCCTATGTGAAAAAGAATGAAAAATGGATTATTGAAAGTGGTTGTTCACATCACATGACTGGTGATAAGAGTAAGTTTGAGACCTTACATCATTATAATGGTAAAAGTGTAAAATTTGGTAATGATGCGCCATTTCCTATTAGAGGAAAAGGTTTGATTAAACTGACTAATAAGATCTCTTGTGAAAATGCATATTGGGTTGAAGGTCTAAATTATAATTTTTTAAGTGTTGCTTAGCTCAACAACACTAGTAACCAAATGGAATTTCATCATAGGAAAGCTAAAATATTTGATGCTACTGGTGAACTGATTGGAAGTGGAGAACATACTAGAGGTAATTTGTTCTATCTTGACCTATCTGAAGAAGCATGTATGGTTGCACAACTTGATGATATTTAGTTATGGCATAAGAGGCTATGTCATGTTAACTTTGATAATCTAGTAGAAATAAGTAAGAAGAAGAAAGTAAGAGGTCTACCTAGATTGAAGAAACCTGAGAATGTGATGTGCAAGGAATGCCAGTTAGGAAAAATGACAAAGTCAAGTTTTAAGAGAAAATCCATTACTTTTGAAAACATTTTAGATTCGGTTCATATTGACCTTTGTGGACGTATGGGTGTACAAAGTTACTGTAGTGCTAGATATTTTATCTTGTTTGTTCATGATCATACTAGGATGATGCATGTAATGTTTCTAAAAGAAAAATCTGAAGCTTTCCAATTCTTTAAGTGATATTTGGCTAAGGTTGAGAATGAGATAGGTAGGAACCTGAAATGTCTTAGATTTGACTGAGGTGGAGAATTTACATCAAATGAATTCAATCTATTTTGCAATGAAAGAGGGATCAAAAGATAGATGTCTACACCTAGAACACCTTCACAGAATGGTATAGCAGAGAGAAGAAATAGATCTATCTTGGATTGTGCAAGGACATTGTTGATTGAAAAGAATGTGGCACAGAAATACTGAAAAGAAGCTATAAGTACAGCTGTCTACACTCTTAACTGGGTATAGATCAAGAAAGGTACAAATTTGACACCCTATGAATTATGGTATGGGCATGCTCCGAGTGTTAAATACTTTAGAATCTGGAAGCAAGTGTTACATATTAAAATATAATAGGAATGGAAAGTTTGATGCTAAAAGTGATGAAGGCATATTCCTAGGGTATTCCAAAAAATGTAAAGCTTATAAGTGTTTGAACTCTAACACTAACAAAATTGTGGAAAGTGTGAATGTCAAAATTGATGAGTATGCAAAAAGAAATGAAGTTGATAGAAAAAGAGAACTAGAAGATTATAGATCTTTTGTGTATATATTGAAGAAGAAGAGGCAAGTAATAGACTTGCACCTGATTTCGAATCTCGGGTAAGCAATGCAGAGCGACAGGAAGATGATGTCGAGCATCAGGAAAATAGTGCCAAAAGAGAACAAGAACATGCCGAGGGACAAGATAATGTTGCCGAGTATCAAGATGATGTTGCTGAGTATCAGGAAGAGGTTGTCGAGCATTCAGAAGCTGAAACTGACAATCTTGTTGAGGAAGCTGATGAAATAGAGGAGAGAAGAGATGAACCTATTTTGGCAAAATATGTAAGAAGACATCACAATGCTAAACAGATAATTAGAGACAAACATACTAGGATTCTAACCAAAAGTAAGACAAAGGATCCAATGTGTTTACTATGTGAATTTGAACCTAAGTCAACTAGAAAGGCATTAGAAAATGAAGATTGGATACAAGAAATGAATGAAGAGATTGACCAGATAGAGAACAATGATACTTGGACTCTAGTGCCAAGACCTGAAAACAAAAATGTTATAGGAACAAAGTGGGTGTTCCGGAATAAGTTGAATGAAAATGGTGAAATAACTAGGAACAAAGCTAGGCTGGTATGCAAAGGCTACACACAAGAAGAAGGAATAGATTATGAGGAGACATTTGCCCCTGTAGCTAGATTGGAAGGAGTAAGAAATCTTCTTGCATATGCTGCTTATAAAGATTTCAAGGTTTATCAAATGGCTGTCAAGTTTGCATTTTTAAATGGTATACTAGAAGAAGAAGTTTACATAGAACATCTAGAAGGTTTTATTGATCCAAACAGAAGACACATGGTATGCAAATTGAACAAAGCACTATATGGATTAAAACAAGCCCCCAGAGCATGGTATGAGAGATTGCATAACTACTCGATACAGATTGGATTTTCAAGAACAAATGACAAGCAATCTATACATGAAGGATGAAGAAGGTAAAGGTATCCTGTTGGCAAAAAAAAATTTGGATGATATTATTTTTGGTGGACAAGATGCTGTGTGTACAAGATTTTCAAATGAAATGCAAACTGAATTTGAAATGAGCATGTTCGGTGAGATTAAATTCTTTGGTGGTTTACAAGTATATCATATGAAGAAAGGAATTTTCATTACACAGTCTAAGTATGTTAATGAAATACTAAAAACTTTTGGGATGGAATATTCTAGACTAGTGAGTACTCCTATGGTTACTGGACAAAAGTTATCTAAGAATGATGATGCTGCAGAAGTGAACCAGACTTTGTAGAGATCCATGATTGGAAAATTGTAGTATGTTGTACATAGTAGACCAGATATTGCACTAGCCATTGGGATTGTCACAAGATTCTCTGCCAATCCTAAGGAAACACACATGATGGAAGTGAAAAGAATTATGAGCTATTTGAAAGGGACTGCTGACTATGGGCTATATTACAAGAAGAATGACAGATTTGAACTAAGAGTATATACAGATACTAATTGGGTAGGAAATGTAGATGACAGAAAGAGTAAAAGTGGTGGAGCTTTCTTTCTTGGATAGAGATTAGTCTCCTAGATGAGCAAGAAACAAAATTGCATTTCCCAATCTATTGCTAAAGCCAAGTATGTTGTTGCTACAGTAAACTATTCAAATTTGGTATGGATAAAACAATTGTTAGTAGGAATGAAAGAAGAGATCAATAAACCTGTTGTTATTTTCTATGACAACACAAGTGCTATTAACATTTCTAAGAATCCAGTGATGCATACTAAGACCAAGCACATAGCAATCAAGTATCACTACTTGAGAGAATTGGTACAAGATAAAGAAGTCCAAATGGAATATGTGAATACAAAGGAACAATTAGAAGACATATTCACTAAAGCTTTAACTAAAGAAGCACATAAGTATTTGAGAAGTCAATTAGGGGTCCTTCCCCTAACTGAGGCTACCTAGTTAAGCTAGGAGCACTGCATCAAATATGCTACAACAGAATATTTGCCAAATTGATGCAGAAGATTGTCACACTTTAGGACTAGCCTAGAATTGTGAAAAAGAGAAAAGACAAGGAATCATTCATAAGAAAGATGATAGAGGGAGAAACACTGAGCTGAATAGATAATACCTACATCTGATGGATATATGTTTTAGTTTCTACTTTGGCATTATTGTCAAAGAGGGAGATGAATTGAGATGATATAATAACATGACACTGAATAGAAAAGTAAGGAGATGATGAACTGAAATGAAAGATCATGATAGAAGGAGATATGGATACTTATGATGGTCATAGAAGTGAGGTTTATAGATTCTAAATCAGAATGAAGCTAAGGATATTATAAAAAAAAATTCTGATGGACAGATAAGTTTTTTGATTGGTTGCTAATCCATGTGTTATTCAGGTGATATCATATGGTGTTGCCATCAATGCCAAAGTGGGAGATTGTTGGAAACTACAATTGAAACAATTATTGTGTTATCATTGATGTCAAACCTTAACTAGTAAGACTGTTGCTACTTAGGAAAGTACTATATCTATTTGAGTGTTGCTAAGGGGATAGGCAAGGTTGGTAACAATAGCACCTAAGGAAAGGTTCAATTATCTTGATACTACAAAGTGTACTTGACTATGTTGTACAATGATAAGACAATGTATTATTTGTCGTAGTAAGATTGAAGACTAAACTAGTAGGCTTGACTGAGTAAAAATGGAGAAATCATGTTCAAGCTGAGTAATGTTAGTGTCGACCAAGTTAGTATATGCCAAGTAAAATTCTAGCATCGATCGAGCATCGGTTAATTGTCGAGAGAGGCAGTATAAGCTGAGGAAACATTTTTAGTAATGACTGAGCTTTCTACATGAAGACTGAGTAGTTGATCACAGTATTGACCGAGCATCAACATTTTTATATTTGAAGAGAATTCAGATTTGGAGCCAACATTGTTGAATTCTTGGATTATGTAAAACATGTTGACTTTATTTATTGATTGTTTGAAAATATTAAATGCATTAAAAAATGTTTTATTGTAAATCTTTAAGAGATTTGGGATGTTTCTAGAAAATGAACCGAAGAACATAAAGTCGGTAGATTCAATGAATCTGACCTAACCCTAAGATCTATAAAGGAGATTGAGTGGCAAAAGATGAGTTAACCTAATTGAGAAAGTATAAAGGGAATCTAAGCATTGGGTAAGTGTGTGCAAGGGTAAAAAGAAGATGTTGGAAGATCAGTAGATGTTATTGACTGTATAAGAAGAAAAGGTTGAAGGAGAAGTGTGGTGATTGCTTGAAGAAAAGTTTCGAGTAGATCAGAGATAGAGATGGCAAAGTTTCAAATTCAGTAAACAACATTTGTGCATGGAATTGGATTTGATATTTGTAAAGTGAGTTGTATGTTTCTCAGATCAATACTACTACTACTTTCTAGCCATTGTAATAGTCAAAATCCTTTTAACAAAGGTTGACCTAATAGTCATATGTTTAAGTCCTTTGAACAAGGTTGAATTTCAATGGAATGTATGTAAGTCCTATAACAAGGCTCACTTTTAACAGGGTGATTGAAATCCTTTAACCGGGTCACACCTACTAGTGTGTATTGTAACTTTTGACAGGGTTGGCTTTTAACCGAGCTCACTTCAAAAGAGTGAAAATATTAGTAGCATGTTACAAAGTGGTTTTTCCCAGATTGGGTTTCCACTATAAATCCTAGTGTCAATGCTTGTGTGAATGTTTTGGTTTGAACATTTTTGTGTTTTTCAAGTTAGATATAGCTGGGTAGTGGACTGCAATGTTATATGTCTCTATTATAGAATCAGTGATGAATGAGCTAGTTTTGGTTGTTAGATCTAGTTTACAACAAAGTTTTTGAAGTTTTTTTAATAAATCAAGACCTGAGAACAATGGATTCACCCCCCCTCTTTGTTGTTCTATAACATATTAACATTTCTCACTATGAAAAAGTGAATGTGGCTAGGGCAAACAGATATTCTCTTTCAAACCTCCTATCCAATTTTTCATAAATCCCAAGGTAAGTCAAATATTCTATTTTTTATTATTTTTATTGTTTTTAAATAGAAATTTATAGTTTTTTATATAAAAATTAGGATAGCAAAGAGTTTTTTTATTGTTTCTTAAAATTCATTATAATTATCTATTTTTTTTTCATTGTAATATGACATGGAATCAAAAAACCCTCCTAATGATCTCGCAAGTAATCTAGAACCACCTCCCAACAATCCCCCACCTCCAGAAGACGTACCTATCACAAAACCTCATCGTTTAGAGTATCTAATAGGAGATAATCTAAATGAACTTACAGGATTTCAAACCACCTATGCAAATATCCCCACATTATGCCCTATGTTTAGGACATTGAACTCAATTATTGAAAACATGGAGAAACTTACATAGCAACATAGTGCTGCACTTCTTTGGTGTGATTCCATGCATGCCCAGTTTGACGATGAGCTTGATTATGATGAAGTCATGAACCTAAATATAACGAAACATGACATAGATAATCTTTTTGTGGATTCTAAAACTAGTCTAAAAGTAGATCCTCTAAAACCCAAGTTGTAAATTAAATGGTGCACAAATGGTGCAATACCTGACAACTTTTGGGACCATTGGTGGATGGTTTTTGATAGAGCACCTCACAACAATTTGGATGTCCCATTTTATTTTATTAAAAAATTATATGCTAAATTTGTGCTCAGTCACAAGGTGAATTATTGGAGTATGAGACTGAACTAGGGTGTAGGTTTAGGTGCTCCTCAAGACAAACCATGGGCACAATAGGTGAAATCCCACACATTTGTCCCCCATCCCAAGATTTCACCACCTCCCACAGTGCAGCATCTTGACATTATTGTTGTGGTTGGTTCATAGACTATTCGAGCCATTCAAACCTTGAGTGATCTACTGGTTATGTAGAGCATGACATCATTTCCTCTATATCCTTATGCTTCCGGTGCTTCCACATCCTCCATGAGCTCACATGTTTGTGTGCCCCACACCTGCATTATATGCAAGAATATGTGCTTAGGTCCCCTAACTAATAGTGATGCATATAATTTTACCTTCGAGGTGGACGATTCTACAAAAAATACTATAGGCACTGAAGTGGCTCATGGAGATGTGCATCAGGAACCTATAAAGCCATGGACTACCACTGTTATAGTAAGGGTAAACAGTTCACTTTTTACATTGTATTTAAATTTTAATGTTTGTATTTTTAGTAGAATTTTCTTATAATAATTTCCCACTTATGTTTTTTCATGTGTTACATTTATGTTCAGTTGATGACAGAGGAGGAGATTGCATAGGTGGAGGGGTCCACACTTTCATCCATATCATTTGGTATTGACACTTCCACTGTACATATGTTTTAATGTACTCATTGGTTTCCTTTTAAATTATGATAATAGTATATGTACATTGTTTTCTAATTTTTATGATCATCTTTTACATACTGATGCAAGTGTCACCAGTTGCCACCAAGGGGCAATGTGAGGGGGTGCAGGTGTCAGTCGTTGACAAGGGAAAGGTAATTAACTAATTTAGTTTGTTTATGCATACATGTATACTTGTCAGTTGTGCGTACTCATTTTTAATTTACATGGTATATTTGACAGAGAGTGGCATATGAGGATGTTGATAGAGTCACAGACATATCCATTAGCAGTGATAGCCCCATGGTACATATATTTCTAAAAAAAATTGTGTGTATTTTATTATCAAGTATATATAATATGGTCAAGTTATGATAGTATGAAGTATCTATTTGACTTTCTTAGGTCACTCCTAGTTTGAGGGAGGTAGAATGCCAAGGGTTTGTATCGCTGATGACTCAGGCAACATTCCCTGAAGAAAGTTCAACATAGGTAAGTTTTAATGTTAATTCAATTATTTTGTAAACATATATTTGCTAGCAAGTATTTAACATTAAATAGTATAAATCGTAGATCAATCTCATGTTCGCAAACATATACAGGAGCAAGTTGACATTGGTGGCACTGTTCCTGCACTACCAAGGACATATAGTAGGTCTCATGTCTGTGGGAGGGGATAGAGAGGCAAGGTATATGAGAGTTTAATTTTAGTTTAAATTTTATTTATTATTGTTGACTATGATTCTAAATTTTAATCTAACTTGGGGTTTCACTTTTGTGTTTGAATGTAGGATCCATCAGAGCCAAAGAGTACTTCAAAGAGGATGCACTTTGATGATCCACCAGTAGAATAGGATGTCCTAGAAATATTTGTAGTTGAACTTCTTATTTTGAGATGTCATATGACACATTTTGAGATCGTGTATGCCACATTGTATCTAGCTATGTTGACATGTAAATATGTACAAAATTATTGTTCATTTTGATATATATGAAACTTGATATTCGATCCAATTTGCTAATTACATGTGTTCATTTATTCATTGTTAGTATGTAAATATGCTCATGTGTATGTACTCATGTGTAAAATTTATACATTAAGTATATTCATTTATATTGAAGTACATTCTTCATAACCTAAATTCATTTGTATGGGCTACGTGCATGACTTAAGTGAATTCATGTGGTATGCTTTAGAATCTATGTTCTACATGTATGCTTCATGATGTAAGAAAATTTATGTCTACACTTTATGTGCTATGTGTGCTCACATGTGTAATTCATCATTTGAGGTATATAAGGATGATACATTGTTAGTATCATCCTTCCATGGAATCTAGGCCTTTGACTCAATGGAAAGGATCAAGGTTACAAGTTACACTTCCAAAGAAAAAGAAAACTAATAAAAATCATAATTTATGTGATTTCCACCATTGATGATGCCTTTGACCTTCTTGAACCTTTGATTTTCATTAAGTGACTTCAATGTCTAACTCAACTTGAGGATTCTACAAACAACTTGGAATCCACTCAAGGATTTAACCTCACTCAAGGATCTAGTAGAGTTCTTTAACTTATTGATCAATCCCACAACCTTTCTCATGAGTTCACTATCTCATTTCCTTACAAAAATCTCTCCAAGTACCAACACCATCCTAGGCTACCTAATGCCTCCACCATACCAAAAATCCAATGAGACCGCTCACCTTCATCCCAACACCATAGATCATCTTATCATGGTCTATTTACCATTTTATAACTTCCCATTCACACTAATCACCTCAACTTCAACCATTTCTCTTATATAGCCTTTCTAGGCCTATCTAGTAGCCCTACAAACACTGAAATCAAAAAATTACTCTCAAACTCTCTAAACAACCTGATAACATATTTACATTTTCTAATACCCTTTTCAGATTTACTAAATTCATCTCAATCTTAGTCCTTCATCATTTGACTGGTGAAGACTTTCTCCACCCTCTAGCTCTCCATCTAGGCCTAATTATCCCTTGCTCAAAGAAGAAACTCATATCCCCTCTTATCTCCATGACTCAAAGACTTGAAATGAGGTCATCCAACTGGAGCTAATGGTGCAGTTCATTTAGTACTAGGATGAACGGTTGATGCAGGAGCATCCTGGGTGTAAGAGCAATCTTGCATCACCCAAAAATATTTTTGTTTTTATTTTTCAATAAGGGCAATTTTGTGCAGAGTTACTATTTATGGAAAGTTACTATTTTTGGTAATTTTTGTATGTGCTCAAAATGATCTGATTTCTTTCTTGGAGGTTCATTTTGGTCATATAAGTCTACCAGCAAAGTTTCATTGCCAGATCAAGTGTATATTGGAAGATATTGAAGATTTTCGGTATTGGCAGCAGGGTACAGAAACTTTGAACTCAGTTTTGAAGGCTTTAGAGGCCCCAGATGAGGTCAAAAATTTGGGAGACAAGCGCTTGCGCCGGTCAAGCCTGTAGAGAGCTTCGTGGCATTTCCGAAATGGGGTTATAATAGCCGATCGGGTCAACTGGTGATGACTTATGGTCTTCGGAAGTTGGGCCACCCGAAATGGCAGAAAATAATTTTCTTCAAAATTTTTGTTCGGGTTTCAAAGGTTATCTTGAGCCGACTATGATGTAATAAAATGTAAAATAAAATAATTCTAAGTTTGGTCGGCCTTATTGGCTAAAATTCTGGAACCTTCCCAGGCGGTGGAAAAATTGCCTATATAAGGAAGGCTGTATTATTGTCTTAGGCAGTTCAGAATAGTTCTGGGTAGTAGATCTGGGTAATAGTTCGAGGCTTTGTCCTACAGAATATTGTAAGGGAATGCCCATGTGGCTTTGCATATTGTAATTCTGAAAGTTTGTAATTCCACATTTGTGGAGATAATAAGAAGCCAATTTTCTGTTCTTGCATATTGTTGTTGTTTCACTATTTCTGTTATGTGTTTGTGGTACTAAGGGGAGCACCCTTCATCAAGTGGTATCAGAGCAGGAGTTCTTGAGTGTGTAAACAGATCGCCGACTGTGAGGCAGTTTGCACCAGGACCGTGGCTAGGGTTTCAGCGCGCATCGCGAAAATGCCTCCACGACGAGAACGTGGTGAAAGAGTTGGTGCTGTGACACCTGAGGTTAGAGAGCTGCAGAGACAAGTGCGAGCATTGCAAGAAGAGATTCATAGAGGAATGAATCTCAATGTCAGAGATGAAAGCGAGGATGAAGCCGAAGAAGAATATCAAGAAGGAGAAGCTGAAATTGTGAACCAGGAGGAAGAAAGACTTTTTTGGGCCATTTCCAAGATTGGGAAAAGACCTAAGATTGAGGTTCCTACATTTTCTGGAAATCTTAACTCAGAGGAATTGATTGACTGGATCAATGAATGTGAGGAATATTTTGAGTACGAAGATGTTGACGATCTTGATAGGGTCAAATTTGCGAAGGCCAGATTGAAAGGTCATGCGAAGATCTGGTGGCAAGAAATTCAGTTGGAGCGAAATAGAAGAGGGAAATATAAAATCACAAGATGGGATTGGATGGTGGATAAATTGAAGCGACAGTTCATTCCTGTTGATTATGAGCTTGACCTACTGAAGAAAATGTAGAGTTTGAAGCAAGCAGGAAGATCTGTTCAGGAGTATACAGAGGAGTTCTACCGACTTCTCATCAGAACAGGCCATGCAGAAGCTGATAAGGAGAAAGTTGCCTGATACCTTAATGGGTTAAGGCCAAGCATTCAGGAGGAGCTGAATCTGGTTCGAATGAACAGTATTGAAGAGGCATACCAGTTTGCCCTAAAAGTAGAGGAAAAGTTGAACAAGAAGTTTGAGAGCAGACAAAATGGAAGAGGTCGTGGTGGACGATCTGGTGGACGGTCATATGGTGGCCGAAATAAAGATCCCAAAAAGAAGGATGAGGCCAGTAGCAGTCAAAATCAGCGAGGAAATAATTCCAATCGCTTCCAGGATCAGAATAATAGAGATCAGAGAGGAAGAGGAAGAGGACAAGGATCTGGAAGAGGTGGCTTCCATGGAACATGTTTTCACTGTGGAGAAGAAGGTCATAGGGCATTTGAATGTCCTCAGCGCCAAGGCAGAACAGACAGAAGAAATGAAGGCCAGGCCAGAGTTGCGCATGTAGATGAAGATGCCAGATCATCAAATTCTGAAGATGCTGAAAAAGGAGAAATGTTGATTAACAGAAGAGTCCTGTTGAGTAGTGAGAATGAAGCTGAGCAAAGGAGGAGCCTGTTTCGCACCAGGTGCAAGTGTGAAGGTAAATGTTGTGATGTGATCATTGATAGTGGAAGCACTGACAATTTGGTGTCAGAAGAGATGGTGACAAAGTTGAAGCTCAAGAGACAGAAACACCCACATCCATATCGGATTGCCTGGGTACAGGATGACCACAAGGTCATGGTCAATGAACAATGCCTAGTAAAGTTCAAGGTTGGCGGATACCAAGATGAGGTATTATGTGATATCATATCTATGGATGCATGTCATATGTTGTTGGGTAGACCATGGCAGTTTGACAGATGTGCTGTACATGATGGTCGTGCGAATACCTATTCCCTGACAAAAGATGGAGTGCGACATAAGCTAAAACCATTGAAGGAGACCGAAGAAAAGTTATGTGGTAATGCAAGAATAACATTTGTTGATGGAAGAAATTTCCTATATGGTATGAGGCATGAGAATGTATGTTTTGCTTTAATTCCAAAAGCTGGTAAAGAGGAAGTAGAAGATGTTCCTGTAGAAGTTGCAGATTTGTTGAATGAGTTTCAAGATATTGTATCCGATAACGTGCCTGATGGATTACCACCAGTCAGGAAGATCAGTCATCAGATGGACTTGATCCCCAGAGCGAGTTTTCCGAATAAGGCAGCACACAGAATGACACCTGCAGAAAGTGAGGAGTTGAACAGACAAGTACATGAGTTGTTACAGAAAGGATTGATTCGAGAGAGTTTGAGTCCCTGTGCTGTACCTGCAGTATTAGCACCAAAGAAGAATGGAGAGTGGAGGATGTGTACAGATTCCAGAGCAATAAACAAGATCACAATCAAGTACAGGTTTCCATTGCCACGAATGGATGATATTAGGGACTGTTTGAGTGGAGCTGTGTATTTCTCAAAGATAGATCTGAAGAGTGGATATCATCAGATTCGGATCAGAGAAGGAGATAAATAGAAGACTGCCTTCAAGACAAAAGAAGGACTATATGAGTGGTTAGTCATGCCTTTTGGGCTAACCAATGCACCGAGCACTTTCATGCGGCTCATGAACGAGGTTCTGAAAGAATTTCTGGGTAAGTTTGTCATTGTTTACCTAGATGATATTTTGATCTTTAGTAAGACATTGGATGAGCATATGATGCATATTCGTATGGTATTTGAGAAGTTGAGAGAAGAGAAATTGTTGATTAATTTGAAGAAGTGCAGTTTTGTGAAGAAAGAGTTAGTGTATTTGGGATTTGTAGTTTCAACAAAAGGTCTAAAAATGGACCCAGAGAAGGTACAGGCTATCCTTGAATGGCCTACTCCAAGGAGTGCTACTGAGGTAAGATCTTTTCATGGTCTAGCTAGCTTTTACAGAAAGTTTATCAGAAATTTTAGCAGTATTTGTGGACCCTTGACTGAAACAATGAGAGGGGATAGAAAAGAGTTTAAGTGGACTAATGGGGCAGAAAAGAGTTTTCAATTGTTGAAACAAAAAGTTACAGAACAACCTATTTTAGCACTTCCAGATTTTAATAAGGTGTTTCAAGTAGATTGTGATGCTAGTGGTACTGCAATAGGAGCTGTTATGAGCCAAGAAGGTAAACCTGTTGCTTATTTCAGTGAGAAATTAAATGATGCCAAGAGAAAATATTATGTTTATGATCAGGAATTTTATGCTATAGTTCAGGCATTGAAAAAGTGGAGGCACTATCTGCTTCCTAAGGAGTTTGTTTTGTATACTGATCATCAAGCTTTGCAATATTTGAATAGTCAAGGAAAGTTGAATCAGAGGCATTTAAAATGGGTTGAGTTTTTGCAGAGTTATACATTTGTTTTGAAACACAGGAGTGGAAAGTCTAATAGGGTTGCAGATGCTCTTAGCAGAAGGCAACTATTGCTGACAGAAATGTAGATTGAAGTGGTTGGGTTCAAGGAACTCAAGAATTTATATCCAGAGGATCCTGATTTTGGTGAAGCTTGGAAAGCTTGTACGGAACCTGTTACTCTAGACAGGATGAAATGGTTGGATTTCATCATCCAGGATGATATGCTATTCAGAGGGAGTCAGTTGTGCATTCCACGAAGTTCTATGAGGGAGAATCTCATCAAGGAGAAGCATAGCGGAGGATTGGTTGGACATTTTGGTCATGATAAAACCCTTGGTTTGGTTAGTGAGAATTATTATTGGCCACAGTTGCAGCAAGATGTGAAGAAGTTTGTACAGAGTTGCCGAGTATGTCAGATGGCGAAGGGAGTGAAGCAGAATACAGGGTTGTATCAGCCATTACCTGTACCAGAGAAGCCTTGGGAGGATATCAGCATGGACTTTGTTCTTGGTTTACCGAGGACACAGCGGGGACACGATTCAATTTTTTTGGTAGTTGACAGATTTTCAAAGATGACACATTTTATTCCCTGCAAGAAGACTAATGATGCTGTTCATGTAGCAGAATTGTTTTTCAGAGAAGTAGTGAGACTTCATGGTTTGCCAAAGACCATAGTTTTAGATCGGGACACTAAGTTTGTTGGATATTTCTGGCGTACATTATGGAAGAAGTTGAAGACAGATTTAAAGTTCAGTTCATCACATCATCCACAGACTGATGGACAGACAGAGGTGGTGAATAGGAGTTTGGAAAATTTGCTGAGATGTTTGGTTGGAGATAAGCCAACAGGATGGGATATGATTTTACCACAGGCAGAATTTGCATACAATAATTCTGTCAACAGGAGCACTGGTAAATCACCATTCCAAATTGTATATGGAAGTAGTCCAAGAAATGCATCTGAATTGAGGAAGATAGATAAAGGAGAAATAAGTAGTGCTGAAGCTGAAGATTTTGCAGAACACTTGAAGAACATCCATGAGGAGGTGAGGAAGCATATTACCAAGATGAATGCACAGTATAAGGCTAAGGCAGATGAGAAAAACAGGTATAAGGAATTTCAGGTTGGTGATGAAGTCATGGTTCATTTGCAGAAGGAGCAGTTTCCAGTTGATACATATAACAAGCTGAAAATGAAGAAGTTTGGGCCATGTAAGATACTGAAGAAACATGATTCAGGAAATGCATATGAGGTAGAATTGCCTACTGAGCTGAATATTTCACCAGTGTTTAACATTTCAGATTTGACGGAGTATCATGAAGGAGGTGTTGAAGATGAGGTTGTAGCAGCACAGTGGAATATTCCAGCAACCAGTTCAGATATCAATGAGATCGAAGACATATTGGACAGTCCTGTTCGCAGAAGCACAAGGAACAGGACATATGAAGAGTATTTGGTCAAATGGAAAGGACGACCTATTGAAGATTCATCATGGATAACAAAGGAGGAGGTTAACCGTCTTGGTTTTCCTCTGCACACCTGAGTCGTGACAGGGTCACTTCTCAAATTACCCCGGGTGTCTGATGCAGGAGCATCCTGGGTGTAAGAGCAATCTTGCATCACCCAAAAATATTTTTGTTTTTATTTTTCAATAAGGGCTATTTTGTGCAGAGTTACTATTTATGGAAAGTTACTATTTTTGGTAATTTTTGTATGTGCTCAGAATGATCTGATTTCTTTCTTGGAGGTTCATTTTGGTCATATAAGTCTGCCAGCAAAGTTTCATTGCCAGATCAAGTGTATATTGGAAGATATTGAAGATTTTCGGTATTGGCAGCAGGGTACAGAAACTTTGAACTCAGTTTTGAAGGCTTTAGAGGCACCGGATGAGGTCAAAAATTTGGGTGACAGGCGCTTGCGCCAGTCAAGCCTGTAGAGCGCTTCGTGGCGTTTCTGAAATGGGGTTATAATAGCCGATCGGGTCAATTGGTGATGACTTATGGTCTTCAGAAGTTGGGCCACCTGAAATGGCAGAAAATAATTTTCTTCAAAATTTCTGTTCGGGTTTCAAAGGTTATCTTGAGCCGACTATGATGTAATAAAATGTAAAATAAAATAATTCTAAGTTTGGTCGGCCTTATTGGCTAAAATTCTGGAACCTTCCCAGGCGGTGGAAAAATTGCCTATATAAGGAAGGCTGTATTATTGTCTTAGGCAGTTCAGAATAGTTCTGGGTAGTAGATCTGGGTAATAGTTCGAGGCTTTGTCCTACAGAATATTGTAAGGGAATGCCCATGTGGCTTTGCATATTGTAATTCTGAAAGTTTGTAATTCCACATTTGTGGAGATAATAAGAAGCCAATTTTCTGTTCTTGCATATTGTTGTTGTTTCTCTATTTCTGTTATGTGTTTGTGGTACTAAGGGGAGCACCCTTCATCAACGGTTTGGAAGAAACCCACTGGTGCAACTTTCAATTGACCCTCACAACAAGTATTGGCATCAAGCGAGATTGGAGTTCCAAATTCAAATAAATTTGAATCTCCCAGAACCAAGAGAGGTTATTGTAGGCTTCAAAAATGTGGTCATGTAGAATCTTATAGATTGCCAATACCTCTCACAGGGTTTGAGATAGGATCCTCAAAAGTTCACTGCCCAATCATGCTTAGCGAACCTTGGGGAAACTTTGGTCCAGCATGGTCCAAAATGTTCTAGTGACTCAGTGGTTAAAAAAGGGTTGTCCCTACCATTTACCCACCCAACTAGAGCTAATGGCATAGTCCATTCGGTGTCAGGATGAATGGTTTGGAAGTAATCCAGTGGTCTAACTTTCAACTAACCCTCACTGCAAGTTTTGGCATCAAGTGAGACTGGTGTGCAAAATTCAAACAAATTTGAATCTCCTAGAATGGAGAGAGGTTATTGTAGGCCTTAGACATGTAGTCCTATATCATCTCATGGATCTCTGATACCTCTTATAGCGTCTAAGATATGAGCCTCAAAATCTCTCTGCCCAATCATGCTTAGTGCACCTTCGGGACACTTTGGTCTGGCGTGGTCTGAAACATTCTAGTGACTCAGTGGTCAAAATGGGGTTGTCCCTAGCATTTAATCACCCAACTAGAGCTAATGGCATAGTCCATTTGGTTTGGGGACAAGCGATTTAGAAGAAACCCATTGGTGCAATTTTCAACTAACCCTCACTGCAAGTTTTGGCATCAAGCAAGACTCGAGTGCCAAATTCAAAAAAAATTGAATCTCCTATAACAGAGAGAGGTTATTGTAGGCCTCAAAAATGTGGTCATGTAGCATCTCATGGATCGCTAATACCTCTCATGGGGTACAAGATATGAGCCTTGAAAGTTCGCTGCCCAATCGTGCTTAGTGGAACTTGGGGACATTTTGGTCTAGCATGGTCTGGAACGTTCTAGTGACTCAGTGGTCAAAACAAGGTTGTCTCTAGAATTTACCTACCCAACCAGAGCTAATCACATAGTCCATTCGATGCTGGGATAAATAGTTTGGAAGAAATCCAGTGGTACAACTTTCAACTGACCCTCACTGTAAGTTTTGGCATCAAGCGAGACTGGAGTGCCAAATTCCAAAAAATTTGAATCTCCTAGAATAGAGAGATGTTATTGTAGGCCTCAAAAATTCATTCCTATAGCATCTCTTGGATTTTTGATACCTCTCACAGGGTCTAAGATACGAGCCTCAAAAGTTCATTGCCCAATCGTGCTTAGTGCACCTTGGGGACACTTTGGTCCAGCATGGTCCAGAACATTCTAGAGACTCAGTGGTCAAAAAGGGGTTGTCCCTAACATGTACCCGCCCAACCAGAGCTAATGGCATAGTCCATTTGGTGCTGGGAAGAATAGTTTGGAAGAAATATAGTGGTGCAACTTTCGACTGACCCTTATTGCAAGTTTTGGCATCAAATGAGACTGGAATGCCAAATTCAAACAAATTTGAATCTCCCAGAATAGAGAGAGGTTATTATAGGCATCAAAAACATGGTCTAGTAGAATCTTAGAGATTGTTGATACCTCTCACAAGGTCCAAGATACGAGCCTTGAAATTTCATTACCCAATCATGCTTAGTGCACCTTGGGGACACTTTGGTTCGGCATGGTCTGGAACGTTCTAGTGACTCAGTGGTCAAAATAGGGTTGTCCCTAGCATTTACCCACCCAACTGGAGCTAATGGAATAGTCTATTTGGTGCTGTGATGAACAGTTTGGAAGAAACACATTGGTGCAACTTTCAACTAACCCTCACTGCAAGTTTTGGCATCAAGAGAGACTGGAGTACCAAATTCAAACAAATTTGAATCTCCTAGAAAGGAGAGAGGTTATTGTAGGCCTCAAAAATTTGGTCCTATAGCATCTCATGGATCTTTGATACCTCTTACAGGGTCCGAGATATGAGCCTTGAAAATTTTCTTCCCAATCATGCTTAATGCACCTTGGGGACACTTTGGTTCGGCATGGTCTGTAATGTTCTAGTGAGTCAGTGGTTGAAATGGGGTTGTCCCTAGCGTTCACCTACCCAATCAAAGCTAATGGTATAGTCCATTTAGTGATGGGATGAATGGTTTGGAAGAAATCTAGTGGGGAAACTTTCAACTGACCCTTACTGTAAGTTTTGGCATCAAGTGAGATTAGAGTGCCAAATTCAAAAAAAATTGAATCTCCTGAAATGGAGAGATGTTATTGTAGGCCTAAAAAACATGGTCCTGTAGCATCTCATGGATCATTGATACCTCTCATGGGGTCCAAGATACAAGCCTCAAAATTTCATTGCCGAATCATGCTTAGTGCATTTTGGGGACACTTTGGTCTAACATGGTCTGGAACATTCTAGTAACTCAGTGGTCAAAATAGGGTTGTCCCTAGTGTTCACTTGCCCAACTAGATCTAATGGAATAGTCCACTTGGTGTCAGGATTCAATCCTTGAACACTATCCCTTCACCTCAGGGAATCATCATTTTACTTTGGACACATTTGACCAATTTTGACTTAATGACTCCAACTATTACATCATTTGATGATACAAATGTACATGGAATTAACACAATACAAATGTAAGGATACAAAATGAAGATGATACAAATTATATAAGGATACAACATTCATAGTAAGGAAAAAAAAAAATTGTACTTTACATGACATTAAGACGATACAAATGTGGGCTCTTAATATTTGCAAATTAACCCCATGGGCTGTTTTATATTTCAAAATTTGCATCAATTTTTTTATATACAAAATTTAGCATCTAAATATGCACATTACATTTGATTTTTGTTTTTATATACAAAATTTAGCATCTAACTATGCACATTACATTCGATTGTTGTTTTTATATACAAAATTTGGCATCTAAATATGCAAATTACAGAACTATATATAAAAAATAAGTGCCCTTTTCACTCCAATCCCTACATTTGGAAGGCAAAAGAAAAGTTAATAGAGAATATAAGAAGTTTATATAGGTTGAGAAAAAGATTATGAACATGTATAAGTAACTAAATGAACCAAAGAACATGACTAGACAATGCATAGTGAAGTTTACCATCATAAAAGATGGGCTAATCAAATGCAAACCTTGATCTTCTATATCTATCATATATGTATCCAACTACATTTACAATCCACATACAAAACCAAGTTTATTGGCTCAAACAAATAAAGAAAAAAACTACAATTAATTTATTGAACATAATCCTAATAAACATGGAAAACCTTGCAACTTGAGTTGAAATTACCTACTGAAGTGTTCCTGAAGGATCATCTCTCTACTTGAGGGTATTCAATATTGCTTCATGATCAGTAGTACTAATAGTCCAAAGTTCCTTTGTCTTTGGTTTTCCTTGATGTTTCAACAACTTAACTTGGATGATATAATAAGGTGTGAATACATGAGAATGGTTTTGTGCTTCTCATAGTCTTCAAACACAGGAATGCCATTATTTCTAATCATATATGTCCACAACCATGTTCTTGCAACAACATGTGATCCTATTGGATATGTGAACATATCATCATCTGTCATCGGTTGTGCAAGTTCCTTCTTTCCTCATACACAACGTGCTAACTAGTAATCTGATCTCTCATCATTCCCTTGTGGTGCAACCAATGCAAAAACATGTCCTGGCTCTAGAAGATCTGAAAGATGGTCGTAGTCAAGTGAAAAATCTATGTCATCATTTATTACAGATATTGTGAGAGATAAAAGGGTGAGATAATGTGGAACCCATGTATCAAACCACTTGACTCACACTGATCCCAATCACACTGAACACAACTTGGACAATAACAAGCCAACTCTCATGTCCACATGGTCCATGTACTAGCATATGATCTTCAAAATGAATGCATTTTTGAAGAATCTTTCACAATTTGACAATCCAACCTATCTCCTACTGTACCCAACTCAACCAACCAAAAGAATCTCTGCACCATTGAATCAAGAGTCCCCCCCTGTGACAATGTTGAAGTACACCAATCAACAACAAAATGAGCATCAATGATTTCTACACCTGAAATCCTCAGTTGCTCCTTAACTAGAGCTCTCTTTAAGCATGCACCTGCTCCATCATGCTCCCCTTTTCCATGACTTTCCTAAAAAAAACTCCAAATATGAGGTACATGATGCAGAGAGGAATCAATCATTCGCTCAAATCTGCATATCTTATTTTACTTCCTTGTAAATATTTATCAAAGACTCAAAATATTTTAATATGTTGATGACAATAATGTCTTCCTAACAATATCATAACTTAATGTCTCATTATACTCCTTTGTAAATGCTGATCAAGGTTCATAATCTTTTCAACTTCCAATCGTATAACAATAATAACACTACTGAGCACTTAACAATATAACAACAGTTACTAAATGTTATCTTCACACCTTAATCACTATTTTATCATACCAATATTCGGTGACTGATGTTGGTTCCTTCAAGGGCTAAGGTTGAGATTCTTCACTATTCGAGTCCTTTGAAACATGGGCCTGCTACCTTCCTTTATTCCAAATACCGAGTTTGGGATATGAGGATCTCCAACTATTGATGAGGAATGATATTCAATATCATTCAAATCACACTTTGCTGCAACTACAGTGCTTGCAGGTCCTTATGACTATCACAACAAGTCTCACGGTTTCTCCATCATGCATGTCTGTCACAACAAGAATACATATGTAGTAGCATCTACGCTACCTCTTCTTCACTTCAAATGTCGAGTGCAAATATATTGGCTTCTGACTGTCTTTTGAAACTGATACTGATATCTTCTGGTTTCCCAAATACAAGTAACACTGCACACATATATACTCCTCTTCGGGTCTCAGAAGAAATCAATTCAATTTATCCCAAATCGGGATTCCATCGAATCCAATTCATAAATAGTCCCGTTAACTTCAATCACAACAATTTTAATTGTATTTAATGGTTTCTTGGAAAACCTATTTCAATAGATCTTCAAGAACTATCGCTTAGCACATCGACAGACTTAACAAAACCAGTCCCGAAAGCAAGGTTCGCATCTAGCCAAGAACTATGTAACGGCTCGCTAGTTTCAAGATTCGAAACCGGACTCTTTGGCAACGTTGGCAGATAACAAGTAAATCTCTATTTCAATAACTATTAAATTTTGTTTATAAAACTTGATACATAATTCATACCCATTTCTTGATTACTGTTGTCAATGAACCAATTCAAAAACAAACCCGACTCAATAAATATTACCTCCTTTACAAAATAGATATCTTCAAACTAATTTTCATTAAACATTAACATAGAACTTCGAACCAACTACAAATAATATAGACTTGGCTATAACATAGTTGGCGGAATCATACAAGAAATTAAAACAGAGAATTCAAATGAGAAACTGAAGAATAAAAGATCTTTACAGATAATTCAATTCCTTCTTCCATTACATAGTTTCCTCCTTCATTGATTCTCAATATCCTATCCTAAGCTACTCTTGTTATCAAGTTCTCAATTGCATAAGTAAAGAACTCCCAAAACCGAATACCACTTGATAACCGACTCTCTAACATATCTAGCATACTAATTCCTCTAACAGTTCTCATCACCGATTAGAGTAAGCATATTTGCTTAACTAGGAATGCATCGTGGAGTTGACAACAAAGTTGTCAAATTCACGATTACACAAACTTTTTATTTATTAAATCAAAACATTGATTTCTACTTGATTAACAACTATTAAAAATACTAAGACTCTACCCAAAACTATTACATTATTAAAAATAACCATTTAAAAAAAAGACTTAACCCAACCAATTACATTAAAATAATCAATTAAAATGCATGTATAGTCCCAGGTCTTGGAAATGATTGGAGTCTCGGATGTGCCTGCATCAGTACACCTCTCTCTACATGCATTCTACATAACCAATAAAACACATGAGTATTTTTTAATTGACTTGTATAGTTATCTAACCAAATGATATGTCTATCCATAGCAATATTATTTTCCCCACACCCACTCAAAATAATTCTCAAAGAAATGTTGGAGAAACTTGGATGAGTGCGATCTATCATCGCTCATATAAAAATGGTACTCTCTGATTATCTTTCGGTCATCTTCTATACTATCAGGGGAATGTCTATATGTTATGTGGACAAAAATAGAAACCTGAATAGAATTGTAATATTGATCTTTCAACTTGTTTTGGGGCTGCAATGTATAGTTCTCTGCAAAGTCAACAACTGATATAATAGTGCCAATCAGGAAAGTGTCCTTACACATCCTGAATTAGTAATCCAACCACTAAGACCTGTGACTATGCCTTCCATACTTCTAAACAATATTCTTCTTGAAATCTGAAATAACATCAGTTACATTGCATTCTTTTGTAACCAACTCACATCTAGAGCCTTCACCTCCACTTTTTAATGTATATTTAACGGTTTCATAAACCTTTTTGTGGACAATTGTCTTTCCAAAATCGTGCTTGCATCCCTCATAAAAACATTCAACAAACTTCACTAGCCCACCACACTTTGAGCACATGTCATTTAAGAAATCTTTTTTATAAAAAAAACATTTGGATCATCTCTAGGACATAAAAATTGATCTAGCAAGTCTCTTGATGATTTTGGAAGAGCACTTGCACCACACTCCTCCAACATTTCACTAGTATGCAAAGTAGAATGAATGGATTGTAACAATTCACGGTGCATTGAAAACTCCACATGATATTTGATACAACAAGTATTTCGAATCTTAAGAGGCACACAAAAAAGGCTTTAGGGCTTCAAAAGCTCTTTTTGATATTTGCAATGTTGTATGTGTCTCACAAATTTTTTTGAACAACATTGTTTAACTCACCTCCAAATAATGTTTGGGATGTGGGGTGCGGTCTCGAATGTCAATTCTCAACTTCAAGACATCCTTCACATTTGGTGACACTCTTGAGTTAGATTGCCAAAATAGTTGAATTTGATCCTTCACAACATCAGTAAGCTTCTTATCACAATGTGAAAGTCTCCCACCATAAGCCCATGTATCATTTGAATAGGATGATCAAGTCTTTCTCTTCTTGCAAGTGCTCTATCCAAAGTTTTACAATTTAGATTCAAGTCAACACAAGTTTGTCTCATCAAATGAGCCTTTCTCAAATGATGAATTACTAAGGAGGTTGTAATAACCCTCCTAGTGGATCTCTTATCTTTTTCCTTTGTAGTCTTCCCAATGCAATTGAGAGCACTAAAAATATTTCTCACAATAATAGCATTCCTCTCCTTTTTCATGTTCAAACTAATCTTCAATTTGACTAGTATACATCTCATCTTTTGCATCTTTAACAATTGCACAAACATTGGACATTGCTCAACCAACATCTTGTGGCTAAAAAAATGATCAAAAAGTTATGAAGCCCACAACCGAACGGTTCTTTCTAATCTCTTTCTATCGAAATTCCTCATTATGTTCTCATCAATTTCAAGTAACCATTTAGTTGTTCTTCAAGGTCTCAATTTGGAAGTTTGTCTTTCTTCCTCCGAAGGGACTTCATTTCTCATTTAATATGGAAATGTGTTATGTTTATTTGGTTCTTGTGTACCATTATCATTGTCAATTCCTTCATATTTAATCAGTGTATTGTCATTGACAATGTCCACACTTCCATTGTCCACATCTACATGTTCATTTTCAAAACCTACATTTTCATCTTCAATACCTACATTCTCATTTTCAATATTATTGTCATAAATCATTTCAAACTCATGTTCTTCACTTGAAACCACATTCAAAGGTGGGTCTATGCTGACATCTTCATTAATATTTAACATACCTTGTCTCTTGTTCTGATGGGCAACCCTATCCATTTCTCTATACACTTCAACATCTTCATTTCTGACTCTCCTCTTCCATTTATGCTTTCGACAAATACGACTCCCCATAGTTAGACCAAAAAGGTGATGCAAAAACCTTTGATAATAGAGAAAATCCAACCAAAAAGTGGATTTTTTTTTCCCTAGAGACAAAATTGATTTGCTGCAACTCAACTCCCTTAATTCTACAAAAAAAGTTCCTCTCTGGAGGGACCCAGAGAATATTGTTTTTACTTTACACTAGTACAAAGAATCAGATATCCAATATCCGATAACTCCCGCCAAAATTTTCCAAAAATCTCTCTCTCTCTCTCTCTCTCTCTCTCTCTCTCTCTCTCTCTCTCTCTCTCTCTCTCTCTCTCTCTCTCTCTCTCTCTCACTCACTCACTTTCCCCCACTTTCCCCTCATCTCTCTCTCTCCTACTCTCTCCCCTTCCCCTTCTCTCTCTATCTCTCTCTCTCTCCAACTGTCTCCCCTTCCTCTTCTCTCTCTCTCTCTCTCTCTCTCTCTCTCTCTCTCTCTCTCTCTCTCTCTCTCTCTCTCTCTCTCTCTCTCACATATAATATAAGTTAATATTATACTATTATACAATAGAGAAATAAATAATAATAATTTAATACATGCTACTATAAAAATTTATATTATAATACTAATGCTCTGTAATGAAATCCTAAAGTTGATGTCGTCGAAAGTGTGAAGAAGGATTTGTCTACTAGTTTCCTTTTGTCAAGCTTCAGTCAAAACTTTTAAGGTCATTAAGAAATGTAAATATTCTAGTTTTGAGTTCGCATTTATAAATGCTATGCTATTATTATTTAATATTAATATTAAAAATAATAATTTGTAATATATAACTTAAAATTGAGAAAAATACTAAACTGAATTAATATTAACATAAAAAAAAATACAATTTAATATGTAACTTGCAATTGGGAATAACTAGTCCAAATGAAACTTTGAACTAGGCAGAAAATTTTGAATATATGATATTATCGGATATCCAAAATTTTTAGATATCCGATTTTATCAGATATTTGATTAGGCTTGGTATTTTCTTGGGCAATACCAAACTTGGGTGGTAAACCCTTCAGGCATGTTTAGGAGATAGTTTTCGATATCGAGACTTCGACCATGTAGCTGACAACTATTTTTTCACCCGAAATTGATGAAACAAAAAGGGTTTCTTAAAGACATTATCAACATTCCATCAATATAATTGTTGTTGAATTTAGAGTTTGGTAAGTAATTATTACTTATTTTTCAATTGAGTTATCTTTAAACTCGTAATTGACATACTGATTGAAAAATAACTATAACTTTCAAATTGTTTAACCTTTTTGAAATCCAAAACATGTGTGACATTCAATGCTTCGGCTACTATAAAGAAAAGAAAAATTCAATTTTGTAAAGCTTAGAATTAGTTAAGGTGGTTAGGCACGAGAGTTTTTTTATTCTAAAAAAGTTGTAGCAAAAAAAATCATAATTAATTATTTATTTGGCAAATAATTGCAAAAAAATATGTGTCACATCCGTGAATGAGTTTACTACTTATATCTAGAATCTTGGAAAAATATATCATCATTTGATTGTGATTAAGGTGGTCAGACATACACGTACTTTTTATCTTTTCCCTGAAATTTTTGTACTAGTGCATTGAAATCTAAAATTTTGAACAATTAGATAATTTTTTTTTAAGACAAGGGCTAGTAGTTTAGAAACTACATTCAATTTCCTACAGATTCTATTCTCACGACTTTTTCACATAACGTTCATAAGATGTTCAATGTTTTATGTCAAGTTGACTAACCCTTATTTTCTGATTTTTCATTGCCACTTAAGGCCATAGTTTGGTATACCATGATCCTGCACATACCTGGTAATCTTCATACGCCATAATTTATACAATATTATATTTTTTCTAGTTTAGCGCTAATTTGATCCTTGAAAATTGAAGTTCTTAACCTTGCTACATATATAATGTGATCTAAGATCTATATGAAACATTTATTATACTTGCTAGAAATTTATGTGTACTAACATACGAAACTACATATTTATGTTTCTCATAATCACAACCAGTTTTATGTAAAAAAGAGGTCATTAAGGAACCATAACCTCCTATCAATATGTTGACAAAATGTAGCCAAGCTAGTCAAGAATCTCACCTAGGAGTAGCGTATCCCATACTTCCTCTATAGAAACATTCAATTCCCTTAAAATTATAACGATGTTCTATGATTTCTTAAGATAAAGCATGGGTTGATCCTTTGTAGGTGGATTAACAGCTGAGCACTTGGTTGCTCCATTTTTCACTGTATTTGTGGTATTGTAGAAAAGACTCAATCATTTCTTCATCTAACTTGTCCATTAGCATCCATAAGGAAATGTTACAATGGGGAATCATAATGGAAAATGTAAATTCTAAAAAGCTAAAAAAATGTTAATGTGTTTCAGCTCAATGAAATCGTAATCCTTTACATAAAATTCATAAAGGTAATTATAGGTAATTTCACCCTCAAAGGAAACCCATCTTAGCATGTTCCACACAATTATACAATCAACAAGAGCATGAACCTTATCCTAGTATAGGGGCTTCAACTTGGGAAGAAGAGTCTCACTCATATTTCTCCCTTTAGCACTGAATTATTGAGCACCTTCTTCATGAACCTGGTTTGTTTGAATTTTGACCCATCATTGAGAATAATGGTGGGGGATGGGGTGGAAAAGGAGCATGCCCAATTCTAGAAACAAAAATATTATATCACTAGAAATATGACTCAAGAAAGCTAGAAAATCCTTAAAATTTATTCTTTGTAACTTTCATTCATATATGTAAAATTTGAAAATTGTTTCATAGATTTATAATATATGTCAAACTTGTGCAACTAGAGACAAGTTACTCATAGCTAGGTTTTGGCAAGTTGTGCGCTGAAAACTCACCCAATGTCAATGTTTCTAAATTTTGACAAGTTATAAGTCTGTCAAGTTTTACTTAGTGACAATTTTTGAAATTATAAATATATTGTTGTTATAATTATCAGCATGTCAAGTTTTACTTAGTGAAAAGTTTTGAAATTATCACTATATTGATGTTGTTATAATTATCAAATGAATCGTTTGGATTAACATAATGTCATTGCAAATTCAACACATTGTGTATAATTTTTAAGAAAATTTGCTTCTTCTCTTTTACTTGAAGCTATTTTTAATTTTTCTTGTTGATTTGATTTTTTTTTTAAATTTTTGTTTTAATATTATTCTAATATGCATTCCCAAAAAAATGAAAAAATAATCTTTCCTCAAAATGCCATCCCCCCTATCCCAATATGTTGGAGAAATATCATTCCCTTCAATAACGCTTAAGTTTGGCAGGTTTGGTTGAAGGTAGAAAAAAGGTAAACGAAAGCTATTTATAAAGTAGATACAAATGATTGTCCACATATTAAATTGAAAAAATGCATCAATAGATATCAAAGGTTACCTGTATAAAATAATCAACTAGAGCCTCCTCTATACCAGCAAGAAAGCTAACTCATCATAACAATAGATGTGCTCAATGTCAAGGCCTTTCAAATGTGTACCGAATTTGAAATTCCACCATCAACAATGACAAGAATCCCTCTCTTTGCTGCAATAGATGCAACCTTGTAGACTGATGTTGCCTACACCAAATCAAAAATATACTGATAATCTAAAGACTTTACAGATTACTCACGGAAAATAGAAGATGTAAATGTCCTATATCATTATTAAGAAAACTAAGACTATTAAAAATGTATACTTAATATTGTATTCTTCAACTTCTGGGGAGCATCTCTTTTTTTCTCACTAACTTAAAACTTTATTTTTATATATAGCTGAAGTATAATTCAAATAATATTGTTACTATTAAAAACTAACTAAAAATACCATTTTTATATATAGCTAAAATACATTTCAAATTAATATTGTTATTGTTAAAAACTAACTTATGAAGTGTGACATCTTTTGGATGAAACCTGTAGGTATTAATCAATACAATAACATACAGGTAACAATCTTAATATTTTTAAGAATATTATGTGTTTTCCATTGTATTGACATTGTTGTTTTTTCTATGATCTATCAATGATGAAAAAACACCTTTAAATTATCTCTTACACTTGACCATATTTCTTCATCTTATCCAAGTGCACTTTTAAAATGGTGCATAAGAAAGAATATCAATCTCCTTGCACTTATGAAGGCACATCATCCCTAAATGGTGTTAGGATTGTATCTTTATGATAGTCGACAGAATTTGATGCTAAACTATTGCATGAAAAGTCATTGAGAAATTCTAGTACTTACATGGCCTTGGGAAGCTGGATTGTGGTCATGGAAATGTTGCATAGTCTGAGCAAATATGCATGCAATGTCGAGCCAACCCCAACACCATGGAATAAAAAAAAGGTACAAGGAAATCAGAGCCCTCAAATTAATGTATATGTATATCACAACCATTTGCAAGATAAGTACTAACAAGTGACTAGCATGTAAGATTCGACTTGACAACTATTCTTGTATCTAATAATGGAGCCATGGAAGATGACAAAGATACTGGAACTATCAAATTCATTGTAGTCAATGCTGGAAATTTTAGAGGCTTTGTGCAAATAGCCTTGACATATATAGCTCCATAAAAAAATTATCAATATATATCCACTAGTTCCAATTTAACTAAAATCTAGCATCATATTCAAAATTACTAATTAAGAAAGATTATAGCTATCAATGTGACAAAGATATAAAAATCTAAGGAATAGCTAAGCATTGAAGTTAGATGAAATATTTTGAAGTACACTTCCAACTAGAAAGAAAAAAGGAAAATGTTAAGAAAAAGACACTAAAGTAATTTGTAGTTGAAGAATATTTAACTTTTGTAGGTGTCAACATCTCAGAGTGATGAAATAACATACATCACTATGAAACCATTGTACCATTAAGATAGCCACCATATAAACAAAAGGTCACATTTAACACTTGCTTCTTGTTTGATATCATCCCCAATTAGTAGGCTACTATCCTTGAATTTGCATAATAGGGCATGAGGTTCCCAAAGTGAATTTTATGCAATGTAAGCTGTCAGTTTTCAAAATGAAATAGAACAAAAATGAATGTCCAGAAGGAAAAAAGTATATATATCATTATGCTGATCCAAATTATTTTATTCATGAATACCATGAATAAAATGTTTCTTAAGTCATACTAGGATTAAAATTTTGTGAAGTATCAGACTGATTGGGTAGAAGCATGGAACTAGGATTACAATTTCTTCAAACCTATAACCCAAACATGGTTTACATTAAGCATTAAGAATACCAAAAGGCTTCAAAATCAAGTTAAGAAGGGTTCAATTATTTCAAACAATATGAGAATAATGCTATATTGAAGATCTTTTAAATCCTCATATGTTACCCAGAATTTGATCAAATCTAAAACAAGTTCCCATCACTCTCAGCCATACTAGATTAAAGGCATACTAATTGATAAAAATTACAAAAGTTGGCATACAACAACACTTAATAAGACATTTTTGTGCTACAAATTTGTAACTTTCAAATCTACATGTTATAAAGTACTATAAAGCTTTTGGTAAACTTTTCTTATGGAGACATGTTATCTATTTATAGGTTACAAAAGTAGCTAATATTTAATATTTAAAATCTGTAATGAGAGTCTCTATAAAGTTACACTAAAGTCATATCAGAAAGTATGAAATAAATTAAAATAAAATATTCAAATGTTATATCATCTATTGTTGAAATATACAACAAAAAACTACACTAGACTTGACTCATACTCATCATCAAAACTGACCTACAAATCCAATACCCAAACTAGGTGGTAGGAACAGAAAAATTATGATTAGGCAATCACGATAATGGGAAGATCATTTTCAAGATGTGATCTTATTTATTCAATGAATGAAAAATAAAACAGTGATGCTAGTTAGTGAAGCAACACTAGAATCAAGTTTATCAACTAAATAGACATGCTAATTATGTTCATTAGTTAAAATGGCACGAAATTATTAAATAATTTTATCTCTACAATTCAAATGAATGTGAAAATGATAGAAGTATATCATTTAAACTAGTTATGTTCATTGTCCTATTTTCCAGACATGTTTACCTAGGTCTTGAGAATTTTATAAAAAAACTACCTATTCTTCCAATGGAATATTCCCTACATTTCTTATGAATCAAAAGGTTGAGAAGAAGACCATGAAAAATATTCTCCTAAATTTCAATCCTTGATAAGATCCACAACATTTGAAGTAACAATAAAAACATGCCATTATTAATAGAAATGTTCTAGCATTTGAGAGTTAGGAAAATAGCTTCACAAAAATTTAAATATGATAAAACAAAGGCATAGTTAGCTGCCCTAAAAATGATGATATACCTGTAATGAGAGATACGTTCTTTAGCAAAGAAATCAACCTCATCATGCACAAAGGTACAAAATGCAAGTCACCATTAACCTCGGTGAGAAATTATCAGATCTAGCCTCCAAGTAAACTTGAGAGCTGGCTTGTACCTAGTGCTATATTTCATGTAGAAAAAAATGAAGATAATTTCTCGAGTTATAGTGTCAATATTTGAGTTCAAGGATCAAATAATATGTAAATGAAAATTTATATAGATCACCTATGAAAAGGTTGAAAGTAGATAATGTCAAGCAACTATTTTCTAGAAGATCTAATTAACTGGGACCATTTTTTTATTTATTTTACTAGCATATGTCTATAAGGAACAGGCTCTCAGAGAGTGTTTGCTATTTTTTACTACAATGCTTCTCTCAATATTCTAGATTTTCATTTAATGACTTACATTACTTTCTCCTTCACTATCTATCTCACTTTTATGAAATGTCATTGACGCACTACAAAGTCTGATATTGCAATGACAACAATAGTATTTTAAATGTTGATATTCTTAGTAACTGATTTGAATAGAATAAAAGAAAATAACATCATAACTAAGTGTCTAGATATGGAATCTTGCATATCACTATGCCTATCTAGATAAAGCCTGGATCTGGCACTGGAGTATCCAAGCCACATTCAGATATGGAAATGTACAGGGTATGTGGTAAAGGATTCATAAAGTATATGTATATGCATACATATGAGATATGCCCAATGTAAATCAGATAGGAGTGACACTGGCTATCTAGTAACTTAGTTGTTCCCTCAAATCAGAACAGGGCTTGTCCGATTCAATTTGAATACAATCATGTTTTATCTAAATACAAAACCTAAATTTAGACATCATTCTTATAACTGTTTAGGAACCTCCATTTTTTAAAAGCAGCTACAGAACAATAAGGAAAACTGGGAATTTAATGAAAATTTTGAAGCTAAGAGCATGGGTCTATGACCCACCCTACTTTAGATTTATACCTGATCAAAGAATAGTGTATTTTAAAGCCAAACCCATGTGATGACTAAGAAATCCTGGAAAGAGTTGGGGCAGAGGGAGTCTTATTTTTTACTTGGGTACTTTTCTCACGGTAGGAAAGTTATAGTAGGCGTCTCCATGTCTACTTGTCTCACAACAATCTTCTTCACCCTTAGTGTATCATAGTCAGATCAGCCATTATAGCCCTCCATCATTCACAGTCCTACACTCAATGATAAGAAGACAAACATCTTATTTTGCTGCTAGAGCTACTGGTTATTGGAAAGGATGAGGGTGAGTAGTGAGGAATCCACAATGATGATAGTGTCGCACTTGAATTAGGTGTTGGCCATTCTTCATATGACCATGTAGGAAAGGTCATTGACGAAAACCGATGTGACCAGGGAGTGAAATAGGAGATCCCATTTGAGGCATTCGGAAAAAGATTGGGCAATGTTAAACTTGTTGCTGCCCTGGTACCCCTTAATAGCGACTAGTGTAATGATAGGCGAGTTGAGCACTGCTGCTTCCTTTCTCTCATCTTTGTTCAAAGCTCTTTGATCTAGTAATGTTCTCCACTCTTGAAATCCTAGAACTATTCATCAAGGGAAAATAGAATGCTTTCGATGACTAATGAGTGTGATATCCCCAACCATGTTTGTCCATAAAAAAAACCCTGATTTTAATAATCCATGCACGCGTGAATAAAAGAACCGCCCAACTTGTGCACATCTAAAGCATAAGATAATATTTCCGTAGGGTTTAAATAAATTTGCATCCACTTCCCCAAAAAAAGGATCCCTCAAAACATAATCAAAAAATCATAAATATTGATTTCAGAATCAGAGTTGAAGAAGTGCAGATATCGTAAAGGGTAAAAATTTTCTATTTTACATCTCCAACAAAAACTAATAGGAATGAAGCATTGAAAATGGGGTTAACAAAATTACTTACAGAACCAAGGTCCAATAGCTACTTTAGGGGAAAAGCCCTAACCATAGAACGAAAGTGGGTAATAAAGATGTAGATAGAGAAACTCCTCTCACAAAACAAGAAAGCGTGAACAGTAAGAAATGGTGATCAGAAACATATATGAAAACAACAGAATGTTTTATGCAAAATATATAAAAACTCTTAGAGAAGATATAAATAATAAAAATTGATTCTTTTTGTGTGTTATGTGGTAATGGAGAGGAGTCTATCTCTCATCTCTTCTTTCATTGTTCCTTTTCTATCCAATCATGGCATCTTTGGTGCAGTGCTTGGGGTTGCTCTTGTCGGCATGCTTCCTCCTTGTTCAAGTTTTGGGATCGCTTGGAGAGTGGCTCCTCCAAGGTTTCACCTCTTCAGGTTGCTTGGATTGTTGGCCCCTTTTTTATTCTTTGGCATATTTGGTTGGAGAGGAATCGATAAATCTTTCAGGATGTTTGGATTGGTGTTATGCATCTTTGGTGGAAGATTTCCCACTCTATTCAAGAAACTATTCAAGCAAAGTGTGAGTTAGATGGAGGTATGGATCCTGGCGATCTTGCTATTTGCAGACGTCTCAACCTTCATTTTCAGGATGGGTTCTCAGGGGCTGCAGGCCAATGGTTTTGTAAAGTTCCAAACCATCCTAGACGTCAAAGGAAGAGACGGGTGAACCGTGTGGGTCACTGGTTGCCTCCGCCACTTAGAGTTCTCAAAGTCAACACTGATGGTTCTTCTCTGGAGAAGTTCAATTTATTTTTCAGTGCATAAGGGTTGTCATAATAACAATTTCATGGAGGCTCTGGCCATTTTACATGTCGTGGAGCAATGTTGTTTGAGGGGATGGTGCCAAATTATTTGTGAATCTGACTCTCAAGTGGTGGTGAATCTACTTACTTCTCAGTTGCTTGAGGATGTTAGTTGGCAATTGGCTTCTATTATTAATCAAACTCTTCTCTTTTGTACTTCTCTAGAGTCTCTTAGTTTTAATTACATTCCTCGCGAATGGAACATAGCTGCTGATTGTTTGGCCAAATGGGCATCTGATCATGCTCAAGATTGGAATATTATGGATAGGGGGCAGCTTCCCTTAGATTTGTCTCTTGAATTAGATGCTCTTGTTACTCAGGATAGAGCTCCTCTTGTTGAGCTCTCCTTTTTGTTTCTCATTTTGTCTTAATAAATTTTTACCCCTCTTTTAGTCAATAAAAAATGATTCTGAAAAATTGATTTACATCCGTATATCAAAGAACAATGTGTGCTTCAAAAACTTCCCCTACCTGCTAAAACACTTTTTCTTCAAATTAAATTCCACAAATAGCCTTCCTACGACTTCAAAAGCTCTCGGAACCACATCAAAGGAATTCTCTTTCGGCATAGTTTTTTCCCGCTTAATTTTTTCATAACCTTTCTATTTTGTCATATGAGAGACGAAAGTAAATATATTAATTTAAAAAACTTTAAAAAGAAAAGTTAAAGACAGAAAAGGAATTTTGTCTCAAACATATGTCTCAAAACATACGATGATCTAGTAGTCATATAACACTCAACATTTGTCTTATCAAATGTATCGCTGATGATTAGTTGTCAAGAATTTAAATTTTTTAAATCGTATACAAAACAGATAAGACACTAAAAAAGATGATTACAATAACAAAATAAAACAGATCATGAAGATTATGAGGACCCTCCGAAATTTATCTTGGAGGCAACGTTAGATTCTATTATCAAGGCGTCCAGAATGATAGGATTGATAAAATTGTCCAGCTTAATTTGCATAGAATAAGAAGCCGGCTACAAGAAAAAACTGAAAGTGACATTATAATCTACAATTTCATTTTAATGCTAAGCCGTCCAAACAAAAAGATCGATGGCGAATATCTCGAAGTCTCGTTGGCGAATCCGTTTAGCAATTCGGCCTATTATTTCTGAGGCCTTTAAAATCCCTTCACCACAGGCAATCTGCAATCACATTTCAAAAGACTTTTCTTTCCTTTTTTGTTTCAGAACTTTTCTTTCTTTCGGTCTTCTATTTTTTATTATTTGTTGCGATGGCATTCATGGGGAAAGCAATGACTGTAATGGCTTTCGTCGCCATGGTGGCTTTGATTGGCACTGCTTACGTGGCTGCACAGTCAACAGACTGTGGTACCGTGCTGTAACCCATGTTTCCCTGCCTCACCTACTTGGTAGCCAGCGATCCAAAGCCATCTGCAGAATGTTGCACAGGCTTTGGCAACGTGCTTAAGACGAAAGCAACCTGTTTCTGCCTGCTGTTAAATGCCAATACCGGTGTTCCTAACCTCAATCTGGCCAAGGCGTTAGCTCTTCCCACAGAGTGTAATGTTGCAGCTCCACTTCCCAGCACCTGCAACGCAGGTATTAAGATTCAAATTTCATTATAGTTACAGGGATTTTTATTAAACATTGAGGTTTTTACAAATTATGAGGATGACTAAGAAGTTAGAAGATTTTATATGTTTATTTAAGTCTATCTTTTAATAATATTTTTTTAACAATTTAAATAATTTATATATCAATATTGGTATAATACAATATAGTAGCTGAGTTTTCTAATATTTCATATTACATTTAACGACCAGTCATAAAAAAGAAGAGAGAATAACATAATCAGTATCATGTTATAGAAGGCAAACATAATAGTCTGATAATATTCGATGATACATTATCAAAAGAAGCGAAACTTGCACTTTCATAGAGGAAACGAGAAGTCCTAACCAAATAGATATTTTCATTTATGGTGTAGCCATATCTTATATAAGTTCAAGTAGAATTCAGCAATTGTTATTGTCCAATCAGTTTACTATGAGCAATATATTAACCTATTTGGTAAATAGATTATTTATGTTGAATAGATTTTTATTGTGGATTTAAAATTTTATAGTTATTAAAGTAAGTGGGGAAGGGTCTAACTCTTTAAGATCAGACTTAAATCATTACAACAATATGGTATTGTAGATTAAAATTTTATAGTTTATAATAAATTAGTTTGATATATTTTTCTATTTGATTATGTAAATTCTTTTCTTTATTAATGTTTTCAATATAGTCACAAGATCCATCTCCTATCTCCAAACATATTTTTGGAGATGGAATCATGTCTCTAGTAATGGAGACATTTCGGGAAACTTCCTGATGCATAGGATTCTTTTGGTTGACTCTCTTGCCATCTACAAAGTCTCTTGACCAGAAATTTACATCCCCCACACGAAATTTAGGGCAAAACGTGTTAAAGGAGAGAAAAAAGAAGGCAAAATAAAAAATAAAAAATCTGCAAAATATTTCTTGCTGATATTTTGAATGATATGAGAATTCATGCAAAGTTATAGGTGATCTGGTCTATTTATGATGTAGACATTTTGAGAGACATAAACAATTGTATGATTGATATCCTGTCATTGTAATGGTCTAAAGAGAAATTGCCTTTACTATTTATCGTTCATGTATGACCAATTTACTATTCTTCTTTTGAAAGTTCTTTGTCATGATATGTTCTGAAAATTATCAAATTATATTAAAAAAACGTCTCCAAGTACCCTAGTTTCCTATCTTTGAAAATTAGTTGTACCAGTACCAATACAAGTCTCCCACATCTCCAAGGACCCTGTCTCCTAGTAACTACGGTTTCCAATCATATTTCATGATTCATTTCTCTTTTCTTGTTCTCTCATTTTCACAAGGTAGCATGGAATATGGTCTAAAGGGATAATAAGAGAAAATATTTATATAATTAATCTGTACATTTTTAATAATATATAATTTTAGTTTGGTACACATTTTATATTTGATGATAAAAAAAATTTCTTCGTCAATCATATTTCATGGTTTATTTCTCTTTGTTTCTTATTGCATCCTCATGATAGAGGAAACTTACCAATAGCTAACTTCATGCACCTATAGATCTTAAATGATACATCAGATTTTTTTTAAATAGTTGGTTGTCTCTATATTTAATTTAACTAATTACAGCTATTGTTCTACCTTCTTGATAGTAATGACACATGTTGTGATATTTTTCATACACTTAAGGCGAAAAAGTAGTCATTTCAAAGTGTTGCACGATATCTACCTTAATAATCGTTTACTAAAACCATCTTCAAAATTGTCAATACTTATAATAAAAACTCTTAATACCAATTTTAAATTTTCTAATACTTATATATAAATATCCATGTAGATCAAAATTCTCACTATAGAATGTACAAATGAATCACAAATATATAAAACAAAATTTGATTGTAAAGACCCTCTCAATGGGAATAAGATCCTTTCAGTGTAAATAGACCCTTTACGCACTTTATATGATTTTTAAACAAACAAGTTGTTTCTAATATTTCATGTTCCTTCTTTTTGTTCTAGTTGCTGCACTAGCGCCTTCTCCACTACCATGGAATTGATAGTTCCATTCATTGGGTAAGATTTTTGCAATCTTCATGTATACGTACGTCTATAATGTGTTATGATTACTTCGCACATTATTTTGACATTCTTGGGTGATTTTCTTTTATTTTTTAGCTCCCACTCCTATAGGCGTAGGTGCAATGTTTGCACCTTCAATGGTCGCAATAGTTTAAATGGAGGTTCTAGTTTTAATGAAGATTCTCAATTGAGAAATATCATAGAAATGGCTTGGTGGTCTTTAGTCTAATTTAATAATGGATTTAGGAAATAAAATGTTACGTAGGTTTATGTTTTCTTGCATGTTGCATCTCTTAGCTTTGTAGAAGAATAAAATAATCTAAATTTTGATGTGCATCTATGTTTCATCATAGAGTCATGACTCTCAAAGACAATTGATTATCCAATTTGTAATAGATAATTATTAATTATTTTGATTCCATCATAGTCAAATTATAATTAAAAGGTAATTAAGAAGTCAATTATTAGATTTTATTTCGTTAAATTGGAATTATGATAGGGAAAATAAATATGGTTAATTAACAACTAATGAATATAACCTAAATGATAAATTGTAAAAGTATTTGTAAATTTATATTTTAAATTATATTTAATGATTTATTATTAAGTTGATTTGTGAAATGATGGATTATTGAGTGCGATTCAAAAAGCATGATATGAGAAATTTATACTATTCAATTTATAAGTTTTGTATGTTATCTAATAGATTATGAAAAAAATATTCTTAAATGTGTATGAAGTTATATAAGACCTCATATAAAACCTCCATTATGTTGTATTATTATCGCTCTTTGGTTTGTACTCCACTTCATACTCCTTTTTTTCTACTCGTGATTTTTATATAAGATCCCAATATCTCACAACACTTACATTCTACCTCTTAATTACTTCCCTTTACTCTTCACATACCTTTCTTTGATTCAAAACTATGAATAATATACACAGTTTTCCTAGTGACATGATTTGTAGTCCAAGAGGAATTTCTTTAATTTTCCTCCAAACAAGAAGACCAAGTCATCTTGATTGAAATGAGTCGACTAATTTTTTGTGGGTAGTTATAATCGCCTAACTTGCTTTAATGTTAAATTGTATTTTTAGGATTTTTTGTTTGAGAATTTCTTATGCTCAACTAATTCTTTTCAAAACTAAAGCCACAAATATTAAGAATTGTCTTAATGGTTCCCAAAATCTATGTTGGTTTTTTAACAACACAATATTAGAATGTTTGGAACTTATTAAATTGTTCGAATTGGTTAAATTAAGGCACATTTATCGAGAAAGGAAGTCTATGGCTCATGGCTTCCCTAACCTTAATGTCAACTTTCCTAGAGAGAATTATTGGGGAATGGATGACCATATTCCCCATGAGATTAATTCTTTCATTCAAAATAATGAAAAAACTTGTTAATTTGATCTCCCATTTAGAAATGATGTTTGGAGAATTTAAATTCATGTGGAATGAGTTGGCGAAAAGACCGATAATTAATGAGGCACCTTATCTCATGTATCATTCTTTGTATTCTTGATTATTCATCTAGATATTTAATTTGTGATTGCATTTCGGAGCTCTCTATGTAAACAATGGGGGAGACCAAATTAGAGTTCAACCCATTATGTATGATAAATGATAGAGGATAAAGATGTATGGAATGAGTTTTCTGGTTGGGGCCTTAGCCCTTTTATTGAGAGGATTCATAAGAGTGATGCCCAGATCATAGAAGCTTATTTGTATAGTTGGGATGATGGATTGCTGAAAGGTTTTTTGTATTGAACTAATAATTTTGAAGGGATTGATTGTTGAATTTTTGAAAATCCTCATTAAAAGATGGAAATTCACTAGAGACAAAAAGAGAATTGATCAAGCATTTCCTATCTTCTTCATGGGAAACGATATGGAAAAACTTAAGAGAAACTCAAATGTCAGTTATGAAATGGGGTCCATTCCCTCCCTCTAGGGTAAAATTGCCAAAGTGATCGTGATGTATGTCACTTTTGATGGCCAATTTACTATTTTTTTAGCTACCACTTTGTTATTTTTAACCAATTCAAGCATCATAAATGTATTTCCATCCTGTTCTACTTATTTTATTCTTTATCTCATATCACCGATCCCATGAAAAAAATCATTTCTAGTCATTGTTGCATGAAAGATTAATCCTTCTTCTAATGGAGTTTACTAAAATGATTTTGATGGCAAAAAATTCCCTATATGGACAAGGTGAAAAAGGATGGTAATCACTTTTTCAAGGGTAATTTTTTGGGGTCGAAAGGGGACTCTTATGGAAATGGGGTTGGGGTTCAAACTGGTAAAAGATCAACCCGCAAAAGGGAAGCTAAAGCCCATTTAAAGTTTATTGTGTTAGATGATGAAGACTTTGATTATTCCCCCTTTATGGAATGTGTGCTTGATTATTTTACCCTACTTGATTCTTTTAGCCCCAATGGGGACATTAAAGGGAAAAGTAAAATTAGGGCCTCCTCTACGGCCATGGCCAAAGGAAAAAGTAAGATCCAAGGTACTTCTTCCCATGCCAGGAAGCTAAAGCAAGATCATCATATTAAAGAGGACCCCCCTCCAACATTCTTCAATAAATGAGGAGAATTTTGATCTACATGCTCATATATTAGTCAGAAACGATACACTCTTGGAGAAAGCATCTTTTGTTAATAATATGCTAACGTTGAGAAGATTTTCAAGGAGACCATGACCACCCATGGATTCCTACTAATGTTTGTGTTGTTATATTTGAATGCAATAAAAGTGAAAGGTATGGTGTTCCTTGATTATGATAGAGTCAAAAAATTGTGTACTATGACCTAGAACCTCTTGAAGGGGATTGAGGAGCTTAAACATGATCATGATCAGAGAATTAAAACTTGGAAGATGATATTATAGAAATCTATTATAGATCTAATGTTGTAATTGTACAAAGCCACATGACCATGGGGCATATTATTGATGGCCTCAAAATTTTGAATGATCAAGCTAACATTTTGCAGGGATTAACGAAAGGTACTATTGGTTAACCTACTAGGAGAAACAAGTCAAATAATTTTAGTTAAGATCATAGTGTTGGTGTTGATTTGATGCTAGTTCCTACCACTTGGGTTAGAAGCAAAGGAAAATGTGCAACTCTTGTAAATTTTGAGATGAATAGGGTGTAAAGTATAAATGAAGAAATGATTTTAAAGAATGAGAATTTGATGAAAATTTGATGAAAAAGATCTATAACGTGTTATGATTATTTAGCACATTATGTTTGATTTTTTTTAGTGATTTTCTTTTATTTTTCAACTGCAGCTCCTACAAGCGTAGGAACAATGTTTTAACCTTCAATGGTCATGATCATTTCAATTTTGGCTCTACTTTTAATGAAGATTTCAGCTGACAAATATCATCAAAATTTCTTGGTGGGCTTGAGTGTGATTTAATGATGGATTTAGGCACCAAATTGTTCGCTACATTTTTGTATTAGATTGCATGTTGCATGTCTAAGCATTCTAGAGGAATAAAATGGTCTAGATTTTGATGTGCATATGTTTCAACATAGAGTCATGACTCTCAAAGATAGTTGATTAGCCAATTTGTAATAGGTAATTAAATTAATTATTTTTATTCCATCATAGTAAAATTATAATTAAAAGTTAATCAAGAACTCAATTATTATATTTCATTCTGTAATTATTAGAGGGAAAAAATATGGTTAATTAAGAGCTAATGGATATAATGTAAATGATAAATTGTAAAAGAATTTGTGTTTATATTTTAAATTATATTTAATGATTTCTTATTATGTTGACTTGTTAAATGATTGACTATTGACAATGATTCAAAGTATGATATCAAAAAATTATACTCTTCAATTTATAAGTTTGTAATGTTATCTCATAGATTATGGAAAACTTACATTTAAATGTGTATGGAGTTATATAAAACCTCATGTAAAACTCCATTATGTTGTAAGTTGAACCCACAATAGTGGGTTACACTTTTTTCCCTGAACGGACACTGAACTCTACATTTTGAGAGAAACTTGCAGATTCGGATGCATATTGCTGTTGAACCATTCGAAATCAGAGGATGAAGTAAGTTAGAGTATTTTAGGATTTTTTGTCTAGATTCTAAATTATTTTTTTTTAATTATTTTTTTAATTTATTTCAATACTTTTTTCTTTCTCCCACGATAACTAGTATGGTGCTGAAAACGTAATTTTTCAAATAGTAAAGTTGTTTTCATAGAGCATAACATTTTTTGTAAAATAGATATTAACATGATTCTTTCGCATTTAGTTTTGTAATATCCATACAGAGGGCATGCAATTGGTTTGATGACATTATCATGATTATTGCATATTTTATTAATGTTTGAAGTTGACTAAACCATAATTTTGATATACCTTAACTACATAGCTTATAACTTGTTGTGTATTTGTCAAATTTTTTAAAAAAATTGATAGAAAGTAGACTCGAAGATGGAGGGCACTGTTATTTTTTAAAAAATAAATTATTTTTTAACTATTTTTCATTGAACATCAAACTTAGAGGTTTAATGGGTCGGATTCAACAAGAAGTTGAAAGGAAGTGTGGCGACTTCCGCTATGTCAGGTAGTCTTTTCCTTTTTAGATTCATGGTAGCAGAGGACCTATCCCTCATCCTTGCAGATTCTTGGCTATATGGTAGGCACCTCCTCACCCTGGCTAAGTGGAAGCCATGTTTTGACCCTTCTGCTCTATCTAAATAAGATGGCCCTTGTTTGGGTCCATCTCTCGGGTCTCCCACTTGAGTTTTGGGATGAACAGGTCTTCATTTCAATAGGGAACTCTTTTAGTCATTATATCTCTTCTGACCAAATCACCCTTTCGATGTCTCGTTTAGTCTTTGCCCATTTCTGTGTTAATTTCCCCATTAACAAGACCTTCCCTAATTTTGCTATTGCTAAATCCAAACTAGGGAAATGGTCTCAGGCTATATTCTATGAGAGTGCTACCCTTTTTTGTCAAGATTGTAATGCCAAAGGGCACTCTTGGAAGGACTGTAAGGCACCTAAGCTCCCTAAGCCAAAACTCAAGGGTTTTGTTGCCTCTTCTTCCCCAAAGACCACAATTGTGGATGCTTTGGTGAACCACATTTCTGAAGAAAACCCTCCCTTGATGTGGGCTCTTTCCTTGAGTACTCAGCTAGAAGATGGAGAAATACTAGTGGGTGAGGCTCCCATTGAGGAATGGGTTGCCTCTCCTTATAGAAAAATGGAGACTAAACATTGTGTCCAAGATGACTAGATGCCTACGAGCAGTACAAGAGTTTTTCCTAAGATGCCACCTTTGGAATTGGTGAGTAGCCCGGTGATGGAAGTGGTTCTTAATACCTATGACAATGACCCTCAACCAACAGCATGCAGTACCCCGGTAAGCTCAGCTGAGACTTTGAAGACTGAAGATGGAGAATGGAAAACCCAACACAAGAAGACAAGGAATAAAAATATTGATGTTGGAGTGGACACAAAACTAGGATGACCATCTGACAGGGTCAAAAGGCAAAGGAGCACAACAAAGGAGATTGCTACTAAGAGACAATAGACCCTCGACCTCTCACAAAAAGGTAAGAAATGATTGTCTTCTCCTGGAACATTTGGGGCCTAAATAATCCCCAGAAATAGCTTGTTGTTAAGCAGTACATTATTGATTATACAATTGATATTCTCCTCATACAAGAAGTTAAAATGTCCTATAGCAACTTTGATTCTCTTGTGGGATGGCTATGGCTTGGGGCCATGTTCTTTTATTCTAAGGCTAGTGGGGCTTCTAGAGGGATTGCTACTCTTTGGAACCCGTCTAAAGTTAAAGGGGATGCCCTAATCTTCTGCCACTATCACCTGGCTATCTCATTCACTTCCTCGATGGCTAACTAGCACTATTTTAATATTTATGCTCCTAATTATTGTCAAGGCAAGAAGGATGTTTGGGAGGATCTCTCAGCCTCCTTTCTCCCCCTACAAGGCTCTAGTTTTTTGTTGGCAAGGGACTTATATTCCCCTCTATACCATTCTAAAAAATGTGGGGCCATTGTGGATTTCACTGAAAGCATGGGGGACCTATCTCACTTTGTCAGCTTAAATGGTCTCCATGATGTGGATATTAAAGGTAATCCCTACACCTGGACCAACTATAGGAAGGGAAATCACCTTATTCAAGTGTGGTTGGATAGGCTCCTAATATCTTTTTCTTGAGATCTGGGTCCTTCCTGCTCTCTCGAGAACTACCTCTGATCACAACCCTCTTCTGTTCAAATGGATGTATGGGAAGCACTCCTACCCTACCCCCTTTAGATATGAAATCATGTGGACTTCACACCTCAAATTTTAGGATAGGAGACAACAATGGTGGTCTACCCTGATTAAGGGAATGACCATGTTTAGAGTGGCCTCTAAACTGGAAATCATCAGGGGAGCTGTTAAAGGTTGGAGCAAAACTACCTTTGGAGATGTCTTTCACAAAAAGAAAGCCCTAGCTGAAAAAATGGAAACCCTTCAAGGGAAGATGGCTACTAGGAACTTATCAATCAACTTACTCAATGACCAGGAAGACACCAAAAAATATTGGAAGGCTACTTTGCTAATAAGGAAGTGTTCTAGAAGTAGAGGTCCAGAGTGTTGTGGCTCAAAGAGGGAGATAGGAACACTACTTTCTTCCACCAATCTTCCTTCAAGCACAAGAGACACAACTCTATTAGCACCCTTACTGATAATAGGGGGATCAAGATCTCTAAACCTACCCTACTGGCAAATATATCTACAAACTACTTCATCAATTCCTTTTTTGACGTGAGTACATGGAACTCTAAAATCCTCCAAAATCATCTTATCGCTAGTTTGTCGAAGGTGATCACTGACATTGAAAACAACTCTCTACTCTCCAAAGTTACTAATGAGGAAGTCTATAAGGCTATGTTTTCCATGGGACCCTTCAAAGCCCTTGGCCCTGATGGCTTTCCCCCAGCCTTTTTCAAGAATTCTAGGATATTATTGAATATGATGTGATTCATGCGGCTAGGAAATTTTTTTGAACTAAGAAAATTCTCAAACAACTCAATGACACCTCTATTGTCCTTGTGCCAAAGTGTGTTGAGCACAAAACTATGGAGGAATTTAGACCCATCAGTCTCTGTATACCCTGTACAAAATCTTCTCTAAGATTATGGTCAACAGAATCAAACCTCTTCTCACTAAAGTCATCAATCCTAATCAGAAAGGTTTTGTCCTTGGCAAACAAATCTTGGACGCAACCATCACCACTCATGAAATCCTGCACTCTATCCATAATAGCAAGGCTATTGGTATGGATTTTAAGCTTGACATTTCTAAAGCCTATGATAAGGTTAATTGGACCTTCCTCTATAAGGTCCTTGCCTCCTTTGGCTTCTCTCAAGCCTTCATAACTTTGATCAAAGCATGTATTAAAACTGTCAGATTCTTTGTCCTCCTCAACAAAAAATTGGGTAATAAATTTTCTTCTACTAAGGGTCTTCGCCAAGGGGACCCTTTATCACCCTATCTTTTTATCCTTCTGGTTGAGGTCATGGGTCATAACATGATGCACTGGCACATTCTAGATAAATTGAGGGTATCAAGCCTACTTCCAGCCTTCCTCCCGATGTCCTACAGTAGTTTGTGGATGACACATTCTTCTTCGCACCTCCTCAATTTTGGAAGCCATGGTGTGGAAATCTATGCTTGACAGATATGCTACTGCGTCGAGTCAACATATTAACTACCACAAAATCTAAATATTCTTATTCAACACTGAACTGGCGGTTCAAACTAAGATTTTGAGAATTCTTGGCTTCCAAGCTGATTTTCTCCCTATGACCTACCTTGGCCTCCCCCTAATGGTCAAAGATGTGAAGAATGAATTATGGAACTCCATCCTTGAGTGAACTAAAAGGAAGCTGGCTGGATGGAAAGGTAAATTACTTACCAGTGTTGGTAAGCTCCAACTCCTTGTTGCTTCTCTTCAAGGTATTCCTATCTATGTCCTTTTGATATTCAAAATTTTTAGTGTCATGGTTGATAAGTTGGAGAAGAATCAAAGAACCTTCCTCTGGTCGGGGTCTGAGGAAAAAGGAGGCTTCCTTTGGTCAGCTGGGAAAAAGTATGCCTTCCTAAACACTTGGGAGGCCTGGGGCTGAGAAGAATTAACAATCTCAATAGGGCCCTGCTATCCAAGTTTTCTTGGAACTTGGTTTTAGGTTCAGCTGACTGGTGTAAAATTATGGAGGCTAAATACCTTGATGGGGGTTACTTTTGTAAGTTCTTTATGGAATAGGGGCACCCAAGAGGCTCCAAAATATCGAACAATATCCTCAGGAATAAAAGTATTATGGAGAAAGGGACCCTATGGAAATTGGGCAACGACAAGGATATTAGGTTTTGGGAAGACCCATGGTTACCTGATGGTATTCTTTCTTCCACCCATTTCTCCCAATTAAGAAACATTCTTATCCATGGGGTTGGTAGCCTTGTCTCCAACTTCATAGAAAATGGTAGATGGATTGATATTATCCCTTTCTTGAGGGACAGACCAGATCTCCTTCATATGGCTACTAATCTCAATACCTTAATCCACTATGTCTACATTCCCTTGTTTAACATGCTTGATAGACTCCTATGGCATCATACTCAACATGGTGGCTTCACGGTCAAATCTTCTTATAATCAGCTTGCCACAAAAATTGCTAACACTACCTGCTAGAAAAAAGTGTGGCAACCACAACTTATCCCTAAGGTCAATTTTTTATCATGGACGGTGCTACATGGTAAAATCCTCACTTTGGACAACCTCACCAAGAGGGGGTTCATTTTTTCCAACATATGCTACTTATGTAAAAAAGAGGAGGAGAGCATAAATCACTTGTTTATTCACTATGAATTTGTGATTGAGGTGTAGCAGCTGATTTGGACTCATCTATGCATCCGGAGGGTACCTAATAGGGATATCCATGATTATTTCTATAACTAGCTCTCTCCCTCCCACCACCCTCTAATAAAGCTCATTTGGAAGCAAGCTTTGCCAATTTTTTGCTAGTCCCTATGGAAGGAACGTAACAACAAGATCTTCAGAGATACTAAATTAAACAACATGATAGTGTTCCATCTTGGACTCAAATTACTTTAGGAAAGCTTATCTATCACCCACTAGAAGACTCCAAGTCTCACACATTTTTCTTGGGATCACAAAATTGCCATGAATTGGGTATCGATAAGGGTTTTGCAAAATTTGATAACTCCAGGATTGTTGTTCGAAATGCCACTGTTTGGACTCCTCCTTGTGCTACTTGGAACAAGTTGAATTTTGATGGTTCGGTTCACAATCAGCTCCAAGCTAGTGGTGGTGTCATCCATGATCACTATGGTTATTTAATGGTGACCTATGTCAGATCCCTTCACAACCATACTTTCAACTAGGCTGAGGATATGGATCTCCTCTAGGGCCTGAGATTTTCCATGACCATAGGTTGCACCAACACTGCTATTGAAGGAGATTCCAAAACTATAATTGATGCTTCCAGGGGTATTTGTAATGCTATATGGAGAGTGGATAGCATTTTGAGTGATATCCATGACATTATGGTTCACATGCAGAGAGTTACTATCATGCACATCTATAGGGAGGGCAATAAGGTTGCTGACGCATTAGTTACTACCGATTTGCATCTGGATGAGCTTCGGCGTTGGAGAGATGTTAGTCAGCTACCCAAAAATACTCAAGACCTACTTAGGTGGGAAATGAGATAAAGTGAATTTGAATCTCATGAAGTATAATAAGGAGGGATTGCGTGGGATGCCTTGTGGTGGGGCTAGGTGCTAGCACATTTTCATGACCCCTATCACAAAGACTTTTACTTTCCACATGGCTCACTCTAGAAGTAACTTAATGTATGAAAGGGAACTGATGTGGCATATGGGCATGAGTTTCCCTTTATATGACCATCATTATTTTAGTTGCACTCTGGGCAATAAATATTTGGAGGCCGTTAAGAGATGCGACACAGATTTTTTGACAAATAATTATTATGATATTTATGGGTTATCATGTACTTCTCACATTTTAACCTTGGTGGCATTTATAGCAAGGCTTTACGATCCCCAAGAAAATCAAATCCTTAATCACTCTCTGCAACTTGACACAACTTTATATTCTTTTGGCTTTATTTTTGGCATCCCCAACCTATGTTGTGTGAATTTTTAGAGAGCCAAGCTTGGTGTGAGAGATCTTTCTTCTGGTCTCCCTCTGGTCTCTAGTCTCTGGTCTTTTCTATAGGTGGCTTGGGGGGAAAAACATGGGTGGTGAAAAGAAAAGAATTGAGCCAAACAAGATTGAGGAGAAATTCTCCTTGAATCCCATGGTTATGTACTTCTACAAGGAGGGAGGTATTATTCCCTTCATGGAACACCTCCAAGGCCATGATGAAATGATCTCCAAATAGGTTGCCAAAACCTAAAATGATAGGCAAGTCACCATTAATGACATCACCTTCTAGGTCAATGAAGAGGTTATTGGCTAGGCAACGGGTATGCCGACCACTGGTAGGAAGTGGAAAAAAATTGCTAAGGCCCAAGACAAGTTGGAAGTAGTGCAATTGTTCTTGGATGATGCTAACCCTTCTTGGTTAAATGGTGGCTATGTCGTCGCTGAGCTCCTAGAGTTCTGGCCAAAGATGTGCAACCTCATGATGAAATACTTCACATTGGAGGGGCGGTTTGGTACATTTTATAACTATCATCTCCCATTTCTAAACCATTTTTTGTCACGAGTTGTTAATTTCCTTTCCTTTTTAGCTTCTACATTTGTTGGAAAATAATGTGAAGGCTATGAATGAAGCTATTTCCCTTGGTAAAAACCCCATGTATCTCTATCAAGGCCTTATCCTTTGCTTATACAATTTTCATCATGCCCTCTACCCCCCCCAACCTCCGCAGGTTTCTCACACCTCTCAACAACCCTTATCATCGTCAGTTTCCCTTAACCAAGGCATCCCCACTCCCATTGAGTCTAAAGGCGGTGTGACCCCTGCTACAAGACCTAAGTCTTCTTAAACCCATCCCACCCCTAGCTCTCAAAAGCATTCCCTTATCCCGGATGATATCCCCCAGCCCCCTCCTAAGAAGAATAAAAAGATTGTTATTAATCTGGACTGTCCCCAAACCTTTGAGCCCCATCTCACCTCCACTCGCCACTCTTCTTGCATTGCCAAAGAGCAAGGGAAAAGATCCATTAGAGAGCTCATGAAAAAGGAGGAAGCTTCTACCTAGGAGGATGCTTCTGTGGCCTCTCCTAGCAAAGAGGAACTAGATAAAGACACTGAATAGGTGGAAACAAAGCTTGATGAGAACACACAAACCAATGCATATGAGGAGGAGAAGAAGGAAAAAGACCCCGGTGAGGACAAAGGGCACACTGGTAGTGGACTGATTGAGAAAATTAAGTTCCAGTTTGCATCCATGTACAATACAGTGGCTAAACTCACCAGGGATTTGGAAGCTACCAACAAGCGCCTGATGGACGTCAGTAAATTCGCACTCAAAGTGATGCATGTGTCTTCCACTACTCTCTACCTCCTCAATGAGAAGGCCTCGGAGGACAAGGAGGCTGTTAAAAGTAATCAAGAGCTCTTCAGCTTCCTCACTGAGGAGTGGACTGACCTTCTATTGTCGAAGCGCCTATGGAATGGAAATTAGCTTTGTGGCTACTAGTGAACGGGAGGATGGAGACTTTTTTTGGTCCCCTACCTCTTTTTTGGTTATATTTTGTTTACTCTCGTATGCTAAATACTTTGATTTAGTTTTTAACCCCTACGTGGTACCCCTTTGGGTTTATGTTAAACATTTTCAAAACTATTATGTAGCTATGTGATACTCTACGTAGGTGGTGGTTTGTGCTTTTCTTATTTTTTGTTTTTGATTGTGGTAGACTCTTATGCTTTACTAATGCTTTCTATGGTGGTTAACTTTCTGTTAATTTCATAGTTAGCCTCTTTTTTCATTGGGTCAACACCCTTTCTTGCTACTAGTATTATCAAAAACTCAAAGGTTTATATTTGATAAAAAACCTACATTCAATTAACATCAAAAACCATACACATAATAAATTAAAAAATAGTCAAATATATAATCATTAGAAAGATAATTCTCAGTACTTGTCATATGCAAAAGGACATCTTCTTATTCTTCCATTTGATCACTGCGCTTGAGGCCTGAAGCCATGAAATTTTTAGAATTTCTTCATAGCTTGCAAACATGGCCTAAACCAGGTACTTTCGATCAAAACTTTTAAGTTTTGATTAAAAGTACTTTCTATTGAAAGTACTTTCAAATTTGATGGCAAGTTTAACCATCACTAACTTTCTTTCGATAGAAAGTCAACTTTGACTTTCGATAGAAACCCAGGTCAGCCTATTTGGTGTCATTTTCAGGTTAATAATGATTACATATAAATAAATGTATATTTTTCTCATGTCATTAACCTGAAAGTTGTAAAAAAAATTACATTTCTAGGAGAAGGAAGACATTTTGGCATGGAACAATTTTGTAAGTTGTGATGGGTAATAAAAAGAGAAGGTTAAACAAGAATACATGACATTATTTAGAAGAGGTTGAACAAAGAGTACATGAAGAAGCACAAGAAAGATATTATCATAGGAAACAAGGTATGTCTTTGTCTCTCTCTAGATATTTTAAGTTGATGGTCAGGACTTGTCTTAATGAATCACATAAATGTGATTTTGTAATACCTAATTTTAGAGCTAATTAGACCTAATAAGACTAATTATTACCAATTAGGACCTATTAGGACCAATTAGAGGTCTAACTAGACCTAACTAGGCCTATTAGGACCAAGTAGACCTAACTAGGACCTATTATGACCAATTAGACCTATTAGGACTTATTAGTCTGACCAATTAGATGTATTAGGACCTAATAGGTCCAAATAGACCTAACTAAACATAGAAAGACCTATTCAGACCAATTAGATAGGTAACTAGACCAATTAGGACCTACAAGGAACAATTAGGACCTATTAGACTTAACTAAAGCTAACCATAGACCTATTTGGTCCTATTAGACCAATTAAGACCAAGTAGACCTAACTATATACCTAACTAGTGTTGGCCTAATGGTCAGCACTCGGCTCAGGATTTGTGACATGGTTTAACCTCCTCCTGTGTCTTCTATAAGTCTAGTGGTTGTATCAAGCATTAACAGGTCAATCTTTTGGTACAACGACAACCACTACTTGTAAAAATTGGTATTAGAGCTTGGTCACAGGTTCGAATCCCCTCAGGTAACACTGAGGGGGAGATTGTTGGCATAATGGTCAGTGCTCCCCTTAGGATTTGTGACATGGTTTAACTACCTCTTGTGTCTTCTATAAGTCTAGTGGTTGTATCGAGCATTAACATGTTGATCTTTTGGTCCAATGACAATCGCTACTTGAAAAAAGTAGGACCTATTAGGTCCTATTAAACCAATTCGGACCAATTACTTGACCTATTAGGACCTAAATTAGGGCCAATTAGACTTATTAGGACCAATTAGAGTTCTAACTAGACCAATTAGACCTAAAGTTAGACATTTATTAGGATCTACTAGGACCTATTAGACCTAACTATGACCTATTAGGACCTATTAGACCTAACTAGACCTGACTAGGACCAATTAGACCTAATTAGGACCTAATTAGGCCAAATTAGACCTAACTAGACCTAACTATGACCTATTAGGACCTATTAGACCTAACTAGACCTGACTAGGCCTATTAGGACCAATTAGACCTACTTAGGACCTAATTAGACCTAATTAGACCTAATTAGACCCAAATAGACCTATTAGAACCAATTAGAACCCAATTAGATGTTAGGAATGAATGCTAAATGTTTAGCAACCATTCTGTAGCAGTTGTTGAATTCATCACTATGATTGTCATTGATATCAACACAGTGATTTACCAGAGACTTGCAGAGAAGCAGACAGTGTTTGGATTAGCACATGTGGGTTATTATAGTTGGAGCTATATGATGTTGAGGATATATTAATTGATATTTTATATGCTTATGGTTAAGAGTGCAGATAGTAATTCATTTATTCATGGAAGTTATGAGCATTTTGGTGGAAGCAATATTCAGGCAGTGTTCCTGAGTAGCGGTTTGTGGAAATCGGATGATATCTCCTAATCAGGATGGAATATGGTTTTCCATAGTTAAAGGGAAGTTTAAGACACATTTATCATGATGTGGATGATAGTGCAAACTTTGAGGTCACACGAGTGAAGAATTATTGTAGTTGGAAGCTGACAGTTTTGTGTAATTTTGATGTAGCATGTAGAAACTTTTATTTTGTAATTGTATGCCAACTCATTTGTAATTACTTAAGTGTGGTATAAAGGAATGAATGTTTTTCCTTGTTTTAATATGAGAATTGATGGTTGGATGTGTTTATGTATGCATGAAGTGAAGAAAAGAGCTAATTGTGAAAGTGAATTTGTGAAGGAAGACATGCGAGGTACATAGATTTGAAATTGAGATCTGGTGTAATAGTGAGTGCGGTTTGGCATAGTTAGAGAAGAGGTAAAATATTATTATATTGATTAATACTAAGATCAATTGGACAGTGTGTTTAGTGATCTTATCCTGAAGTTGTTTGGGCAATGGGTCCTTTTGTCTTCCATAACTCTTAACAGGGTTAGAATCTTTTAAAAGGGATTCAAAATCTCCTAACAGGGATTCATATGTACTAAATGTATTTCTTAAGACTCCTAACAAAGTCCATCCTTTCACAAGAAATATTCATATTAGTGCATCTTTTGTGGGCATCATTCCCACCAGGGTTTACTCTTTGATCAAGAGGTTCCCTAGTCAACATATCTTGTGTTATTATGTATAAATATTTTTCTATCATTGGTAATTATATTACTTACATGATTTAATGTTGTTGAAGTTGATAAAAGTTATAATTATCAGATAATTGATTCACCCCCCCCCCTCTCAGTTATCTTGGTGGACTTTACTTTCTAACAATTGGTATCAGAGTGGCAGGTCCTTGAAGAATAAGTTTAACAACTTAAGGAGATCCATGGCCAATTTTAGAAAAGAAAGCCCTAAGTTTGATGGAGTAAATTTTGACAACTAGAAAGAAAATATGAAGACACACCTACTATGTTTAGGACTAGGTTATTGGTTGATTACAAAGATTGATAAGACTATCATTGAAGAGGACAATCTTGAAACATGTAATGTAGATGAGAGAGATGTCTTCATGTGTAACATACTTGCAAGAGAAGCACTTTTGACAGCCCTTCTGGAGAATGAGTACTATCAGGTAAAATGTTTTAAAAAATCTCATGAAATTTGGAAAGCTTTACACTCTACTTTTGAAGGTGATGAACATGAAAAAAGAGTTAGATTACATAATTGGATATGTGCATTTGAAGATATAATAATGTTGGAAGATGAATCTGTTAGAAGCTATATTGGTAGAATGTCAGAAATTGTCACAGGCATAAAATCTTGTGGAGGAACAAAGATAGAGAATGAAGTGATATGGAAAATTCTGAGGACATTGACTCTTGTATTGAAGTAGACAACATAGATGATTGAATAATTTATACCTTGTACTACAAACTTTCCAAGAGAGACTCTTCTTGGAAGATTGGAAGTAGCAGAGATGAACCTAAGGTTATCAGGAGACTTACCTAGAATGGAGACATCATTAAGTGCTCTTAGTGTTTGCCCTACTTTGTCAAGAATAATTAGTGTGAGTGGAGATTATGCTGGAAGCAGAAGATCTAGAAGTGAAGAAGACAAGAAGATTGAAAAGGTATTGCCTTTCTTGTGAAGAGAGAACCAGATGGTAAGAAAATTTTTAAATGTTGGACTTGTCAAGAATATGGTCATTTTGCATCTAAGTGTCCTAAGAGAGTTAAAAAGTACAGAAACAATTTCAAACCTAGAAGATCTAAGGAATGTTATTATGCTAATGATGAAGATCTTGAAGCTAGTATAGAGAGAACTTTGAGTGAAAGTGATACTGAGAATAATGATGACATAGGATTTGTAGCAATTAAAGAAGAGAATCCTGAAATTGATGTTAAGGAAGAAAAAGCCTTAGTTTCTCAAGTTGAAAAGAAATTTTATTGGATTATAGATAGTGGTTGTTCACATCATATGACTGGAGACATGAAAAAGTTCATAAAGTTTAACAATTATGATGGAGGAGTTGTTAGAGTTGGAAACAATGCACCTTGCTTGATCAAAGGTATAGGATCTATTAGTCTTGATGGAAAGACTAATACTGATGATGTTTATTTTGTGGATGGATTGAAACATAATATTTTAAGTGTTGGATAGTTAGTTGATAAGGGATATCAAGTTTGGTTTATTGAGAAAACTTGTGTGATTAAGGATAAAGACAGAAATCTAATTGGAACTGGATCTAGAACCAAAGGTAATGTATTTCAGTTGAATCCTACTGAGATGACATATTTGATTACTAAGATTGATGACAATTGGTTATGGCATAGAAGGTTTTGTCATATAAACTTAGACAACATTGTGAAAGTAAGTACTACATTTGTAGTAAGGGATTTTCCTATAATTATGAAGCCTACTAAGATGATTTGCAAAGAACGTGTGATGGCAAAACAGAAGAGAAGTTCTTTTCCCAATAAGAAGTTTACATCTGTAGAAAAGTTGGAGATTGTTCATAGAGATTTGAGCGGTCCTACCAGGACTAGAGGATTCTATGGAGAAAGGTATTTTATGATTCTTGTTGATGATTTTACAAGAATGATGTGGATTGCAGTTTTTAAAGAAAAGTCTAAAGCATTTGATAAATTTAAGATCATTAAGAATAAAGTTGAGAATGAATCTGGAATGAAGATTAAATGTTTAAGATCTGATAGAGGTGGAGAATTTACTTCTAGAGAGTTTAACACCTTTTGTGAAGAAAATGGCATTAAGAGACAATTTTCAGCCCCTAGGACACCTGAACAAAATGGTATTGCAAAAAGAAGAAATAGATCAGTGACTGAAGTAGCAAGAGCTATGTTATTTGAGAATGATTTGGCAAAGATATTCTGGAGAGAAGTAGTGAAGATAGATGTGTATACAATGAATAGAGTACAAATCAGAGAAGACATAGACAAGACACCCTATGAGTTATGGTTTGGACATGCACTCTCAGTTAAGTATTTTAGAATTTTTGGAAGCAAATGTTATATAAAGAGAGATGATGATATTGGAAAGTTTGATCCTAGAAGTGATGAAGGTATATTTCTTTGATATTCTTTGAAAAGAAAAGCCTATAGTTGTTAATATAAAAGACCTAAGACTATCGTTGAAAGCGCGAATGTTAAAGTTGATGAAAAGTTCAAAATTCAGGAAAGAATTCTTGATTATGAATTAGATGAAGAAGCTCATCCTAAACCTAACAATGGATCTACTAAATTATTTTATGAGACTAATAGTGATTTGTTGAATGAAAGCCACAGTGAAGTCATTGAAGAACCTACACTAGAAGTGAGATCTGAGATAGTGACACCTAACAAGAGTTTATCAATAAATCATCCTATTGGGAAAATTATTGGAAGCATCAAAAGAGGAGTTCTAACTCAGAATAAGGTACAAGAACAATTATGTTTGATTTCTCAAATTGAACCTAAAACTACTAGTGAAGCTTGTGAAGATGAAATTTGGACTAATGCTACGAAAGAAGAACTAGATCAGATTGAAAAGAACAAGACATGGGAATTGGTCCCTAGACCTAAAGACAAGAATGTTATTGGAACTAAATGGGGATTCAGAAACAAGATGAATGAACAAGGAGAAGTAGTAAGAAACAAAGGAAGATTGGTATGTAAAGTATACTCACAACAAGAAGGAATTGACTATGAAGAAACCTTTGCACCTGTTGCAAGAATTGTAGTAAGATTGTTTTTGGCTTATGCAGCTTACAAGAAATTCAAAGTATATCAAATGGATGTGAAGTCAGCATTTCTGAATGGAGAATTGGAAGAAGTCTACATTGAGAAGCCTAAAGGTTTTCATTTGACTCAAGAAGGAGCCATGGTATGTAAATTGAAGAAAGCCTTATATGGACTAAAGAAAGCACCTAGAACTTGGTATGCAAGATTGGATAAGTATTTGTTAAAATTGGGATTTACAAAAGGAACAACCGATAGAAATCTATACACAAAAGAAATTGAAAATGGTTTGTTGGTTTAGTTATTTTTGTTGATGACATTATTTTTGGAGGAGATGATGAAGCTAGTGATAAATTTGCTGATGAAATGAAGACTGAATTTGAAATGAGTATGATTGGTGAAATGAAATACATTTTGGGATTACAAATAACACAAAACAATGATGGTATCTTTGTAAGTCAGAAAAAGTATCTAAATGACTTGTTGAAAAGATTTTGAATGGAGAACTGTAAGACACTTGGAACACCTATGGTAATTGGACATAAATTATCTAGCATAGATGTGACTCCTACAGTTGAATAGAAGAAGTACAGATCTATGATTGGAGGATTGTAGTACTTGACTCATACAAGACCTAATATAGCACATTTAGTTGGAATTGTAGCAAGATTTCAAGCTGAACCTAGAGAATCACATTATGCAGTAGTAAAGAGGATACTCAGATATTTAAGAGGCATAATGGACTATGTATTGTGGTATGAAAAATATAATGATTTTACCCTATGTGCATATACAAATGTTGATTGGGGAGGCAGTGTTGATGATAAGAAGAGCACCAGTGGTGGAGCAGTTTTCCTTGGAGGAAGATTGGTTTCTTGGCTAAGCAAGAAGCAGAATTGTATCTCACAGAGCACAACAAAAGCAGAATATGTAGCAAGAACAAACAATTGTAACCAGATAATTTGGATGAATCAAATGCTAAAGGATATTGGAATAAAGTTTGTTGAACCTGTTATAATACATGGTGACAACACCAACACAGTTATTATGTCTAAGAACCATGTATTACATTCTAAGAAAAAACATATAGAGATTAAGTATCATGTAGTAAGAGAGAAAGTTGCTGAGAAAGAAGTCAGACTTGAGTACATAAGTACAAAGGAGCAGATAGCAGACATATTCACAAAACCTTTACCTAAGGATACATTTGAGTATTTGAGAGGAATGCTTGGGGTTATCCCCCAGCCTACTTTTGAGAAGTGATGTAGTTGGTTGCATCCATCTAGTGGTATATAAGCCTTATTTTTCTTCTGGACTAGATTTTAGTACTTCCTCTATGGGGGAGTATGTGTATCTGAGCTGAGTCATGAGGAATCTAGTGAATGTATTTTCTGAATAGTGTCTTTTGACATTGGAGTTTTTGTTGACATAATGATGAGATTTCTGTCATTGATGTCAATGGGGGAGAAGTGTACATGAAAAAAACTATTTGTACTATTTGAAAAGGAAAACAAAGCAAGATTTGATTGATGAAGAGGATTTGAAGTAGCAATATTGCGGTATTGGATTTTTGGAACATTGGATGTTTTTTCATTTATGTTGCCATCAATGCCAATGGGGGGGTTTGTTAGGAATGAATGCTAAATGTTTGGAAACCATTCTGTAGTAGTTGTTGTTGCATTCATGACTATGATTGTCATTGATGTCAACACAGTGATTTACCAGAGACTTGCAGAGAAGCAGATAGTGTTTGGATTAGTACACGTGGGTTATTGTAGTTGGAGCTATGTGATGTTGAGGATATATTAATTGATATGTTATATGCTTATGGTTAAGAGCGTAGATATTAATTCATTTATTCATGGAAGTTATGAGCATTTTGGTGGAAGTAGTATTCAAGCAATGTTCCAGAGTAGCAGTTTGTGGAAATCAGATGATATCTCCTAATTGGGATGGAATCTAGTTTTTCGCAGTTAAAGGGAAGTTGAAGACACATTGATAGTGATTAGATGATAGCGTAAACTTTGAGGTCGCATGAGTGAAGAATTATTGTAGTTGGAAGCTTACAGTTTTGTGTAATTTTGATGTAGCGTGTGGAAACTTTTATTTTGTAATTGTATGTCGACTCATTTGTAATTACTTGAGTTTGGTATAAAGGAAGGAATTTTTTTCCTTGTTGTAATATGAGAAGTGATGGTTGGATGTGTTGATGTATGCATGAAGTGAAGAAAAGAGCTAATTGTGAAAGCGAATTTGTGAAGGAAGACATGCGAGGTACATAGATCTGAAATTGAGATCTGGTGTAATAGTGAGTGCGGTTTGGCACACTCAAAGAAGAGGTAACATATTATTCTCTTGAGTAATACTAAGATTACTTGGAAAGTGTTTTTAGTGATCTTATCCTGAAGTTATTTGGGCAGTGGGTCCTTCTGTCTTCCATAACTGTTAACAGGGTTAGAATCTTTCAATAGGGATTCATATGTACTGAATGTATTTCATAAGACTCCTAACGGAGTCCATCCTTTCACAATGAATATTCATATTAGTGCATCTTTTATGGGCGTCATTCCCATTGGGGTTTACTCTTTGATCAAGAGGTTCCCTAGTCAAAATATCTTGTGTTATTGTGTTATTGTGTATGAATATCTTTCTATGGTTGGTAATTATATTACTTACATGGTTTAATGTTGTTGAAGTTGATAGAAGTTATAATTATTAGATAACTGATTCACCTCCCCCCCCCACTCTTAGTTATCTTGGTGGACTTTACTTTCTAACATTAGACCTGCTAAGACCCAATTAGGACACAATTACACCCAATTAGACCTATTTTGACTTAATATGAACCTAATTAGACCAATTAGACTTATTATGACCAATTAGGACCTGATTAGACCCACTACCTGACCCAATTAGGACCTAATTACACATAATATGAACCTATTAGGACCAATTAGATCCAATTATACCCAATTAGAACCAATTAGCACCTAATTAGACTCAAGTACAACCTATTAGGACTTAATTAGACTTAATTACAACTAATTAGGACCTAATTAGACTTAATTAGACTCAATTAGACCAATTAGGACACAAGTAGACTTAATTAATCCAATTAGGACCTAATTAGACTTAATTCCAAACCAATTAGGACCAATTAGACCTATTAGTCCACTAATTAGAGGTCTAACTAGACCAATTCTAGACCTAACTAGACAGACCTATTAGGACCTATTAGGACCTATTAGACCTAACTATGACCTATTACGACCTACTAGACCTAGCTATACCTAACTAGGACCTATTAGGACCAATTAGACCTAATCAGGACCTAATTACACCCAATTAAACCTAACTAGACCTAACTATGACCTATTAGACCTAACTAGACCTTACAAGGACCTATTAGGACCAATTAGGATAAATTAGACCTAATTAAGACCTAATTAGACCCAATTAGACCTAATTGGGACCTAATTAGACCCAATTAGACCTAATTGGGACCTAATTAGACCTAGTTAGACCTAATTAGACCCAAATAGACCTATTAGGACCAATTAGGACCAAGTAGAACCCAGTTAGACCCACTAAGATCCAATTAGGACATAATTACACCCAATTAGACCTATTTTGACTTAATATGAACTTAGTTAGACTAGTTACAACCTATTACGTTAGGACTCAATTAGACCCACTACCCAATTAGGACCTAATTAGACATAATATGAACCTATTAGGACTAATTAAACCCAATTACGTGGGCAATTAGACCAATAGACCCAATTAGACCCAATTAGAACTAATTAACACCTAATTAGACTCAATTAGAAGCTATTAGGACGTAATTAGACTCAATTACAACTAATTAGGACCTAATTAGAGTAATTAGACTCAATTAGACCAATTATGACCTAAGTAGACTTAATTAGACCAATTAGGACCTAATTAGACTTAATTCTAGACTAATTAGGACCTATTAGGACCTAATTACACCCAATAAGACCTATTAGGACCAATTAGGACCAATTAGGATCTAATTAGACCCAATAAGACCCAATTAGCACATAATTACACCTAATTAGACTTATTTTGACTTAAGATGAACCTAGTTAGATGAATTAGACCTAATTAGAGATAATTCGACCCAATTAGACCTATTACGACCAATTAGGACCAATTAGGACCCAATTAGAAGACCTACCTCCTGCCCTAATTATGACCTAATTAGACATAGTATGAACCTATTAGGACTAATTAGACCCAATTAGATGGGCAACTCAATTAATTAGATCCAATTAGGACCAACTATGACCAATTAGCATCGATTAGGAGCAATTAGGAGCAATTAGGAGCAATTAGACTCAATTAGACCAATTAGGACCTAATTAGATTTAATTCTAGACCAATTAGGACCAATTATGACCATTCTAAGACCAATTATGACAATTAGGATAATTTAGGACCAATTAGGACCTATTAGACTCAATTAGACCAATTAGGACCAATTAGGACAAATTAGGATGAGTTATGACCAATTAGACTCAATTAGACCAATTAGGACCAAGTAGGACCAATTATGACCAATTCCAGGACTAATCAGGACCAATTAGGACCAATCAGGACCAATTAGGAGCCAATTAGACCCAATTAGACCAATTACGACCAATTACAACCTAATTAGACATAATTCTAGACCAATTAGAGCAAACAGGACCTAATTAGACTTAATTCTAAACCAATTAGGACCTATTAGATGCAATTAGACCAATTAGGACCTATTAGGACCTATTAGGACCAATTATACTCAATTAGACCAATTAGGTCCCAATTAGACTTAATTCTAGACCAATTAAGACCAATTAGGACCTAATTAGATGCAATTAGACCAAGTAGAACCTAATTAGATTCAATTAGACCAATCAAGACCCAATTAGACCCAATTGGACCTATTAGGACCACCTATTAGGACCCAACTTCACCTATTACCTACCTATTTTGACTTAGTACATGACCTAGTTACACCTAACTTCATACGAAAGTTTTTGTTTAATATTTTTTGTACTTCGTATGTAGGAAATGCTCATGAAGCACAACCTTCTGAAGTTGGAGAAGGGTCATCAAAAGCTCAAAAATCCCAACCTTTAGAATTTGGAGAAGGGTCATCACAACCTCCACAAGCACAAACTTCAAAAGATGGAGAAGGGTCATTGCAAGCTCAACAAGCACAACTCTTAGAATATCAAAAAAGTACACATCTCTCTCTCTCTCTCATTGTATGTCTCTCACTATCTTAATTAAGTCTCTTAATGGTGAATATTCATTTTGGGTCTTTCCCCTTAAGAAGTTTTTTTTTTTTTTGTATACATGCAGTCTTTGATGATGAAAATGTTCGACAAGGGGCATCCCAAGTTGAAGTAATGGACATTAGAGAAGGGTCAACCCAAGGTCAAATAAGTATGTGTTTCTCTCATTAGTTTATAAATTATTACATTTGACATTCAAGCTTGTTAATACTTATTTTATGAATGTCCCCTTAGGATGAGATATTAAGATATTTTTTAAATTTTATTTGCAACAGAAGTGGAAGAAACATATGAGAATTGATAGTCTACTCAAACAATTGAAGACAAAATTTAATCGTAAAAGCATAGATCATTTAATTCAAATGGACGTGGAAAAATTGAGAGATTATGCTAAACAACCCATAAATATTACGAAGAGGGCATTGAATAAAAAGTCTAAGAAAATAATGAAACAATTTGAGAATCTTGGTACACTTGAAAAAACTCAACTGTTATCAATTACATTTCTTAAAGATGAGTTAAAAGAGACATTAAAAATGTTGGGTGTAGATGCAAGTTTGAAAAAGGTGAAATCATGTAATGTACAAAAACTTATTGTTGACAGTGTTAAGGAAGGTTTGCATTCGATTAGAAAAACAACTAGATCTACAAATAGGTCCATTTCAAGAAGAGTAATAATGACATCTATTTTTTTAAAAATATGTCCCAAAGAAGACAAATTTCTTCACTTTCATCTCAAATTGGGTACAATAGAAAGACAATGACACATTATTCGAGAAGACGAATCAATTCAGATAATATGACATTGGAAGGTAATTGGCCACTAATGTGTAGAGCCACTCGGTCTAATGGGATTAATGAAATAGTTAGGAACTTAGTTACGTCATTTTGGACTAATCATACTCATCCTTCACCAAATACAAGAGACGTTATCAACAAGAGGATTGGGCCTAAGGAATATTTTCAGCACACAAAACATTGGTTGGAGACCGCACAACATGAATTGTATCTCTCATTTTGTAATGCAAATAGTGACATTAAGATTGGACAAACAATGTTTCAAAGATTAAAGCAATTTTTTGTAAAGATAAATAAATCTTTTGAAACTTGTGGTTGTCGATATCATATTAAATTTTATCTCTACTATCAAGGGTTTAGAAAGATGGTAGGAGAAAGTTGTGATTCTTAAAATGATTTTCCTAAATGTCCAATCCAATTCATAGCATCAATCTTATGTAACAAATCAATTGATCATGAAATACCTGAAATAGATTGCATAAGAGGAACTTGTCAAACTTGCGGGGATTTGGCTAAATTTCCTTTGAGACTTGAAGATACTGACATGACAAGGATGGTAAAATGTAAGAGATACAAGTACATAAAGTCTGAAACAAAAGTCAGGAAAGAATCAACAAGGTTGGAATATGTAGAAGATGAGATACCCGTTGCAACATTTATGGAGAATTTTTGTAAATTTATTCAACCATACATACATCATGTTTATTTTGCTAAATGTCAGGCAGAACAGTTCCAAATACTAAAAGAAACTTTTCCATTTGGAAAATTTTTATCAGTTGTTGATTTTGCAAAGAATTACTCCTTTGTTTCTCAAAAACAACTTCAAGCATAATACTACTATACAAAACATGTCACTATCATGGTCCATGTGTCTTATCGACATGCACAATTAGGTTTGGATGGTGTTGAAAGTACATATCAAGCATGGGTCATAAAAAAAGAATATCACTTTTACATTAGTGATGATAAAGAGTATGACATACATTTTGTCGAGCATTTCTTTAAGACATTTTTTGGATATTTGGAAAACAAAGGCATCAAAATTGAAAAGCATTTCTTTTGGTCGGATGGATGTGCAACACAATTTAAATCAGCAAGGCCATTTTATGCACTATGTAGATATCATTGATACCAAAAGATACCACATATCTAGAGTTTCTTTGAGAGTGGACATTGAAAGGGAGAGCATGATGATGCAAGAGCTTGTATATACCAAACATGCTTTAATAAAGTATCAACTAGACTATCAGGGATATCGTATAAATAATGCTCATGATGTAGTTGACTGGTGCAAGATGCATTTTTTGGTGCCAAATCGTGATAACACATCATCACGATCAGATCGATTCATACCCTTATGAGTATTCTGGGAGATATTAGGTATTAATTTTCAACATCACTTGTTATCTAGGTATAATTTATGTAAATGTATTTTAAATTTATTGATCATTGAATGTCTGTTAACTTATATATGTGTACATTATAATATATATACATGATTGTAACTTGTCTTCAATTTTTACACATGTCTCTCTATTGTTTAGGTGTTGATAAAAGATCAATCCATGGATGCAAGAGAGTAGACAAAACAAGATACATGCATTCAGTTATGAGTATGGATAGTAATGTGTGGTCATTGTACACTAGAGATTACTCATGCTTTTGTTATGACTGCATTACTAAAAACTATGATGAATGTATCAACCAAAAATGTGGATATGTTAGTGAATGAAATTTGGTTCCACTAGATGTTACAAACACAAATGATTAAGTTGAGGATGAAAGCTTTGATGACTTTCCATTGATTTCTATAGATTATGACCATATTTCAGGTTTGATCAAATTGGTACGTGTGTGTTTATGTACATGTCTATATATATAAATATAAATAAATTGAAAAAGGATTCATAAACTCAATTAATAAAAAAAGTTTGTTTTATTTATATTTACAAACCCCAAATTAAAAGTTCGCTTTAAATGCAGCACATATTTTTGTAGTAGTAGAAGAGCTTGGAAATGTGGAAGGTGTTAGTTACTATTTATTATGTTGTTGCAAGGAGAGGATGAAGCTAACAAAAAATGAAACAAGCAATGGAATTATGTTTCCCGTAGGTTCTACTATTGTAGTTAAGTTTCATAACCTGTATTAAACTTGAGTGAGGTCCAACTTCTAATTTTCTTATACCTTTGTTTATATGGTTAGTTTCACACACACACACATACACACATATAACATTGTTGAACTTGTCTATGCAGGTTCAGTTGTTGTGCAAGGAACATATTTGAAGCAAATCAAAATACTTAAATATGGGATTCATTTTGTTGATTATAAACCTAACAATAAGGTTTATCAGTATAGCTACCTTGTAAATGACACTATCCTATCTCTTCATCCTATGACAGGACATGGCATTCATAAGTGGAGACTTGATACCGATGACCATGAAAGAATATTAAATGTTATTCGAGAGAGAGATGAACCACTTGATGTGGAATAAATCATGCATGAAATATGATTTGTACTAAATTTGTCAGGGGTGAGACTAGAGGTTTTCTTGGCTCCATTCTTTCCTACTGGTGCCCATAGTGAATGGAGCAATTAAATTAAAAATTTATACTTTATATCTAAAAAATGTCTTACAAGTAGATATGATATATTAATTATATGCCTGAATATGAAGTACTCTAACTTTGGAATATGAATGTGTGTACATTGAATTTGCATGTTACATTACAATGTGCATGTGTTTTATATATAAAATCTACTTGAAGTACAAAAACATTAAATTAAAAGTACATGTAGAACTATTATCAAATGTACATTTAAATATAAGTAAGATTCAATGAAACATCTAGGTCTCAATTATATAGCTCACATGTGTCAAATTTGTACATCATTCATAAATTTCATAAACATGTACAATCAAACATCATTCATGTGTTGAATCAAACACATGTACATATAAATTTAAAACATAAAATTCATATATAATCCTACATGTCCACATGTATTTAAATTTAAAACACATAAATTTAGTTTACTTATATTGAAATCAAATGAACTCGTGAGGAATCGAACATGTGTACAAGTTCATCACACATGCACATGTATCTAGAGTGAAAGTGTCAAATTTTTACATCATTCATAACATTCATAAACATGTACAATCAAACATCATTCATGTGTTGAATCAAACACATGTACATATAAATTGAAAACATAAAATTCATATATTTAATCCTACATGTCCGCATTTGATTAAATTTAGAACACATAAATTTAATTTACTTATATTGAAATCAAATGAACTCATTAAGAATCAAACATGTGTACAAGTTCATCACACATGCACACATATCTAGAGTGAAAGTATATATATATATATATATATATATATATATATATATATATATATATATGACATGCAGGAAACATCAATCATGTGTAGATCAAGCACTGTAAATATGAAACATATAGATAAATCATGTGTCAAACATTCTATCAAAAGGGTCTAGAAATGAAATATAGTTCATCAAACACATATGAATATATAATTTATGTAATATGAAATATGTCTAGATCAAATATGAAAATGTCTAGGACTAATCATGATGACTCCTCACTAAGCGGTCAGACCCAAAATGACTATCATGCTGTGAAGGATGTGTAGATCCCTACAGACAAAGAGATATATAAATTAATATATAAACATTGTACACATCTTAAGTTTAATAAAATGTTATACAATAAAACATGTTATAAAGTGTGTACACACAGATCAATAAATTAAAAACTCACTTTTTGACTACTAATTTCATCATCCAGTGAGTACCGATAATGTACACAATCAATGCTCAAAGAAGGAGTAACACGAGGCATATCCCGGTAGACAAAAAATATATCAAATATATACATGTACATATATATAAATTGATTGAAATTTTGAAAATAATTAAGTTAAATTGTAACATTAAAAATATATATAAGATTGATTTATACATGTGTAGGCGGTGGAAACTGATAGTACTCAGACTCCCTAGCCTCGATCCTATCAACCAAGGTATCCAGATTTTGATGTGTCTGGTCTAGGCTCAACTATTCATCTGCAACATGAGTAGACCACACATGCCTCTCTAATGGTAAAATCAAATCAATGTAATTAACAACAAGAATGGTGTAAAAATGGACGCTTAGCAATGTACCTAACATTCAACACTTATTCATTTGAATTGGAATTAGAATTGGCATAGCATGAGTAAATCTAGAAATACTTGAAAATTAATTAGGTCAAGATACATACCTCATTGTGAAATTGATTTGGAAATACCTATTTTCTAAAGTCTGTATGAGGTTTAGGAAGATTCTACAACTAGATCTATGATCAAAAAGCCAAGATAGAGAAAACCTAGAAAATTTTTCTCTTTTCGATAGCAGGTCAAGTTTGACCCTCATAAAAGGTCAAATACCACATTTTTATTCTGAAGCCCAATTCTAATTTTGTTGGGACATCCTGGAAGTTCGGTGAAAAGGGTACTCAAATTTTTCCTCTGATTCCCAAAATAGCGACTGTAGATATCTGAAAAAGGGGGTTTTGGGGGTGGCTATATAGGATTTTGCCTTAGTCAAACCCCCATTTTGGTGGTCTCCACCTCCATGAATAGCCAATTGAAATAGAATGTGTGTGTATGTATTAAAAGTGCAATGCCAAGATCTAATCCTCTAGATCAAAACCCAAGCATGAATGTGTATGAAAAAACAATGCATAGATTTGAATAAGATAGAAAAGCATACCAAGCCCCCAAGGTTAAAGCACTTCTACCAAACTCACAATCCATAATTGTTACCCCATGATTGAATCTTTGAATGCTTGAGAGTTGATGATGGTGGATCAAGGAAGAAAGGATCTCTCTTTCTCCAAATACATGTTCACAAAGATGCTTGATGTCAACAATGGCTTTGATCTCCTATATCATCCTTTTGCTATCTTACATCTTCACCATTCCTTGCTTGCTTGAAACCTTCTTTCTCACAAAACTTGATGGAGAAATGTGGATAATGGATGTTGGATCAATCGCCTTGCTTGAGAGTGCTTGAGCTTGAAAACTTGATGTCCAAAATGAGAGAGGAAGGCCTCCTTTTATAGTGAACTAGGGCACAATCCTCTAGAGGGACCACCTTGGAGAATTAAATCCCAATTAGGTCCTAACCTTTAGAAAATATACTTATATTAAATGCAATTAGAGGATTTACCATCTCAAAACCTGAAATGGTCAACCCGAAGGCAGGAAAATAAATATCCCGAAAGCCCGATGCCCGGAAATCAAAGATTCTGGAAATTTGAATGAGGGGGGAAAAATTGAGGTTGGACCTAACCTAATTAGGTTCAACCTCAATCTTGACCTAGTTAGGTTCAAGCTTGATCCTAACCTAGTCAGGATCAACCTTGAATTTGACCCTGTACCCAGATTCAATGAACATCAAGACAGGAGGTCCTGGGATGCCCAGAGACCTAAAAATGATATCAAATCAGGACATAATACCTGGGATAGGCATAAAATCCTATGATGAATATGATGAAATCTAGGAGGAATTATTTCTAAGTCCTACTTAGAAAATAGAGCCATGAAAGAGGGAAAATCAGGAGAATCTATGGGATCCTAACCCTAATTTCAGCTAGAATCAAGAAGATAAGTGCAAAATACATCCTAAATGCAAGTCTATCATGATAAATGTACTAAAAGAGGGTGCTAAACCTATCAAGATGGAAGTAATTCCATTTTAAGATGATACATTTAGCCCCCACTTTATCTTAGATATGACACTATGTGAATATGCAAGCTAAAGTAAGAAAACATCATAGTAAATAAAAAGGATATAGCCAAGTCCTTGATGTAAACATCTTGCAGAAAAATGTTAGAACCTGCAACACCCAAGGTTAATGTAAATCCATAAATCACCTAAAGCTTACTATATAATAATTTGAGAAGTGTATAGAGCCCCTTATGCCCCCTCTTGTTTCGGCTTTCTACTTCGGAAGGGTGAAACAAGGTGATAAGAAAAACTGTATATATTGGATATGCAAAGTGTTGAAAAGTCCTTTCCTAAACCAATTAGAAGGATTCCTAACCTTCCTAAATCAATTCAAGGAGTTAGGTATCTTAGTCATGATTCCAATGTTGCTAACGGCACTAAAAATGAAGTTACCAAACTCAAGTTATTATGAAAAGAGTGGATGTCTATCTAAATGCATAAGAATAGAAAATCTGAGTTTACCCTAAGGAAACCCTAATAAAATCCTAATAAAACCCTAATTTGAACTTATAAATAATTAAAAGAGAGAAATACTTACCCATTCTTACCATTCTCAGATTTGAACAAGGAAGAAAGATGCCAAGAAGAGAGGAACTTTGAGCGACACGCCTAGAGACTCTGAGACACAGCCTGGCTAACGGACGACCACTACCTGAGGTGAGTTTACTATTATCCTCCTTTGTACTTTCCAAATTCCTATTTTTTATAGGTCAGGTCAATTTTTCCCCCTTTAGGTCGATCCTGACCCATTTAGGTTGACATTGACCCATCTAGGTTGACTTTGACCCATGAAAGTTGACATTGACCAGAGGGAATTTTGTCAGTTTTAAGATGAGGTCGACCTTGACCCAAAAAGGGTGACCTTGACCTAGTAAAGTTAACATTGACCTAGTAAGGTCGACATTAACCTAACTGAGGTCGACTTTGACCTAGTTTAGTTATTTTTATAGATTTGATGATACAGATGAATGATGTGATGTTTGTTTGTGCTTGCAGGACCTAGTTTGCTTTCGAGAGCATCCTTTTGGGGAATTTCTAGTGAAAGTCAAGGAGAGACTATCCGAGCTTGATGATGAGGGGATGCAGTTATTAAGGGACATGGGAGTGTACTGGGTATCAATCCTTCCATAGTTTAGACTACACTGAGCCATGCTATCAGCTCTGATAGAGAGGTGGGATGAGGATACATGCTCCTTCCATCTTCCCTCTGGCGAGATTATAGTGACCTTAGAGGATGTGTACATGATCATCTGGCTTCCAATCTGAGGGGAGACCATTAGACCCAGAGCACAACATGGTTTTGAGGAGATCCATGTAGACACAAAGTATTGTATAGGAGTGTGTCCAGTTATGCGGACCTGGTCAGATCAGATCCTACTATCTTTCGTACTATTAGGCCCTACACCTTTAGTATGGAAGGTGATGTTATGTATAGTAGCCTTGGTTATGTTACCCAACTCAAAGGGTACCATATTTTGTTCACCTCTGACACATCTCATACAAAGGATGGAGAGAGAGAGAGAGAGAGAGAGAGAGGACCATGTTCTCATGGGGTCACAACATGCTAGCTCAGCTATACCATGAGCTAGGTCAGCTAGTGAGATATCAGTGGGAGAGTCTATCGACATGCACAGTTTTGTAGATATGGATTTTTGATCATTTTGCATGTACACATCCACAAAGAGTGCTAGTGATGGTAGATGCAAGCACAGTGAGAGCCTTCCCATATCCTTTGAGAGATTTTTGGTAGTTTGGGGATATGCTCTACTGGAGAATACATCTAGACCGTATTGCCAGCACCAATGTGATATGGAGACCCTACTGCCAGAGGATTGAGTGGCCTGATACACAATTCTAGATGAGACATTCACAGTAGTGTAAGCTGCTAGAGGGTCATCAAAGTTATATAGTGATGCCCTACTATTATGATTAGGTGATGAGATAGTTTGACCTATTACAGGGAGTCCCTAAGGTAGTACCTCTGTATGTTCATCCGACAAGATACTATCAGAGACCCAATGCCATTTTCTGACCATCGATAGTAGCCATAGAGGATAGTGATGCAGAGGAGATAGAGGATATAGAGGTACCATCAGATGTATCCTATTCAGGAGTGAGATGAGATTACATCAGGTACTGGAGTTTGGAGGGGACCCATCCTATCTAATGCAAGAGAATCCTAGGTGTAAGAGCAATCTTGCATCACCCAAAAATATTTCTATTTTTGAATTCAATAAGGGCTATCTTGTGTAGGGCTGCTTTTTATGGAAACTTTCTATTTTTAGTAAGTTGGTCATATGATCTTGGAATGTTCTAATTTCACATGTGGAGGTTCATCTCAATCGTATCAGCCTGCCGGTAAAGTTTCATGGCTAGATCAGGTCCAGTTTTGAAGATATTGAGGATTTTTGGTATTGGCAGTAGGGTACAAAAACTTTGAACATAGTTTTGAAGGATTTAGAGGCCCTAGATGAGGTCAAAAATTTGGGTGATGAGCACTTACGCCAATCAAGCCTGTAAAGCACTTCGTGGCATTTCCAGAATGGGGTTATAATAGTCAATCAGATCAACTAGCGATGACTTATGGTCTTCAGAAGTTGGGTCACCTGAAATGGCAGAAAATAATTTTCCTTCAAAATTTCTATTTGGGTTTCAAAAGTCATTTTGAGCCGACTTTGATGTAATAAATTGTAAAATAAAATAATTCTAAGTTTGGTCAGCCCTAAGAGCTAAATTTCTAGAACCTTCTTGGGCGATGGAAATTGCCTATATAAAGAAGGCCCGTAGTGTTGTCTAGGCAGTTCTAGGTAGATTTGGGTAATGATTCGAGGCTTGTCCTATAGAATATTGTAAGAGAATGCCCATGTGGCTTTGCATATTGTAATTCTAAAAGTTTGTAATTCCACATTTGTGGAGATAATAAGAAGCCAATTTTTTGTTCTTGCATATGGTTGTTGTTTCTCTGTTTCTATTATATGTTTGTGGTATAAAGGGGAGCACCCTTCATCAAGTGGTATCAAAGTAGGTTTTCTTGAGTGTGTAAATAGATCACTAACTATGAGGCAGTTTGCACTAGGACCGTGGTTAGGGTTTTAGCGCGCATCACAAAAATGCCTCCATGAAGAGAACGTGGTAGAAGAGCTGGTGCTGTGACACCTGAGGTTAGAGAGTTGTAGAGACAAGTGCAATCATTGCAAGAAGAGATTCATAGAGGAATGAATCTTAATGTCAGAGATGAAAGTGAGGATGAAGTCGAAGGAGAATATCAAGAAGGAGAAACCAAAATTGTGAACTAGGAGGAAGAAAGACTTTTTCGAGCCATTTCCAAGATTGGAAAAAGACCTAAGATTGAGGTTCCTACATTTTCTAGAAATCTTAACCTAGAGGAATTGATCGACTAGATCAATGAATGTAAAGAATATTTTGAGTATGAAGATGTTGAGGATCTTGATAGGGTCAAATTTTTGAAGGCCAGACTAAAAGGTCATGCAAAGATCTGGTGGCAAGAAATTCAATTGGAGCGAAATAGAAGAGGGAAAGATAAAATCACAAGATGGGATCAGATGGTGGATAAATTAAAGTGGCAGTTCATTCTTGTTGATTATGAGCTTGACCTACTAAATAAAATGAAAAGTTTGAAGCAAGTAGGAAGATCTTTTCAGGAGTATACAGAGGAGTTATGTCGACTCCTCATCAGAACAGGCCATGCAAAAGTTGATAAGGAGAAAGTTGCTCGATACCTTAATGGGTTAAGGCCAAGCATTTAGGATGAGTTGAATCTGGTTTGAATGAATAGTATTGAGGAGGCATACCAATTTACCCTGAAAGTAGAGGAAAAGTTGAACAAGAAGTTTGAGAGCAGACAAAATGGAAGAGGTCATGGTGGAAGATCTGGTGGATGGTCATATGGTGGCCGAAATGAAGATCTGAAAAATAAGGATGAGGCCAGTAGAAACCAGAATCAGAGATGAAATAATTTCAATCACTTCCAGGATTAGAGTAATAGAGATCATAGAGGAAGAGGAAGAGGATAAGGATCTAGAAGAGGAGGCTTCTGTGGAACATATTTTCATTGTGGAGAAGAAGGTCATAGTGCATTTGAATGTCCTCAACGCCAAGGAAGGACAGTTAGGAGAAATGAAGGCCAGGCTAGAGTTGCACATGTAGATGAAAATGCTAGATCATCACATTCTGAAGATGTTGAAAGAGGAGAAATGTTGATTAACAAAAGAGTCCTGCTAAGTGGTGCGAATGAGCCTGAAAAAAGGAGGAGCCTGTTTCGCACCAGGTGCAAGTGTAAGGGTAAGTGTTGTGATGTGATTATTGATAGTGGAAGTACTAACAATTTGGTGTCAGAAGAGATGGTGACAAAGCTAAAGCTCAAGAGATAGAAGCAGCCACATCCATATCAGATTGCCTGGGTAAAGGATGACCACAAGGTCATGGTCAGTGAACAATGCCTAGTGAAGTTCAAGATTGGCGGGTACCAAGATGAGGTACTGTGTGATATCATATCTATGGATGTATGTCAAATGTTGTTGGGTAGACCATGACATTTTGATAGATGTGCTTTACATGATGGTCATGCAAATACCTATTCCCTGACAAAGGATGGAATGTGACATAAGCTAAAGCCATTGAATGACATAGAAGAAAAGGTATCTAGTAGTGAAAGAATAACTTTTGTTGATGGAAGAAAGTTCCTAGATGGTATGAGGCATGAGCATGTGTGTTTTTCTTTAATTCCAAAAGCTAGTAAGGAGGAAGTAGAAGATGTTCCTGTAGAAGTTGCCAATTTGTTGGATGAGTTTCAGGATATTGTATCCAATAATGTGCCTGATGGATTACCACCAGTCAGGATGATCAGTCATCAGATGGACTTGATCCCAGGAGAAAGTTTTCCAAATAAGGCAGCACACAGAATGACACCTGCAGAAAGTGAGGAATTGAATAGATAAGTACACGAGTTGTTGCAGAAAGGATTTATCCATGAGAGTCTGAGTCACTGTGTTGTACCAGTGGTATTAGCACCAAAGAAGAATGGAGATAAGAGGATGTCTATAGATTCCAAAGCAATAAACAAGATCACAATCAAGTACAGGTTTCCATTGCCATGAATGGATGATATTATGGACTGTTTGAGTGGAGCTGTGTATTTCTCAAAGATAGATCTAAAGAGTGGATATCATCAGATTTAGATCAGAGAAGGAGATGAATGGAAGACTACCTTCAAGACAAAGGAAGGATTGTATGAGTGGTTAGTCATGCCTTTTGGGCTAACCAATGCACTAAGAACTTTCATGCGGCTCATGAATGAGGTTCTTGAAAAAATTTCTAGGTAAGTTTGTCAATGTTTACCTAGATGATATTTTGATCTTTAGCAAGACATTGGAGGAACATATGATGCATATTCGTATGGTGTTTGAGAAGCTGAGAGATGAGAAATTATTGATTAATTTGAAGAATTACAGTTTTGTGAAGAAAGAGTTAGTGTATTTGGGATTTGTAGTTTCAGCAGAAGGTCTAAAAATGGACCCAGAGAAGGTACATGATATCCTTGAATGGCCTACTCCAAGGAGTGCTACTGAGGTAAGATCTTTTCATGGTTTTCCTAGCTTTTACAGAAAGTTTATCAAAAATTTTAGCAATATTTGTGGACCCTTGACTGAAAGAATGAGAGGGGATAGAAAAGAGTTTAAGTGGACTAATGTGGCAGAAAAGAGTTTTAAATTGTTGAAACAAAAAGTTACAGAACAACCTATTTTAGCACTTCCATATTTTAATAAGGTGTTTCAAGTAGATTGTAATGCTAGTGGTACTGCAATAGGAGCTCTTATGAGCCAAGAAGGTAAATCTATTGCTTATTTCAGTGAGAAGTTAAATGATGCCAAGAGGAATTATTATGTTTATGATCAGGAATTTTATGCTATAGTTCAAGCATTAAAGAAGTGGAGACATTATTTTCTTCCTAAGGAGTTTGTTTTGTATACTGATCATCAAGCTTTGCAATATTTGAATAGTCAAGGAAAGTTGAATCAGAGGCATTTAAAATGGGTTGAATTTTTGCAAAGTTATACATTTGTTTTGAAACATAGGAGTGGAAAGTCTAACAGGGTTGCGGATGCTCTTAGCAGAAGGAAACTATTGCTAACAGAAATGCAGATTGAAGTGGTTGGGTTCAAGGAACTCAAGAATTTGTATCTAGATGATCCTAATTTTAGTGAAGCTTGGAAAGCTTGTACAGAACCTATTACTCTAGACATGACGAAATGGCTGAATTTCATCATCCAGGATGATATGCTATTTAGAGGGAGTCAGTTGTGCATTTCATGAAGTTCTATGAGGGAGACTCTCATCAAAGAGAAGCATAGTGGAGGATTGGCTAGACATTTTGGTCATGATAAAACCTTTGCTTTGGTTGGTGAGAATTATTATTGGCCACAGTTGCAGCAAGATGTGAAGAATTTTGTACAAAGTTGTAGATTATGTTAGATGGTGAAAGGAGTGAAGCAGAATATAGGGTTATATCAGCCATTACCTATACCAGAGAATCCTTGGCAGGATATCAGTATGGACTTTGTTCTTGGTTTACGGAGGACTCAGTGGGGACATGATTCAATTTTTGTGGTGGTTGATAAATTTTCGAAGATGGCACATTTCATTCCCTGCAAGAAGACTAATGATGTTGTTCATGTAGCAGAATTGTTTTCCAGAGAAGTGGTGAGACTACATGGTTTGCTAAAGACCATGGTTTCAGATCGAGATACTAAGTTTGTTGGATATTTCTGGCAGACATTGTGGAAAAAGTTGAAGATAGATTTGAAGTTCAGTTCATCACATCATCCACAAACTGATGGATAGATAGAGGTGGTGAATAGAAGTTTGGGAAATTTGCTGAGATGTTTGGTTGGAGACAAGCCAACAGGATGGGATTTGATTTTACCGTAGGCATAATTTGCATACAATAATTCTATCAACAGGAGCACTGGTAAATCACCATTCCAAATTGTATATGAAAATAGTCCAAGAAATGCATCTGAATTGAGAAAGATAGATAAAAGAGAAATAAGTAGTACTAAAGCTGAGGATTTTGTAGAACATTTGAAGAACATCCATGGGGAGGTGAGGAAGCACATTACTAAGATGAACACGTAGTATAAGGCTAAGGGAGATGAGAAAATGAGGCATAAGGAATTTCAGGTTGGGGATGAAGTCATGGTTCATTTACGGAAGGAGCAATTTCTAGTTAGTACATATAACAAGCTGAAAATGAAGAAGTTTGGACCATGTAAGATACTGAAGAAGCATGATTCAAGAAATGCATATGAGGTAGAATTGCCTAGTGAGCTGAATATTTCACCAGTGTTTAACATTTTAGATTTGACAGAGTATCATGGAGGAAGTGTTGAAGATGAGATCACAGCGGCATAATGGAGTATTCCAGCAAGTAGTTTAGATACCAAGGAGATTGAAGACATACTGGACAGTCATGTTGGTAGAAGCACAAGGAACAGGACATATGAAGAATATCTCGTCAAGTGGAAAGGATGACCTATTGAAGATTCATCATGATTGACAAAGGAGGAGGTTAACCATCTTGGTTTTCCTTTGCACACCTAAGTCATGATAGGGTCACTTCTCAAATTACCCTAGGTGTTTGATACAGGAGCATCTTGGGTGTAAGTGCAATCTTGCATCACCCAAAAATATTTCTATTTTTGAATTCAATAAGGGCTATCTTGTGTAGAGTTTCTATTTATGGAAACTTTCTATTTTTAGTAAGTTGGTCATATGATCTCAGAATGTTCTGATTTCACATGTGGAGGTTCATCTCAATCGTATCAGCCTACCAGTAAAGTTTCATGGCTAGATCAGGTCCAGTTTTGAAGATATTGAAGATTTTCGGTATTGGCAGCAAGGTACAGAAACTTTGAACTTAGTTTTGAAGGCTTTAGAGGCCCCGAATGAGGTCAAAAATTAGGTTGACGGATGCTTGCACCATTCAAGCCTATAGAGTGCTTTTTGGCATTTCCAAAATGGGGTTATAATAGTCAATCAGGTCAACTGGCGATGACTTATGGTCTTCGAAAGTTGGGTCACCTAAAATGGCAGAAAATAATTTTCCTTCAAAATTTTTGTTTGGGTTTCAAAAGTCATTTTAAGCTGACTTTGATGTAATAAATTGTAAAATAAAATAATTCTAAGTTTGGTCGGCCCTAAGGGCTAAATTTTTGGAACCTTCTCGGGCGGTGGAAATTGCCTATATAAAGAAGGCCCGTAGTGTTGTCTAGGCAGTTCTGGGTAGATTTGGGTAATGATTCAAGGCTTGTCCTATAGAATATTGTAAGGGAATGACCATATGGCTTTGCATATTGTAATTCTAAAAGTTTGTAATTCCACATTTGTGGAGATAATAAGAAGCCAATTTTCTATTATTGCATATGGTTGTTGTTTCTCTATTTCTATTATATGTTTTTGGTATAAAGGGGAGCACCCTTCATCACTATCTTTCCCGAGGATTATCCTACAGGTGATCCAGGCTTTACAGAGGGGACACACTGGGATAGTGGAGCCACCAAGGAGGATGAAGATATTAGAGATGAGGAGGAGAACATCTTCGAGGAGGATCCCATGGAGGAGGAGGAGAGAGCAAAGGAGAGAGTAGAGGAGAGGGATGAGCACATGCCCCCAAGTGGTGATACTGGTATAGATATACCTATTACTCACGCATCACCACTAAGATCATGACAGCCCCCACAGCCCCACATAGAGACACCACCATCAAGACCAAGATATAGGGATTGTGGAGAGAGTAGTCACTCCATGCCCCCATCATCTAGGCACTTTAGTGATGTCTAGGAGGGAGACCTAGGTATGAACTTGATTAAAATTTGGTTGAATATATGATTTGAATAGACATGATACTAGACTGATAGAATTTGGTTTCTTTATACAACTAGCATAGCGGAGTGGAGGAGCTTTGTATTTGAGATTCTCAAGGATACCATTATATCCTACCGACTACCAGCTGATGAGCGAGAGTCTTCCATTGGTCACAAAGATCTTGGTAGACATGTTGACATCTTTGTATGTATCCAACGAGAGCTGAGAATGTGTAGAGAAAGAGAGGAAATGCTGATGGAAGAGGTACAGAGTCTCCGAGGATGTGTATAGGGTATGAGCATATCCAGGAGCATACACAAACATAGAAATCTTCATCTTCCCATCACAGAGCAGAGAGATCTGGGAGTCATCAGCCATTAGAGAGACATAGTGATAGACGTAGTGATAGACGTAGTGATAGATAGGGCCATAGGGCCCATATGTATCAGAACTTTTGAAAACTATCATTTTGATGAATGAAAAACTTTCTCTACTGATTAGTTCTATGTTTGATTACTATACTTTCATCAATATAAAACTTAATAGAAAGAAAAGAGTGCATAAACATATTCAATATATAATTTTTACTAAAACTACATAACCTATAAAAAGAAAAATTTATAAGGAATACATAAATGCATGTGGAAAAAATGAGATTAAGGGTAATAATGTTTAAGATGCATAATATTAATGGGTTCCTTTAAAGAAACACCATCCATAGCAACAAGTTTTTAAGCACCTAAACCAAAGTCTTCAATGACAACAAAAGTTCCAAGTCAATTAGGGCTAAATTTTCCTTTTTCACCCGGTAAAGCATTCACATTCCGTTGATTCTCATAAAGGACTAAATCACCAACCGCAAATGTTCATTCAATTACCTTATGATTATATTTTTTCTAAAGAGATTTATGATAAGCTTTTATATGTTCTAATGTAGGTATTCGTTGTTCATCCAACATTTCTAATTCTTGTAAGCATTGTTCATGAAAAGTATCTTTATCAATTATCCCATGAAACAAAATTCGTAAAGAAGGTATTTCAAGTTCCAAAGGCATAATAGCATCAGTACCATAGATAGGGTTATAAGGAGAAGTACCTATGGTGGTATGAACAATAGTCCTATAGGCCCATAAATCATAAGTCAGTTGAGTATGCCAATCTTTCGCATGCTTACTAACTATTTATCTCAAAATTTGTTTAATAATTTTATTCGATGCTTCGGCATTTCCATTAGATTGAGGATAGTAAGGAGTTGAAAATCAATGTTGAATCCTATATTTCTCCAAGAATTTCACAACTTATTTGTTTTTAAAAGATGTTCCATTATCCAAAATTATCATCGAAGGAATACCAAATCTTGTTATGATATTATTAATGATGAAATCACAAATAACATTTGCCATTGTTGAATGAAGAGGAACAACTTCAACCCACTTTGTAAATTAATTCTTAGTGGTGATAATGTAAGTATGTCCCTGAGAAGAAGTCGGTGAGATTTTTCCAATCAGGTCAAAACCCCAAATACTAAAATGCCAAGGAAAAACTTGATTACGAAGTTCACGAGCAGGAGCATGAATCAAATTACTATGTTGTTGACATTGAGGACATTTTTTAACAAACATGAAAGAATCTTGTTCCATCTTTTGCCAATAATATCCCATTCAAAGTAATTTATTAACCAAAGATTTTCCACCAAAATGTCCCCAACAAGAACCAGAATGAGCCTTTGCTAGAGCGACGGGAATTTTAGTTCTGTTAAGACATCGTAATAATAATCCCTCATAAGAATGTTTGTAAAATGTGTCTCCTAAAATGATGTACCTTGCTGTAAGTTTCCTAATATGATTACACATGTTCCTCATTGTTGATTCAGGAAAAGTACCATCTTTCAAAAAGTGAAAAATATGTGACAACCATTCATCTGAATGCAAGTTAAAATAGTCAGCGGTAAACTTATCAGAAATTGTGGGACTTTTAAGAGTTTGTGTAGTAAATTGAAATCTTTCCACATTTTTCTCAAGACAAACTAGGGAAGATGCACTAGCCATGGCATCCGCATGTCAATTGTCCTCTCTAGGTAATGTCTAAATCGTATAAGAGGAGAATTGTGAAAGCACATCAAGAGCTAAATCTCTATATTATGTCATTTTAGCATTTTTAGTTTGATATCCTCCTTTAATCTATTCAACTATTAGTTGTGAATCTCCATATATATGTAAATGTTTGATATTGAAGGATGAAGCTTCACGTAATCCAGCTATAAGAGCTTCATACTCCGCAATGTTATTAGTGCAAGGAAAGGTTAGTATATACGATAAAGGGATGGGTTTTTTTGTAGGGGGAATCGAGATGATACCCACACTAGAACCTATCGTACATTTAGACCCATCAAAATATAATTCACAAATATCCTCCTGTTTAAGAGTTAAAATGTTATCATCAGGAAATTCTATAGAAGTAGAACTTTCATCGACGTAAGGACAAGGAGCTTCAACGAGATAATATGTCAATGCTTGTCCATTCAAAGATTTTTGAGAAATAAAATTAAGATCAAATTCTCTAAGAAACATCACCCATTTTTCCAACCGGCCTAAGAGATTAGTTTGTGAGAAAATATGTTTCAAAGGATCAAACTTAACAATCACATTAACTTCAACATTTATCAAATAATGCCTAAGTTTCTGACATGCATAAACTACAGCAAGACATTGTCTTTCTAAATCTATATATCGTGTTTCATATGGCAACATAGGTCTTTCTTTATCATTATCATCAATTTGTGCTAACAACACACTCATGGCCCATTGAGTCGCTGAAGTGTATAATTGAAATGGTTTATCAAAATTTGCTAGTTGCAAAATAGGAGCATTTGCAAGATACTCCTTAAATTTCTCAAAAGTTTGTTTACACTCATCATTCCAAGAGAAAGTAGTATCCTTTCTAAGCAAGGAAGTAAAAGGGATAGTTCGGTTTGCTAAATTAGAAATAAAGCAATGAATAGCTTTTATTTTTCCTTGTAAACTTTGTAACTAGGAAATATTCTTAGGAGGAGGCATATTAAGAATAGCTTCAATCTTTTCAGTATCTACTTCGATGCCTCACTTACAAATTAGAAATCCTAATAATTTACCGAAATCCACTCCAAAGACACATTTCTTAGGATTCAATATCATATTATAATTTCTAATTCTTTCAAATATCTATCATAAAATAGTAACGTGATCTTCTCTTTGTATAGATTTTGCCAAAATATCATCCACATAATGTTCAAGAATCTTATGAATGTAATCATGAAAAATCAGGGTCATAGCCCGCTAATAAGTTGCTCCTGCATTTTTCAATCCAAAGGGCATCATGACCCAACAAAAGGTTCCCCAAGGTGTTATAAATGCAGTCTTAAATTGATCTTTAGGTGGGATAAAGATTTTATTGTATCCCAAAAAACCATCCATAAAAGATACCAAGACATGGCCTATTGTTGAATCCACAATAATATCAATATTAGGTAGCGGGAAATCATCCTTAAAGGATGCTTTATTTAAATCTCTAAAATCAGTGTACATCCTTGTCTTATTTTCTCCTTTTGACATAGGCACAATGTTTTAAATCCAATCTGAGTAATCAATAGAACGGATAAATCTAGAATCCAATAATTTTTCAATTTCTCCTTTGACTAATAAAGTAATTTATGGATTCATCTTTCAAATTTTTTGTTTAACAAGTTTCATATTTGGCTTTTAAACAATGTTATGAGTAACAATCTTAGAATCTATACCTAGCATATCAGAATATGTCCAAGAAAATATATCCTTAAATTCAAGCAAAAGGGAAACCAAGCGATCACATTCATCCTGATTCAAACATTTCCCAATTTTTATCATCCTTTCAGAATCATTTTCATCCACTTGAATATCAATAGTTTCAGTAATTAACAAATCATTGCTTACCGGTGAATCCATTGGTAAAGGGAGAATATCATGATCTTCTTGTTCTGTGAAATAAGCATCTATTTTTAAACAATAAGGCTTTCCTCTTTTGTGATGAAACTTAGGCAAATCTTCATAAATTCCTAAAAATTCCATTAAGGCTTCATCTTTAAGAAAAATATCCAAAGAGGAGGGTTGATTAAAGTCAATAAGTAATGGGTTAACCAACTTCAACTGTCCACTACAAATATGATTAACATTAAGAGGAAAATTTGATGGTTGTCTATAAGGATTGAATCCTAATCCATATGTATGATCATAAACTTCATTATCCAAAGGTACTCGTATACCTTGTTCATATTTACCACATCCTTTTCCATTAAATCTTGATTTCTTAAGAAAATGATAACCAGGACCATATCGATCAATCATGTCAGAGGGAGTCCAAGGAGCGGCATATGTCACAATGTCATAACAATCAGTGTTTATAGTGTCAAGTGTTTCATTAATCGAAGCGGCAACAAAATTACTTTTTAATTCTTCTGAAAGTGGTGAAGAAATAAATTTTTTTTTCTCAAATTCATTATGTTGCTTCATGAATTCCAAATCAGAGACCTTGTATTCTCCAATAAATGTAGGATTAAAATCCAATGCCCCCCAATCATCCTCATTCAAAGAAGAAGAAGATGGGGCTTCTTGTTGTTGAATCTCAGGTTGTTTTATCTTAGGTTGTTGTATCTCCGACTGTTTTTCAATCTCTTTACTAGTTTGAATAGGTTCAAATTTCTTGGCATATTCAGCATTTAAGAAAGGATTCGGGGCATCATCTGCATGTAATGTATACATTAAATTATTATAGATGAACCTAACCTTGTGATGAAGAGTAAAAGGAACTACATGCATAGTATGTAACCATGGTCTTCCTAAAAGAAGATTATAATTGAGAGGTCCAGGCATAACATGAATATGAGTATTTAGAATAACTAGACCAACTTTAACAAGTAAGCTAATAATGCCCAAATTTATTTTCACGATATTATCAAATCCACGGATAGGAACATTATCAAGTTGAATAGTAGATAGATCAACCTTAATTGCCTTAAGCATATACATGCTACAAACATTAAGTCCACATCCATTATCAATTAAGGTTCTTTGAATGATACTCTAATTAATAGAGATAGCCACCATAAGAGCATCATATTGATTCTCTGCCTCTAGGGAAGGTAAGTCGTTATCAGAAAAAACAATAGGAGGTACAAAAGGCATCGTATGCATACAATCCAAAATAGAATGAATATTCTCTTGATTAGGAGGTGAAGTAGGAAGAGTAGATAAAGCTTTTTGCAATGCCTCATGATATGTTGGGGAAGTTTGAAGTAATTCCCATAAAGATATCTTAGCAGGAGTAGCACGTAATTGGTCAACTAAGTTGTCCTCCTTAAAGGTAGATGGATACCTAGGTGCTTGAGGAAGCATAGGTTGAGAAGGAGGTAAAGAAATTGGAACAATAGGCTAAGGGTTATTCCGTGTGCGATAAGCATGTGAAATGGAATCAGTATTATCAAAGAAATACAAAGGATCTCTAGGTTTACCCTTAATGGTTATATGAGGACATCCTTTTACCATCATCAAAGGTGTAGGATATATCATGTTAGGTTTATCAATGTTGCAAATAGTGGGACATGAAGGTAACCATACACACACCCTCTGGTAAAGGTCAATTGGAGAGGTTGTCGAGGAGAGTGAAATAGGAATAGGATCCATGGAGATCATATTCGAACCATTTTCATCCTCACTACCATGTACCTCATTAGGAAATCTATCCTCTTGTACAATAAAAGCCTCATCAAAGTACTCAAAACAAGAATCATACATGTTGAATACAAAGAAAGCACTAAAAGCATGAAAATGTAAATATTTTTGTATTTTTAAAGGAATTTTGCAATTTTTTTTCATATTTTTGAAATATAAATGCAAGAAATCTAATCTTCTAAGTGTACAAAATTTAGATCTAACACCATAAAAGAAAGAGTTGTCATAAATGAGTTCACCAAAATGAATGGTGTAAAAATGGAGACTGAGTAATGTACCTAACATTCAACACTTATTCATTTGAATTGGAATTAGAATTGGCATAGCATGAGTAAATCTGGAAATACTTGAAAATTAATTAGGTCAAGATAAATACCTCATTATGAAATTGATTTGGAAATACCTATTTTCTGAAGTCTGTATGAGGTTTCAGAAGATTCTACAACCAGATCTATGATCAGAAAATTGAGGCGGAGAAAATGCAGAAAAGTTTCATCTTTCCAGTAGCAGGTCGAGTTTGAACCTCATAAAAGGTCAAATACCACATTTTTATTCTAAAGCCCGATTCTGATTTTGTTCACAAATCCTGGAAGTTCAACGAAAAGGGTACTCAAATCTGTCCTCTGATTCTTGAAACAATGACTGTAGATACTTGAAAAAGGGGGTTTTTGGGGTGGCTATATAGGGTTTTGCCTTAGTTAAACCCCCATTTTGGTGGTCTCCACCTCCATGAATAGCCAATTGAAATAGAATGTGTGTGTGTGTATGTATTGAAAGTGCAATGCCAAGATCTAATCCTCTAGATCAAAACCCTAGCATGAATGTGTATGAAATAACAATGCATAGATTTGAATAAGATATAAAAGCATACCAAGCCCCCAAGGCTAAAGTACTTCTACCAAACTCACAATCTATAATTGTTACCCCATGATTGAATCTTTGAATGCTTGAGAGTTGATGATGGTAGATCAAGGAAGAAAGGATCTCTCTTGGACCAAATAGGTGTTCACAAAGATGCTTGATGTCAACAATGGCTTTGATCACCTATAACATCCTTTTGCTATCTTACATCTTCACCATTCCTTGCTTTCTTGAAACCTTCTTGCTCACAAAAATTGATGGAGAAATGTGGATAATGGATATTGGATTAATCACCTTGCTTGAGAGTGCTTGAGCTTGAAAACTTGATGTCCAAAATGAGAGAGGAAGGCCTTCTTTTATAGTGAACTAGGGCACAATCCTCTAGAGGGGCCACCTTGGAGAATTAAATCCCAATTAGGTCCTAACATTTAGAAAATATACTTGGATTAAATGTAATTAGAGGATTTACCATCCCAAAACCCGAAATGGTTAACTCGAAGGCGGGAAAATAAATATCCCAAAAGCCCGATACTTGGAAATCAAAGATTTTGGAAATTTGAATGAGGGGGAAAAAATTGAGGTTGGACCTGACCTAGTCAGGTTTGACCTTGATCCTAACCTAGTTAGGTTCAAGCTTGATCCTGACCTAGTCACGATCAACCTCAAATTTGACCCTGTACCCAGATTCAATCAGCATCAAGATAGGAGGTCCCAGGGATGCTCAAAGACCTAAAAATGATATTAGATCAGGACATAGTACCTGGGATAGGCATAAAATCCTATGATGACTATGATGAAATCTAGGAAGACTTATTTCTAAGTCCTACCTAGAAAATAGAGCCACGGAAGAAGGAAAATCAAGAGAATCCATGGGATCATAACCCTAATTTCACCTAGAATGAAGAAGATAAGTGCAAAATGCATCCTAAATGCAAGTCTATCTTGATAAATGTACTAAAAGAGGGTGTTAAACCTATCAAGATGGAAGTGCTTCCATTTTAAGACAATACACAACCTTCCCTAAATGAACCTCATAAAAAGTCTATTGTGCAAAGTACAATGAAATTTGGTCATTATTCTGATAACGACCATGGGCAACTAGAAATCGTGGGTATATCAATGCTGATATAGCAGGTTCCTGACACTTGGTAACTTGATACCCCTTCACATACTGTAAATTTGCATAAGATGGGAAAGATTCCCTTTTCAGGGTCTCTTTAGGCACTAAAGCCTGTACCTCCTTAAGAGAAAAACCAAAACCAACCTCTTGTCTCTGCCTCTCAAGTATTGCCTCTAGAACATTTGGGGCATAGGGAGTGGTACCATGAATGTCATCACTAATACTAATCAAGCTAGTGAGTATGGAGTGACATGTGATCTAATAGACACTAGAGCTAGTCAGATTATTTATAGATTCTTCCAGCCGTTCAGTTTCTCTATTGGTGCATGCAAATAGTTCTGTGGGGGGGAATCAGTGCAACTTCCATGTGTGATGTGCAATAATATGTCTGATAGATAGAATATGTATATGTGAAAGATTTTATTTACTGTCAAATGAAGTTTACATATATAGATTTTCCTAATTTAATTGAAAATAAAATTAAAGTATGCACATTTCGCTACATTATTTTAAAGCAAAATCAATTACATAAATTACATTTAAATGTAAATAACCATGTACCAGGTACATATGTAAACACACATGTACATGCATATATACATGTACACATATGTGTGTATGTGCATATATGTACACATGCATATGTACACATGCATATATACACTTGTATATATATAACATGTACACATCTGTTAGAATAACTGAGAGGGGGGTGAATCAGTTATCCAATGTCCCAATACAAAATGTATAATCTAAAACAAATACTTCAATTTCTGCTACTCGGTAAACATAAAATACTTTCACTGTCTGTTCATTTACCGATAATCAGTCTAAAACTTATAATGGTTATCAGTCAAATCTAACATGTAATATGAAAAGTATGATAACAAACAAATATCACAATCAACACATAATACAAGAGATTTAACATGGAAACCCTGTGAAGGGAAAAAATACCTGGGACTGGTAACCCAAAATTGTTCACTCTTCTGAAGTGAGGTCGGCGAAGACCCAACCCTATTAAAGGTTACAAAACACACTGTTAGGTGTGACCTTGTTAGAGGATTTTAGAATAGAAGTTATCATCCAACCAACAGTCACTCTAGGGTTGACAGGATAACAATGTTCACTATGTGAATGAACACCAAAAAGACTTTATAAGTCCACTCGGTTCAGAGATTTAACTATTTACAATGGTTAAATATGTAACAGTAGATGATCTACCTTAATACAACTTCAATTGTAGATTACAGATCAATGTTCAGCTCATTCAAATCTTTCTGATCAATATATCACTTCAGATTCAATCTTTTATCAAATTGTTGTCCGTCAGTAATCACTCTTTGTAGCTCGGTAACTATTCTACAGCTTGGTTCTTATTAACTAGTATAATCAGAATTCCTTCACATGATAATTCTGTAGTTTCTTCTTCTTTCAACTCTCTCAATCAATGAAATCAATGCGTCTTATATAGATGAGAAAATTGTTTTCTTTTAGTCCATCAGATTTTACTACTTAATCTCATTCATAGATTTTGTTGCTTTATCCTTCTTCAGCTGATGTGTCAGTAACATGTTTCAATATGCTCCATTAGATCTTTCTTGAATTATGTTAGCCATCTATCTTCATAACAAACCTTATCTATTACCTCGATATAATACACTTTATAGCTCATCAATTTTGTCGGCTAAAGTGATCATTTAATTCCTTTATGTTTTGCTCGGTTAACAAAGAAATGCATTGGTGAACACAAGCTTGGTTAATACTACACTCGGTATACACTACACTCCATCAGTGTATATTGAAATTCTTTATTTACTAACAACACTGCTTTGTGTCTTTCAGCTCTATTCTTCATCATAGATGAATGCAACATAATAAATTTGATATCATCAAGTCATAGACTCATCAACAAGTTACTTAGTGTATTCCTTCTACTCATCTGACATATACACCTCCCTCATGTAGATATTTCTATTCTTCATTATTTTCAGCTTTCTTCAGATGTGTCAGTATAGTAACTTACAAGATAAGTACTTGTCAAGCTGTTGACTACAACTGATTTGGAATCTGATTGAAGAATCTTTGATTGCAAGATCACTAAGGAGTTGCTTATTAGATATGTAATATGATTAAATCAGTATTATGTTGTCATTGATGTCAACTAGTTTGACAACACTTATCTTGTAAGTTACTATACCGAGACATCTGAGGAAAGGTGAAAAAGATAAAGCACAGAGAAATCTACATGAGGAAAGATGTACATGAAAAATGAGGATAAGGAACACATTGAGTAACTTGTTGATGAGTCTATGACTTGTTGATATTGACTTTATTATGTTACATTCATCTATGATGAAGTATAGAGTTGAAAGACACAAAGCAGTGTTGTCGGTAAATGAAGTACTTCTAGTACACACCGATGGAGTATAGTGTATACCGATCACAGTATTAACCGAGCAGTGTTCACCGATGCATTTCTTTGTTAACCGAGCAGAACATAATGTATTAAATGATTAGTTTAGCTGATAAGATTGATGAGCTGGCAAGAGCATAACATCAAGGTAATAGATAATGTTTGTTACACAAATCAACAGCTAACAAAATTTAGTGGAGATCTAATGGAAAAGATTGAAACGTGTTATTGACACAAGTACTGAGAAAGTTTGAAGCGGCAAAATCTATGAATGAGATTAAGCGAAAAAATCTGATGGTGGAAAAGAAAATGATTTGCTCGTCTATATAACAGAATAGTTTTTTCTTTATGAAAATACCAGGAAGAAGAAGGAGCTACAGGAATATCACATGAACAAGGATTTCATGTATTCTAATCATACTGGTTAGTAAAAACCAAGCTACAAAATAGTTACCGAGCTACAAAGAGCAATTACCGACAGACAGTAAGTTGATATAGTATTGAAACTAAAGTGAAATATTGATCAGAAGGATTTGTATGGACTAAATATTGATATTTAATCTACAATTGAAGTTGTATTAAGTCAGATCATTTACTATTATATATTTAACCATTTTATACAATCAAAATCTCTTAACCGAGTGGACTCTGAAAGTCTTATGATGTATCATTCATAAAATAAACATTGTTATCCTATCAACCCCATAGTGAATGTTGGTTGGATGATAACTTCTAGTCTAAAATCCTCTAACAAGGTCACACCTTACAGTGTGTTTGTAACCTTTAATAGGGTTGGGTCTTAACTGACCTCACTTTAGAAAAGTGAACAATTTTGGGTTGCCGGTCCCAGGTGGTTTTTCCCTTTACAGGGTTTCCATGTTAAATCTCTTGTGTTATGTGTTGATTGTGATATTTGTTTTTTATCATTCTTTACATTTTATATGTTAGATTTGATTGGTAAACTATTTTGGCATTAGACTAGTAATCAGTAAAAGCACAGATAGTGAGAGTTATTATTGCTTACCGACAAGGAGAAATTGAAGAAATTGTTTTGAATTATACATTTTGAATTGGGACACTGGATAACTGATTCAGCCCCCCTCTCAATTATTCTAACAATTGGTATCAGAGCTCTAGTTTCTTGGAAAATAGTTTTAAGGACTTAAGCATAAAGGTCTCAAGATGTATAAGAGGGAAGTACTGAAACTGAACAAACAAAACTTCGCAGTATGGAAAAGTAAAATGAAGCTGCACATATCTATAATTGGGAACTCTGCACTAGAACTGATGGAGAATGGCTACATGCAATCGTCCACTGGTCTCTTAACTATTGATCAACTAAAGGACAAGCATGAACACAATGTTACTATGATGGAACTTTCTACTGCCTATACCAATACTGAATTTGAAGATATCAAGACTTGCACGACTGCCAAAGGAATGTGGGATAAGTTAACACAAATTTACAGTGGAGATCTGAATGTCAAAAAAGCCCGAGTTGAAAATCTGAGAGGTGGATTTGATGATATGAGAATGAAAGAAGGTGAGAACATTGTCCAATATTCAAATAGACTCAAAGAGGTGGTACATTCTATTAGAGCATCTAATGGAGTGATTGATGATGAAACAATGATAAGCAAGATTCTCAAAACTTTTATACCGGTTTATGCAATCAGGATTTCTACAATTCATGAAACAAGAGCTATATCCAACCTTACTCTTGACACTCTGATTGGTAAACTTACAACCTTTGAATTAAAAAATTTTGATAACAGTGTTGTTCCTTCTATTGAATCCACTTTCATGTCTTCTTTGAAGATTGGAAAGTCTAGCAGTAATAGTAAGAATTGTGATAGTGATGGTGATACCGATGATGAACTTGATGAGCTTGAAGCACTTATGGCCAGAAGATTTCCCAAAGGAAGAGGAAGGTATAGAGGTAAGCTACCTTTAGCATGCTTTAATTATAAAGAATTTAGTCACATTGCTACTAGATGTCCTTAGAAGAAAGATGAAGATAGATCCAAAGACTGATTTGATGGAAGCTATGGAAGAAGAGTCAACAGAGGCTACCGACACTACAATAGAGACAACCGAGATGAAAAAGGAAAAAAGGTATGTTACATAGCCAAAGATATTGAAACTGAATCTGAGTCTGATGATGATATAGAAGTTGTATTTGTTGCTATGAAAGATGATTCAGAAGAGGAAGAGAAACATGAAGAGAAAACACTGATCTCTAAAGTAAGAAGAAATGATACATGGATCATAGACAGTGGCTGTACACATCATATGACTGGTGATGTAGAAAATTTTGATCATCTTGTTGAATATAATGGAGGATCTGTGGGAATGGGAAATGATGCACCATGTATGGTAAGAGGTAAAGGCTCACTGATGATCAATGATAGACTACAATGTGAAAATGCATACTGGGTAGATGGATTGAACTATAATTTGTTAAGTGCGGGTTAGCTAAATAATTCAGGCCACCGACTAGCTTTTGAGAGCAAAAAGGTTAAGATCTATGATGATGGAGGAAGACTTGTCAGAACTAGTACACAATCCAGAGGTAATCTATTCTATCTTGATATGGATCAGTCTTCTTGTTTATTAATAAAGGATGAAGATTTTTGGTTGTGGCATAGAAGGTTATGCCATGTGAACTTTGACAACATGATCAAGATTAGTAGAAAGAAAAGAGTTAGAAGATTGCCTAACTTGACAAAACCTGATCATGCCATGTTCCATGAATTTCAGAAAGGTAAGATGACTAAGTCTAGTTTTAAAAGAAAAGACTATTCAACAAAGAAGGTACTTGAGTTGGTTCAGACCGACCTATGTGGTCCTATGAGAACTCAGAGTTGTTCTGGTGATAGATATTTTATTCTTTTTTCTGATGATTATACTAGACTGATGACTGTCATGTTCCTGAAAGAGAAATCTGAAGCTTTTAAAATGTTTAAATGGTATAAAGCTAAGGTAGAGAAAGAAACTAGAAAGGAAATAAAATGTCTAAGATCTGATAGAGGAGGTGAATTTATCTCTGATGAATTTACTAATTTTTGTAATGAGCATGGAATCAAAAGGTAGGTTTCTGCACCAAGGACACCTTAGCAAAATGGCATTGCTAAAAGGAGGAATAGGTCTATAATTGACTGTGCTAGAACATTGATGATATAGAAGAATGTTGCTTAGACATATTGGAGGGAAGCTGTCAGTACAACTATGTATGTTCTTAACCGAGTACAACTAAAGAAGGACTCAAACCGAAGACCTTATGAACTATGGTTTGGACACAAACCTATTGTAAGTTATTTTAGAATTTTTGGGATTAAATGCTTTATCTTGAAAGATGAGAGAAATAGTAAATTTGATTCTAAAGGAGATGAAGGGATATTTCTAGGATATTCCACTACAAGTAAAGCATACAAATGTTTGAATAAGGTTACAAATAAGATTTTTGAAAGTACTAATGTTTGTGTTGATGAGTTTGATGACAAGTGCACAAAGGAAAGTACAAAGAAACCAAAATACTATGGTAGATTCACTTAAATTGAACATCCATAGTATCTACCAACACCGTAAGCAGTGACAACCAGTCAGCAGGAAAATAATGCAGGACAATAGGCACCACAAACCAATGAACATGAGGAAGCTGTCGAGCAAGAAAATGACACTGAGCAGGATGAACAAGAAAGGAGAAATCAATTTTTGGCTATTTTTTTCAGAAGACATCATCCTGAGACACAAATCATTGGAGACAGACATGCTGGAATGCAAACTAGAAGCAAAACAAGACAAGGTACATGTTTAATTTGTGAATTTGAACCTAAAACTATGAAAGTTGCATTAGAGAATGAAGAATGGGTTAATACAATGAAGGAGGATATAGAGAAAATAGAAAAGAACAAAACCTAGTCCTTAGTACCCTGACCAAAAGATAAAAATGTTATCGGTACTAAGTGGATATACAAGAATAAATTGAATGAAAATGGTGAAGTCACAAGAAATAAAGCTAGATTGGTATGCAAGGGATATGCACAGGAAGAAGGCATTGACTATGGTGAAACATTTTCACCTGTTGCTAGATTAGAAGGAGTTAGAATGCTACTTGCATATGCTACACATAAGAAATTTAAAGTCTATCAAATGGATGTGAAGTCAACATTTTTAAATGCTATACTTGAAGAAGAGGTCTACATTGAACAACCTAAAGGATTTGTTGATCCTGACAATAAAGACATGGTATGTAGACTACATAAAGCATTATATGGATTGAACCAAGCACTGAGAGCATGGTATGAAAGACTACATACTTACTTGTTAAGTATTGGATTTGTAAGAACAAGTGAAAACATCAATTTGTATGTGAAAGGTGATACTGATGATATAATTATCATTGCTGAAATATTTGTTTGCGACATTATCTTTGGAGGCTCAGATCTTGTCTGCAAGGCATTTGTTGATGAAATGAAAAAGGAATTTGAAATGTCTATGTTCGGAGAGATGAAGTTCTTTCTTAGATTACAAGTGATTCAACAAAGTGATGGAATATTCATCACACAATCTAAATATATAAAGGAAGTACTGAAGATATTTGGCATGGAAAATGCTAAACCTATAGGAACACTGATGGCTACTTGATGAAAATTGACAAAGGAGGATGAAACTACTGAGGTAAACTAGACACTTTATCGATCCATGATTGGTAAGTTAATGTACGTAGTTCATAGTAGACCAGATATAGCACATGCTATGGGAATTGTTGCAAGATTTTCTACTAATCCTAGAGAATCACACATGATAGCTACAAAAAGGATCTTAAGATACTTGAAGAAAATAGAAAATTTTGGATTATGGTATCCTAAGGAAGGGAAGTTTGAACTAAAAGTTTACACTAATGCTGATTGGGCTGGAAATGTGGATGATAGAAAAAGAACCACTAGAGGAGCATTTTTCTTTGGTGAAAGACTTGTAACCTAGACAAGTAAAAAGCAGGCTTGTATTTCTCAGTCTACAACTGAAGCAAAATATGTTGCTGCTGGTACTAACTGTTCAAACATTGCCTATATCAAACAAGTGTTGGAAGGAATGAATGAGGTAATAACTAATCTGGTGATTATATACTGTGACAACACTAGTGCTATTAATATTTCGAAGAATCCTATGATGCACTCTAAGACAAAGCATATATCTATTAAGTATCATTAATTAAGAGAACAAGTGAAAGAGAAGCACCTAAAGTTAGAATTTGTTACATCTAAAGAACAACTTGCCGATATTTTTACAAAGCCTCTACCGAAGGACACATTTGAATACTTGAGGACTAGACTTTGGGTCTATCCCCTGTCTATCAGTCACTAAGGTGATCTAGTTATTGCATCAGCCAAATTTTATCAGAAGATCAATCATGTTGATGCAGCATAGTTCACACTTTGAATCATGTTCAAGGTTGTGATTAAGTTTGAGAACTTGAACCGATTGGTATATCAATATTCATAGATACAGAGGAAGACATAATTGTTGTTTATTTGTTTATTTGGCATTGATGTCAAAGGGAGAGATAAAAAATATGAAATTAAAAGGGGAGAGACAAAGAGGATATGAAAAAGAACAAGCACTACACTGATGAGAATTTTCAAAGGGAGAGACAATCTGAATGAGATAGAGTATTGAAGATCAGTTACAGAGAATAGAAGTAGGAATAGGAGAACTGAAAAGATCACAACTGCAGAATGGTAAAGATGTATTATTTAATGTTGGTTTAGTAATGTAGTGATTAAACATATTAAGTCTATTCGACTTACTACATTTGTTCACAAAGTTGTAGAATGTATGTTTGGTATGTGTATGGTACATTTCATATTACTTGAGTTGCCATCAATGCCAAAGGGAGAGATTGTTGACTACAACTGATTTGGAATCTGATTGAAGAATCTATGATTGCAAGATCATCGAGGAGTTGCTGATTAGATATGTAATATGATTAAATTAGTATTATGTTGTCATTGATGTCAACTAGTTTGACAACACTTATCTTGTAAGTTACTATACCGAGACATCTGAGGAAATGTGAAAAAAGATAAAGAATAGAGAAATCTACATGAGGAAAGATGTACATGATAGATGAGGATAAGGAACACATTGAGTAACTTGTTGATGAGTCTATGACTTGTTGATATTGACTTTATTATGTTACATTCATCTATGATGAAGTATAGAGTTGAAAGACACAAAGCAATGTTGTTGGTAAATGAAGCACTTCTAGTATACACTGACAGACTATAGTGTATACCAATCACAGTATTAACCAAGTAGTGTTCACTGATGCATTTCTTTGTTAACTGAGTAGAATAGAATGTATTAAATGATTAGTTTAGCTGATAAGATTGATGAGCTGGCAAGAGTATAACATCGAGGTAATAGATAATGTTTGTTACATAGATCGACGACTGACAAAATTCAGTGGAGTTCTAATGGAAAAGATTGAAACATGTTATTGACACAAGTATCAAGAAATTTTGAAGTGGCAAAATCTATGAATGAGATTAAGTGGCAAAATCTGATGGTGGAGAAGAAAATGATTTACTCGTCTATATAAGAGAATAATTTTTTCTTTATGAAAATGCTGGAAAGAAGGAGTTGTAGGAATATCACATGAATAAGGATTTCATGTATTCTGATCATACTGGTTAGTAAGAACCGAGCTATAGAACAGTTACCGAGCTACAGAGAACAATTACCGACGGACAGTAAGTTGATATAGTATTGAAACTAAAGTGAAATGTTGATCAGAAGGATTTGTATGGACTAAATATTGATCTGTAATCTGCAATTGAAGTTGTATTAAGTCAGATCATTTACTGTTACATATTTAACCATTGTATACAGTCAAAATCTCTTAACCGAGTGGACTTTGAAAGTCTTATGATGTATCATTCATAGAATGGACATTGTTATCCTGTCAACCCCATAGTGAATGCTAGTTGGATGATAAATTCTAGTCTAAAATCCTCTAACAAGGTCACACCTTATAGTGTGTTTGTAACCTTTAACAGGGTTGGGTCTTAACCAACCTCACTTCAAAAGAGTGAACAATTTTGGGTTGCCAATCCCAGGTGGTTTTTCCCTTTACAAGGTTTCCACGTTAAATCTCTTGTGTTATGTGATGATTGTGATATTTGTTTGTTATCATTATTTACATGTTATATGTTAGATTTGATCGGTAAAATATTTTGGCATTAGACTGGTAATCAGTAAAAGCATAGACAGTCAGAGTTATTATTGCTTACCGATGAGTAGAAATTGAAGAAATTGTTTTGAATTATACATTTTGAATTGGAACACTGGATAACTGATTCACCCCCCCTCTCAGTTATTCTAATGTAAGTTAGTTGACATCAATGACAACATAATATTGATTTAATCATCTTGCATATCTAATCATCAACTCCTCAGTAATCTTAAATTATAGATTCTTCATTCAAGTTTCAAATCAGTTGTAGTTCATCAATCTCTCCCTTTAGCATTTATAGAAACTTAAGTAATATGAAATGTACCATACACATACCAAACATGTATTCTACAACTTTATGATCAAATGTTGTACTAAGCTCTCCTTAGCTTAATATGTTTAATCACTACGTTACTTAACAGCATTATAAAATACAACTTTGTCATTATGTAGATATAATCTTTTCAGCTCTCAAGTTCCTATTCCTATTTCTTTCTTTCTTTCAAATTATCTCTCCCTTAGATAGTTCTCATTAGTGCATATTTCTCCCTTTCCTTTTCATATGATTTATCTCTCCCTTTGACAACAATGCCAAAGAAACAAATAAATAAACTATCAGCTCTGTAGTAGCCAAGTAACTCTCTGTTGTCCAATACATTATGTATCTTTGTATATTGAGATCTCAATCTATTTCAGTTCACAAAACTTAATCACAACCTTGAACATTATCCAAAGTGTGAACTATGCTACATCAATAGGTGTGATCATCTAATAAGTGTAAGTTGATGCAACATCTAGATCATATTAGTGACTGATAGACAGGGGATGGACCCCAAGTCTAGTCCTCAAATGTTCAAATTTGTCCTTTGGTAGAGGCTTTGTAAGAATGTCTACAAGTTGTTCTTTAGATGTAAAAAATTCTAACTTCACTTTCTTCTCTTGCACTTGTTATCTTAAGTAATGATACTTAATTGATATATGCTTTTTCTTAGAGTGCATCACAGGATTCTTTGAAATATTAATTGCACTTGTGTTGTCACAGTATATAATCACTGGGTCAATGATTACCTCATTCATTCCTTCCAATACTTACTTGATATATGAAATGTTTGAGCAATTACTTGAAGTAGAAACATACTCTACTTCAGCTGTAGACTGAGAAATACAAGCCTTCTTTTTATTTGTCCAGGTTACAAGTCTATCACCAAAGAAAAATGCTCCTCCGGTGGTGCTTTTTCTGTCATCCACATTTCTAGCCCAATCAACATTAGTATATACTTTCAGTTCAAAATTTCCTTCCTTAGGATACCATAATCCATAATCCTCTATGTTTTTTAGATATCTTAATATTCTTTTAGTATCAATCATGTGTGATTCTCTAGGGTTAGCAGAATATCTAGCAACATTTTCCACAGCATGTGCTATGTCTGGTCTACTGTGAACTACATACATTAGCTTACCAATCATGGATCGGTAAAGTGTCTGGTTAACCTCTGTAGTTTCATCTTCCTTTGTCAATTTGCATCTAGTAGCCATTAGTGTTCCCACGGGTTTAGCATCTTCCATGCCAAATGTCTTCAAGACTTTCTTTGTGTATTTAGACTGTGAGATAAATATCCCATTATTCTGTTGAATCACTTGTAGTCCTAGAAAGAATTTAATCTCTCCGAACATAGACATCTCAAAATCTTTTCTCATCTCATCAGCAAAAGATTTACATACATGATCTTGACCTCCAAAAGTAATATCATCAATAAAAATTTCAGCAATAATGATAGTGTCATCAGTATCATCTTTCATGTATAAATTGTTGTTCTCACTAGTTCTCACAAATCCAATACTTAACAAGTAAGTATGCAGTCTTTCATACCATCCTCTCGGTGCTTGTTTCAAACTATATAAAGCTTTATGTAATCTACATACCATTTCTTTATTGTCTAGATCAACAAATCCTTCAGGTTGTTCTATGTAGACATCCTCTTCAAGTATACCATTCAAAAATGTTGATTTCACATCCATTTGATAAACCTTAAATTTCTTATGCGTAGCATATGCAAGTAGCATTCTAACTCCTTCCAATATAGAAATAGGTGAAAATTTCTCACCATATTCAATGCCTTCTTCCTGTGCATATCCCTTGCAAACCAATCAAACTTTATTTCTTGTCACCTCACTGTTTTCATTCAGATTGTTCCTGAATATCCATTTAGTACCGATAACATTTTTATCTTTAGGTCAGGGTGCTAAGGACAAATTTTTGTTCTTCTCTATTTTTTCTATCTCCTCTTTCATTTCATTAAGCCATTCTTCATTTTCTAATGAAACTTTCACATTTTTAAGTTCAAATTAACAAACTAAACATGTACCTTGTCTTGCTTTGCTTCTTGTCTACATTCCAACTTGTCTATCTCCAATAATTTGTCTCAGGATGATGTCTTCTAAAAAATTTAGCTAGTACTTGGTTTCTTCTTTCTTGTTCATCCTGTTCAAGTTCATGTATTTTCTTGGTAGCTCCATCTTGTTCATCGATTTCCCTTTCCTATTCCTCGGGGTTATTTTCATGTTGTTCTACATTGTTTTCCTGCTAACCAGTTATCATAGATTGTGGCATCGGTAGATACTTAGGTTATTCAATGTAAGTGAATCTACCATAGTCTTTCGGTTCTCTTCTACTTTTTTTTGTGTTCTTATCATCAAACTCATCAACACAGACATTAGCACTTTCAATTATCTTATTTGTAACCTTATTCATACATTTGTATGCTTTACTCTTAGTAGAATATCCTAAGAATATTCCCTCGTCACCTTTAGAATCAAAATTTCCATTTCTCTCATCTTTTAGAATAAAACATTTGCTTCCAAAAATCTTGAAATAACTTACAGTAGGTTTGTGTCTAAACCATAGCTCATAAGGTGTCTGGTTAGAGTCCTTCTTTAGTTGTACTTGGTTAAGCACATATATAGCTATGCTAACAGCTTCCCTCCACTATGTTTGAGAAATATTCTTTTGTATCATCAATGTTCTTGCACAGTCAATGATTGACATGTTCCTTCTTTCAGTAATTCCATTCTGCTTAGGTGTCCTCGGTGTAGAGACATGTCTTTTGATACCATTCTCATTATAGAAATTAGTAAATTCATCAGAGATAAATTCACCTCCTCTATCAGATCTTAATCATTTGATTTCTTTATCTGTCTCTTTTTCTACCTTTGCCTTATACCATTTAAACATTTTAAAAGCTTCAGATTTATTCTTCAAGAACATAACAGTCATCAGTCTAGTGTAGTCATCATCAAAAAGAATAAAGTATAAGTCACCATAATAACTCTAAGTTCTCATAGGACCACATAGATCAGTATGAACTAACTCAAGTATCTTCTTTGTTGAGTAGTCTTTTCTCTTAAAACTAGACTTATTCATATTACCTTTCTAACATTCATGGCACATAGCATGATCTAGTTTTGATAAGTTAGGCAATCCTCTAACTCTTTTCTTCTTACTAATCTTGATCATGTGATCATGCCACAACCAAGCATCTTTATCCTTCATTAATAAACAAGAATATTGACCAATATCAAGATAAAATAGATTACCTCTAGATTGTGTATCAGTTCTGACAAGTCTTCCTTCATCATCATAGATTCTTACCTTCCTACTCTTAAAAGCTAGTTGGTGGCCTAAATTATTCAACTATGCCACACTTAACAAATTATAGTTCAGTCCATCTACCTAGTATGCATTGTCACATTTTATTCTATCATTAATCATCAGTGAACCTTTACCTCTCACCATACAAGGTGCATCATTTCCCATCCTTACAGATCCACCATCATATTCATCAAGTATATCAAATTTCTCTATATCACTAGTCATATGATGTGTACAACCACTATCAATGATCCATGTATCATTTCTACTTACTTTAGAGATTAGTGTTGTTTCTTCATGTTTCTCTTCTTCCTCTGAATCATCTTTCATAGCAAAAAATAATACTTCTACATCATCATCAGTGTCAGATTCAAATTCAAATTGTTTCGCTATGTACCATATCTTTTTCCCTTTGTCATAGCTATCTTGGTTATCTCTATTGTTGTGTCGGTAGCCTCTATTAACTCTTCTCCCATAGCTTCCTTCTGATCGGTCTTTGGATCTATCTTCATATTTCTTATTTGGACATCTAGGAGCAATGTGGAAAATTTCTTTACAATTAAAGCATGCTAAAGGTAACTTACCTCTATACCTACCTTTACCTTTGGGAAATCTTCTGGCCATAAGAGCTTCAAGATCATCAAGTTCATCTTTGGTATTACTATCACTAACATTATTCTTACTATTCCTGCTAGACATACCAATCTTAAAAGAAGTCATGAAAGCAAATTCAATAGATGGTACAACACTATTGTCATAATTATTCAATTCAAAGGTTGTAAGCTTACCGATCAATGTGTCAAGAGTAAGGTTCGATGTAGCTCTTGTTTCATGAATTGTAGATAGCCTGATCACATAAACTAGTAGGAAAGTTCTGAGAATCTTTCTAATCACTATTTCATCGTCAATAACTCCATCTAATGCTCTAATAGCATGTACTACATCTTTTAGTCTATTTGAGTATTGCACAATGTTCTCACCTTCTTTCATCTTCATATCATCAAAATGACCTCTCAGGATTTCAGCTCTGGCTCTCTTAACATTCCAATCTCCACTATATATTAGAGTGAGTTTACCCCACATTAATGTCTTAGAATTCAACATCGGTACATGCAGCAGCAAGTTCCATCATAGTAATGTTGTTTTCATGCCTATCTCTTAGTTGATCAAGTGTCACAAGACTAGTGGTCAGTTGTATGTAGCCATTCTCCATCAGGTCTAGTGCTAGGTTCCCAATACCAGATATGTGTAGCTTCATCGAGCTTTTCCATACTACGAAGTTATCTTTGTTCAGTCTTGGCACTTCCCTCTTATACATCTTGAGACCTTTGTGTTGGAGTCCTTAAAACTCTATTCTAAGAAACCACAACTCTGATACCAATTGTTAGAATAACTGAGAGGGGAGTGAATTAGTTATCCAGTGTCCCAATACAAAATTTATACTCCAAAAAAAATACTTCAATTTCTCTTACTAGATAAACATAAAATACTTTCACTATCTGTTCATTTACCGATAATCAGTCTAAAACTTATAATAGTTACCGATCAAATCTAACAAGTAATATGAAAAGTATGATAAAAAACAAATATAACAATCAACACTTAACACAAGAGATTTAACGTGGAAACCCTGTGAAGGGAAAAAGCACCTGGGACTAGCAACCCAAAATTGTTCACTCTTTTGAAGTGAGGTCAGTGAAGACCCAATCCTGTTAAAGGTTACAAAACACACTGTTAGGTGTGACCTTGTTAGAGGATTTTACACCAGAAGTTATCATCCAACCAGCAGTCACTTTGGGGTTGACATGATAACAATGTTCACAATGTGAATGAACACCAAAAAGACTTTCTTAGTCCACTCGATTAAGAGATTTAACTATGTACAATGGTTAAATGTGTAATAGTAGATGATCTGCCTTAATACAACTTCAATTTCAGATTACAGATCAATATTTAGCTCATTCAAATCTTTATGATCAATATATCACTTCAGATTCAATCTTTTATCAACTTACTGTCCATCGGCAATTACTCTTTGTAGGTCAGTAACTATTCTACAGCTCGGTTCTTATTAACCAGTATGATCAAAATTCCTTCATGCAATAATTCTACAGTTTCTTCTTCTTCTGACCCTCTCAATCAATGAAATCAATGTCTCTTATATAGACAAGTAAATCATTTTCTTTTTTTCCATCAGATTTTGCCACTTAATCTCATTCATAGATTTTTTCGCTTTATCCTTCTTTGGCTGATGTGTTAGTAACACGTTTCAATCTACTCGATTAGATATTCTTTGAATTATGTTAGCCATCGATCTTCATAACAAACCTTATCTGTTACCTTGATATCATACACTTTACAGCTCATCAATTTTTTCAACTAAACTGATCATTTAATTCCTTTCTATTTTGCTCAGTTAACAAACAAATGCGTCATTGAACACAAGCTCAGTGAATACTATGCTTGGTATACACTACACTCTGTCAGTGTATACCGAAATGCTTTATTTACCGACAACACTACTTTGTGTCTTTCAGCTCTATTCTTCATCATAGATGAATGCAACATAATAAAGTCGATATCATCAAGTCATAGACTCATCAACAACTTACTTAGTGTATTCCTTCTCTTCATTTGACATATACATCTCCCTCAAGTAGATATTTCTACTCTTCATCACTTTCACCTTTCTTCAGATGTGTCGGTATAGTAACTTACAAGATAAGTACTTGTCAAGCTAGTTGACATCAATGACAACATAATACTGATTTAATCATCTTGCATATTTGAATAGGGGAAAAATGGAAGCTTAGTAATGCACCTAACATTCAACACCTTTTCATTTGTAATTGACTTGAAGTTGAAATGACATAGCATAAGTAAATCTGGAAATACTTGAAAATTAATTAGGTCAAGATACATACCTTATTGTAAAATTGATTTGGAAATACCTATTTTCTAAAGTTTGTATGAGGTTTCAAAAGATTCTGCAACCAGATCTATGATTAGAAAGCCGAGACGGAGAAAACCTAGAAAAGTTTCATCTTTCCGGTAGTAGGTTGAGTTTGACCCTCATAAAAGGTCAAATACCACATTTTTATTCTGAAGCCCGATTCTAATTTTGTTTGCAGATCATGGAAGCTCAGTGAAAAGGGTACTCAAATCTATCCTCTGATTCCCGAAATAACAACTATATATATCTGAAAAAGGGGTTTTTTAGGGTAGCTATAGAGGGTTTTGCCTTATTCAAACCCCCATTTTGGTGGTCTCCACCTCCATGAATAGCCGATTGAAATAGAATGCATGTGCATAGGTATTGAAAGTGTAATGCCAAGATCTAATCCTCTAGATCAAAACCCTAGCATGAATGTGTATGAAATAACAATATATAGATTTGAATGAGATAGAAAAGCATACCAAGCCCCCAAGGCTAAATTACTTCTATCAAACTCACCATCTGTAATTGTTACCCAATGATTGAATCTTTGAATGCTTGAAAGTTGATCATTGTGGATCAAGGAAAAAAGGATCTCTCTTGCTCCAAATATGTGTTCACAAAAGATGCTTGATGTCAACAATGGCTTGATCTCCTATATCATCCTCTTGCTATCTTACATCCTCACCATTCCTTTCTTTCTTGAAACCTTATTTCTCACAAAAATTGATGGAGAGATGTGAATAATGGATGTTGGATCAATCGCCTTGCTTGAGAGTGCTTGAGCTTGGAAAATTGATGTGAAAGTGAGAGAGGAAGGCCTCCTTTTATAGTTAAATAGGGCACAATCCTCTAGAGGGGCCACCTTGGAGAATTAAATCCCAATTAGGTCCTAACCTTTAGAAAATATACCTAGATTAAATGCAATTAGAGGATTTACCATCCTGAAACCCGAAATGATTAACCTGGAGGCGGGAAAATAAATATCCCGAAAGCCCGATGCCCAAAAATCAAAAATTTTGGAAATTTGAATGAGGGGGGAAAAATCAAGGTTAGACCTGACCTAGTAAAGTTTGATCTTGATCTTGACCTAGTGAGGTTCAAGCTTGACCCTGACCTAGATAGGTTCGATCTCAAATCTGACCCTAGACCCAGATTCAGTTAGAACCAGGTAAGGAGGTCTTGGGGATGCCTAGAAACCTAGAAATGATATCAGATCAAGATAGAATGCCAAGGATAAGCATAAATCCTATGATGACCATGATGAAGGCTAGGAGGACCTATTTCTAAGTCCTACCTAGAAAATAGAGCCACAAAAGATGGAAATTTAGGAGAATCCTCAGGATCCTAACCCTAATTTCACCTAGAATGAAGAAGATAAGTGAAACATTGATGCAGGAGCATCCTGGGTGTAAGAGCAATCTTGCATCACCCAAAAATATTTATGTTTTTATATTCAATAAGGGTTATTTTGTGCAGAGCTGCTATTTATGGAAAGTTACTATTTTTGGTAATTTTTGTATGTGCTCAGAATGATCTGATTTCTTTCTTGGAGGTTCATTTTGGTCATATAAGTCTGCCAGTAAAGTTTCATTGCCAGATCAAGTGTATATTGGAAGATATTGAAGATTTTTGGTATTGGCAGCAGGGTACAGAAACTTTGAACTCAGTTTTGAAGGCTTTAGAAGCCCCGGATGAGGTCAAAAATTTGGGTGATGGGTGCTTGCGCGAATAAAGCCTGTAGAGCACTTCGTGGCGTTTCCGAAATGGGGTTATAATAGCCGATCGGGTCAACTGGTGATGACTTATGGTCTTTGGAAGTTGGGCCACCTGAAATGGTGAAAAATAATTTTCTTCAAAATTTCTGTTCGGGTTTCAAAGGTTATCTTGAGCCGACTATGATGTAATGAAATGTAAAATAAAATAATTCTAAGTTTGGTCGGCCTTATTGGCTAAATTTTTGGAACCTTCCAAGGCGGTGAAAAATTGCCTATATAAGGAAGGTTGTATTATTGTCTTAGGTAGTTCAGAATAGTTCTGGGTAGTAGATCTGGGTAATAGTTCAAGGCTTTGTCCTACAGAATATTGTAAGGGAATGCCCATGTGGCTTTGCATATTGTAATTCTGAAAGTTTGTAATTCCACATTTGTGGAGATAATAAGAAGCCAATTTTCTATTTTTGCATATTGTTGTTGTTTCTTTATATCTGTTATGTGTTTGTGGTATTAAGGGGAGCACCCTTCATCAGGTGGTATCAGAGCAGGAGTTCTTGAGTGTGTAAACAGATCACCGACTATGAGGTAGTTTGCACTAGGACCGTGGCTAGGGTTTCAGCGCGCATCGCGAAAATGCCTCCACGAAGGGAACGTGGCGGAACAGCTGGTGTTGTGACACCTGAGGTTAGAGAGCTGCAGAGACAAGTGCGAGCATTGCAAGAAGAGATTCGTAGAGGAATGAATCTTAATGTCAGAGACGAAAGTGAGGATGAAGCCGAAGAAGAATATCAAGAAGGAGAAGTTGAAATTGTGAACCAGGAGGAAGAAAGACTTTTTCGGGTGATTTCCAAGATTGGGAAAAGACCTAAGATTGAGGTTCCTACATTTTTTGGAAATCTTAACCCAGAGGAATTGATCGACTGGATCAATGAATGTGAGGAGTATTTTGAGTGTGAAGATGTTGAGGATCCTGATAGGGTCAAATTTGTGAAGGCCAGACTGAAAGGTCATGCGAAGATCTGGTGGCAAGAAATTCAATTGGAGTGAAATAGAAGAGGGAAAGATAAAATCACAAGATGGGATTGGATGGTGGAAAAATTGAAGCAACAGTTCATTCCTGTTGATTATGAGCTTGACATACTGAAGAAAATGCAAAGTTTGAAGCAAGCAGGAAAATCTGTTCAGGAGTATACAGAGGAGTTCTATCGACTCCTCATCAAAACAGGCCATGCCGAAGCTGATAAGGAGAAAGTTGCCCGATACCTTAATGGGTTAAGGCCAAGCATTCAGGAGGAGTTGAATCTGGTTCGAATGAACAGTATTGAGGAGGCATACCAATTTGCCCTAAAAGTAGAGGAAAAGCTGAACAAGAAGTTTGAGAGCAAACAAAATGGAAGAGGTCGCGGTGGACGATTTGGTGGACGGTCATATGGTGGCCGAAATGAGGATCCAAAAAAGAAGGATGAGGCCAGTAGTAGTCAGAATCAGTGAGGAAATAATTCCAATCGCTTCCAGGATCAGAATAATAGAGATCAGAGAGGAAGAGAAAGAGGACAAGGATCTGGAAGAGGTGGCTTCCGTGGAACATGTTTTCACTGTGGAGAAGAAGGTCATAGGGCATTTGAATGTCCTCAGTGCCAAGGCAGAACAGACAGGAGAAATGAAGGCCAGGCCAGAGTTGCACATGTAGATGAAGATGCCAGATCATCAAATTCTAAAGATGCTGAAAGAGGAGAAACGTTGATTAACAGAAGAGTCCTGTTGAGTGGTGAGAATGAACCTGAACAAAGGAGGAGCCTGTTTCGCACTAGATGCAAGTGTGAGGGTAAATGATGTGATGTGATTATCGATGGTGGAAGCACTGACAATTTGGTGTCAGAAGAGATGGTGACAAAGTTGAAGCTCAAGAGACAGAAACACCCACATCCATATCGGATTGCCTGGGTGCAGGATGACCACAAAGTCATGGTCAGTGAACAGTGCCTGGTAAAGTTCAAGATCGGCGGATACCAAGATGAGGTATTATGTGATATCATATCTATGGATGTGGTACTGCAAGTATAACTTTTGTTGATGGAAGAAATTTCCTAGATGGTATGAGGCATGAGCATGTATGTTTTGCTTTAATTCCAAAAGCTGGTAAAGAGGAAGTAGAAGATGTTCCTATAGAAGTTGCAGATTTGTTGAATGAGTTTCAGGATATTGTATCTGATAACGTGCCTGATGGATTACCACCAGTTAAGAAGATCAGTCATCAGATGAATTTGATCCCAGGAGTGAGTTTTCCGAACAAGGCAGCACACAGAATGACACCTGTAGAAAGTGAGGAGTTGAACAGACAAGTGCATGAGTTGTTACAGAAAGGATTGATCCATGAGAGTCTGAGTCCCTGTGTTGTACCAGCGGTATTAGCACCAAAGAAGAATGGAGAATGGAGGATGTGTATAGATTCTAGGGCAATAAATAAGATCACAATCAAGTACAGGTTTCCATTGCCACGAATGGATGATATTATGGACTGTTTGAGTGGAGCTGTGTATTTTTCAAAGATAGATCTAAAAAGTGGATATCATCAGATTCGGATTAGAGAAGGAGATGAATGGAAGACTGCCTTCAAGACAAAGGAAGGACTGTATGAGTGGTTAGTCATGCCTTTTGGGCTAACCAATGCACCGAGCACTTTCATGCGGCTCATGAACGAGGTTCTGAAAGAATTTCTGGGTAAGTTTGTCATTGTTTACCTAGATGATATTTTGATCTTTAGTAAGACATTGGAGGAGCATATGATGCATATTCGTATGGTATTTGAGAAGCTGAGAGAAGAGAAATTATTGATTAATTTGAAGAAGTGCAGTTTTGTGAAGAAAGAGTTAGTGTATTTGGGATTTGTAGTTTCAGCAGAAGGTCTAAAAATGGACTCAGAGAAGGTACAGGCTATCCTTGAATGGCCTACTCCAAGGAGTGCTACTGAGGTAAGATCTTTTCATGGTTTGGCTAGCTTTTACAGAAAGTTTATCCGAAATTTTAGCAGTATTTGTGGACCCTTGACTGAAACAATGAGAGGGGATAGAAAAGAGTTTAAGTGGACTAATGGGGCAGAAAAGAGTTTTCAACTATTGAACAAAAAGTTACAGAACAACCTGTTTTAGCACTTCCAGATTTTAATAAGGTGTTTCAAGTAGATTATGATGCTAGTGGTACTGCAATAGGAGCTGTTATGAGCCAAGAAGGTAAACCTGTTGCGTATTTCAGTGAGAAGTTAAATGATGCCAAGAGGAAATATTTTGTTTATGATCAAGAATTTTATGCTATAGTTCAGGAATTAAAGAAGTGGAGACATTATCTGCTTCCTAAGGAGTTTGTTTTGTATACTGATCATCAAGCTTTGCAATATTTGAATAGTCAAGGAAAATTGAATTAAAGGCATTTGAAATGGGTTGAGTTTTTGCAGAGTTATACATTTGTTTTGAAACACAGGAGTGGAAAGTCTAATAGGGTTGCAGATGCTCTTAGCAGAAGGCAAATATTGCTCACAGAAATGCAGATTGAAGTGGTTGGGTTCAAGGAACTCAAGAATTTGTATCCAGAGGATCCTGATTTTGGTGAAGCTTGGAAAGCTTGTACAGAACCTGTTACTCTAGACAGGACGAAATGGTTGGATTTCATCATCCAGGATGATATGCTATTCAGAGGGAGTCAGTTGTGCATTCCATGAAATTCTATGAGGGAGAATCTCATCAAGGAGAAGCATAGTGGAGGACTGGCTGGACATTTTGGTCGTGATAAAATCGTTGGTTTGGTTAGTGAGAATTATTATTGGCCGCAGTTGCAGCAAGATGTGAAGAAGTTTGTACAGAGTTGCAGAGTATGTTAGATGGTGAAAGGAGTGAAGCAGAATACAGGATTGTATCAGCCATTACCTGTACCAGAGAAGCCTTGGGAGGATATCAGCATGGACTTTGTTCTTGGTTTACCGAGGACTCAGCGGGGACATGATTCAATTTTTGTGGTAGTTGACAGATTTTCAAAGATGGCACATTTCATTCCCTGCAAGAAGACTAATGATGTTGTTCATGTAGTAGAATTGTTTTTCAGAGAAGTAGTGAGACTTCATGGTTTGCCAAAGACCATAGTTTCAGATCGGGACACTAAGTTTGTTGGATATTTTTGGCGTACATTGTGGAAGAAGTTGAAGACAGATTTGAAGTTCAGTTCATCACATCATCCACAGACTGATGGACAGACAGAGGTGGTGAATAGGAGTTTGGGAAATTTGCTGAGATGTTTGGTTGGAGATAAGCCAACGGGATGGGATTTGATTTTACCACAGGCAGAATTTGCATACAATAATTCTATCAACAGGAGCACTAGTAAATCACCATTCCAGATTGTATATGGAAGTAGTCCAAGAAATGCATCTGAATTGAGGAAGATAGATAAAGGAGAAATAAGTAGTGTTGATGCTGAGGATTTTACAAAACACTTGAAGAACATCCATGAAGAGGTGAGGAAGCATATTACCAAGATGAACGCACAGTATAAGGCTAAGGCAGATGAGAAAAGGAGGTATAAGGAATTTCAAGTCGGTGATGAAGTCATGGTTCATTTGTGGAAGGAGCAGTTTCTAGTTGGTACATATAACAAGCTGAAAATGAAGAAGTTTGGACCATGCAGGATATTGAAGAAACATGATTCAGGAAACGTATATGAGGTAGAATTGCCTACTGAGCTAAATATTTCACCAGTGTTTAACATTTCAGATCTGACAGAGTATCATGAAGGAGGTGTTGAAGATGAGATCACAGCAGCACAGTGGAGTATTCCAGCAACTAGTTCAGACACTAAGGAGATTGAAGATATACTGGATAGTCATGTTGGCAGAAGCACAAGGAACAGGACATATGAAGAATATCTGGTCAAGTGGAAAGGACAACCTGTTGAAGATTCATCATGGCTAACAAAGGAGGAGGTTAACTGTCTTGGTTTTCCTCTACCACCTGAGTTGTGACAGGGTCACTTCTCAAATTACCCTGGGTGTCTGATGCAGGAGCATCCTGGGTGTAAGAGCAATCTTGCATCACCCAAAAATATTTATGTTTTTATATTCAATAAGGGTTATTTTGTGCAGAGCTGCTATTTATGGAAAGTTACTATTTTTGGTAATTTTCGTATGTGCTCAGAATGATCTGATTTCTTTCTTGGAGGTTCATTTTGGTCATATAAGTCTGCCAGTAAATTTTCATTACCAGATCAAGTGTATATTGGAAGATATTGAAGATTTTCGGTATTGGCAGCAGGGTACAGAAACTTTGAACTCAATTTTGAAGGCTTTAAAGGCCTCGGATGAGGTTGAAAATTTGGGTGACGGGCACTTGGGCTGATCAATCCTATAGAGCGCTTCGTGGCATTTCTGAAATGGGGTTATAATAGCCGATCGGGTCAACTGGTGATGACTTATGGTCTTCGGAAGTTGGGCCACCTGAAATGGCGAAAAATAATTTTCTTCAAAATTTCTGTTCAGGTTTCAAAGGTTATCTTGAGCCGACTATGATGTAATGAAATGTAAAATAAAATAATTCTAAGTTTGGTCGGCCTTATTGGCTAAATTTCTGGAACCTTCCCAGGCGGTGAAAAATTGCCTATATAAGGAAGGCTGTATTATTGTCTTAGGCAGTTCAGAATAGTTCTGGGTAGTAGATCTGGGTAATAGTTCGAGGCTTTGTCCTACAAAATATTGTAAGGGAATGCCCATGTGGCTTTGCATATTGTCATTCTGAAAGTTTGTAATTCCACATTCGTGGAGATAATAAGAAGCCAATTTTCTGTTCTTGCATATTGTTGTTGTTTCTCTATATCTGTTATGTGTTTGTGGTACTAAGGGGAGCACCCTTCATCAAACATGCATCCTAAATGCAAGTCTATCATGATAAATGTACTAAAAGAGGGTGCTGAACCTATCAAAATGGAAGTGCTTCCATTTTGAGATGATACATTTAGCCCCCACTTTGGCTTAGATATGACACTACGTGAATATACAAGCTAAAGTAAGAAAACATCATAGTAAATAAAAAGGATATAGCTAAGTCCTCGATGTAAAGATCCTACAAAAAAATGTTAGAGCCTACAACATGCAAGGTTAATGGAAATCCATAAATCACCTAAATCTTACTATAAGAGCATTTAGGAAGTGTATAGAGCCCCTTATGGCCCCCCTATTTTGGATTTCTATTTCGGAAGGTTGAAATAGGGTGATAAGAAAAACTCTATATACTGGATATGAAAATTATTGAAAAGTCCTTTCCTAAACCAATTAGAAGGATTCCTAACCTTCCTAAATTTATTCAAGGAGTTAGGTATCTAAATCATGATTCCAACACCGTAGATGATACTAAAAATAGAGTTACCGAGCTTAAGTTATGATGAAAATAGTGAATGTCTGTCTAAATGCATAAGAATAAGAAATCCAAGTTTACCCTAAGGAAACCCTAGTAAACCCTAATTCAAACTTATAAATAAGTAAAAGAGAGAAATACTTACTCATTCTTTCCATTCTCAGATTTGAAACAAGGAAGCAAGATGTTGAGAATAGAGGAACTTCGAGCGACATGCCTGGACATGCTGAGACACAGCCTGGCTACCAGACGACCACTACCTGAGGTGAGTTTATTGTTATGCTCCTTTGTACTTTCCAAATTCCTTTTTTTAATAGGTCAGGTCGATTTTTACCCCCTTAGGTCAACCCTGACCCATTTAGGTCAACATTGACCCATCTAGGTTGACTTTAACCCATGAAAGTTGACATTGACTAGAGGGGTTTTTGTCAGTTTTTAGATGAGGTCAACCTTGACCCAAAAAGGTTGACTCTGACCCAGTAAAGTATGTAAGGAAACTCAGGTGCAGAAATAGTTTTCTACGCTAATCTCTATAGGGGAGTATTGTGCAAATTCTTATAAATCCTTACAATTTTAGATTCATTAACTACTTTAACAAAGATATTGCAACCACATACCATGCATATAGAAAAATAGAGAATGACACAATGATATACCCTGGGGAAACCTTTCGATAAAAACCCCAACACTCCAAAACCTGTACAATGTATTGATCAAAACTATTACAGCTTACAATACACTTGCAATGCAAGTTCTTTCAGAAGATTTCAAAACCCTTGAAGACAAATCATGGCAGCATAAAACATTCCAACAATACACTCACATCACATCTCTTCGCAACCCTAAAAAAATGCTTATATCATGCACTTCACTTTTTAGGGCTACTCCCAAAGATAACTGTATTAGGGTTTTACCATTCTCTAAGAAAATAGGAACCCCATGATTGGGGAAGAGTGTACAGTACTCAAATTTATCAGTTGCCACATGTCTTCACCTATCATTGAATCTTCTTGACATAGTTCTTACATGTCATAGGAATCTGTCATAACCGTTTTAGCCATGATCTCCTTACACACAATTCAAGATGCCGACACATCAACATTATTTGCAAGAAATACATTTTACAAAACAAATAATAAGAATAGGAATTATCCAAGGTTGAGACACCTTATTCCTAACAAAGTAAACATTGACCTAGTAAGGTTGACATTGACCTACCTAAGGTTGACTTTGACCTAGTTTAGTTAGTTTTGCAAATTTGATGATACAGATGACTGATATGATCTTTGTTTGTGCTTGCAGGACCTAGTCTGCTTTTGAGAGCATCCTTTTGGGGAATTGCTATTGAAAGTCAAGAAGAGACTGTCTAAGCTTGATGATGAGGTGATGTAGTTATTGAGGGATGTGGGAATATACTGGGTATCAGTCCTACCATAGCTCAGACTACATTGTTCCATGCTAGTGGCTCTGATAGAAAGGTGGGATGAGGATACATGCTCCTTCCATCTTCCCTCTGGTGAGATCACAGTGACCTTAGAGGATGTCTATAGGATCCTACGGCTTTCAATCCAAGGGGAGACCATTAGACCTAGAGCATAGCATGGTTTTGAGGAGATCCATGTAGACATAGAGTATTGTATAGGAGTGCATCTAGTGATGCGGACTGGGTCAGATCAGATCCTACTATCTTCTATACTATCAAGCTGTACAACTTTAGTATAGAAGGTGATGTTATGTATAGTAGCCCTAGTTGAGTTACCCAACTCAAAGGGTACCATATTTTTTTCACCTATGACACATCTCTAATGAAGGATGGAGAGAGACAGGACCATGTTCTAATGAGGTTGCAGCATACTAGCTCAACTATACCATGAGCTGGGTCGGCTAGTGAGATATCAGCGAGAGAGTCTATCGACATGTATAATTCTGTAGATATGGATTTTTGAGCATTTCACATGTACATGTCCATAGGGAGTTCCCATGATGGTAGATGTGAGAATAGTGAGAGCATTCACATATCCTTTGAGAGATGTTTGGCAGTTTGGGGATATGCTCTATAGGAGAGTACATCTAGATTGTATTACTAGCACCGATGTGATATGGAGACCCTACTACCAGATGACAGAGTGGCTTGATACATGATTCCAGATGAGACATTCACAGCAGCGTAAGTTTCTAGAGGGTCATTAGAGTCATATAGCGATGCCCTACTATTATGATCGGGTGATGAGACAATTTGGTCTGTTACAAGGAATCCCTAAGGTAGTACCTTGCTATATTCATCCGATGAGATACTATCAGAGACTTAATGTCATTCGCCGACCATCGATACCAGACATAGAGGATAGTGATGCATAGGAGACAAAGGATATAGAGGTACCATTAGATGTAGCCTATTTAGGCATGATCTGAGATTACATCAGGTACTGGAATTTGGAGGGGACTCATCCTATCTTTCCCAAGGATTATCCTATAGGTGATCTAGACTTTATAGAGGGGACACACCAGGATAGTGGAGCCACCGAGGAGGATGAGGATATCAAATATGAGGAGGAGCAGATCTTTAAGGAAGATCCCATGGAGGAGGAGAGAGCAAAGGAGAGGGTAGAGGAGAGGGCCAAGAACATGCCCCCAGGTGGTGATATTGGTACAGATATACCTATTACTCATGCATCACCACTGAGATCATGATGGCCCCCATGACCCCACATAGAGAAACCACCATCGAGACTGAGATATAGTGAGCATGGAGAGAGTATTCACTCCATGCCCCCACCATCTAGGCACTTTAGTGATGTCTAGGAGGGAGACCCAGGTATGAACTTTGATTGAAATTTGGTTGAATATATGATTTGAATAGACAGGATACTAGACTGATAGAATTGTGTTTCTTTCTATAGCTAGCATAGCAGAGTAGAGGAGCTTTGTATCTAAGGTTCTCAAGGATACCATTATATCCTACCAACTACCAGGTAATGAGAAAGAGTCTTCCATTGGTCACAGAGATCCTGACAGACAAGCCGACATCTTTGTATGTATCCAGCGAGAGCTGAGAATGTGCAGAGAAAGGAAGGAAAAGTTGATGGTAGAGGTACAGAGTCTCTAAGGATGTGTACAAGGTATGAGCATATCCAAGAGCCATACACAGACACACAAATCTTCATCTTCCCATCACAGAGTAGAGAGATCTGGGAGTCATCGACCATTAGAGCGACATAGTGATAGACAGGGACATTGGCCACTTATGTATCAAAACTTTGAAAACTATTTTTGATGAATGAAAAAATTTCTCTACTGATTAGTTATATGTTTGATTACTATGCTTTCATCAATATAAAACTTAATAGAAAGAAAGAAAGAATAGAAAGTGCATAAACATATTCAATATATAATTTTTACTAAAACTACATAATCTATAAAAATATATATTTTTTATAAGGAATACATAAATGCACATGGAAAAAATGAGATTAAGGGTAATAACATTTAAGATGTATAATATTAATGGGTTCCTTTAAAGAAACACCATCCATATCAACAAGTTTGTAAGCACCTGAACCAAACTCTTCAATAACAACAAAAGGTCCAAGCCAATTAGGGCTAAATTTTCATTTTTCACCTGGTAAAGCACTCACCTTCTGTTGATTCTCATAAAGGACAAAATCACCAACCACAAATGTTCATTCAATTACCTTATGATTGTATTGTTTCTGAAGAGATTTATGATAATATTTTATATGTTCCAATGCATGTATTCATTGTTCATCCAACATTTCTAATTCTTGTAAGCATTGTTCATGAAAAGTGACCTTGTCAATTATCCAATGAAACAAAATACATAAAGATGGTATTTCTAGTTCCAAAGGTATAATAGCATCAGTACCATAGACAAGGTTATAAGGACAAGTACCCATGGTGGTACGAACACTAGTCATATAGGCCCATAAAGCATAAGTGAGTTGAGTATGCCAATCTTTCGCATGCTTACTAACTATTTTTCTCAAAATTTGTTCAATAATTTTATTCGATGCTTCAGCTTGTCCATTAGATTGAGTATAGTAAGGAGTTGAAAATCGATGTTGAATCCTATATTTCTCGAAGAATTTCACAACTTCTTTGTCTTTAAAAGATGTTCCATTATCCAAAATTATCGTCGAAGGAATACCAAATCTTGTTATGATATTATGAAGGATGAAATGACAAATAACATCTACCATTGTTGAATGAAGAGGAATAGCTTCCACCCACTTCGTAAAGTAATCCGTAGCGGTAAGAATGTAAGTATGTCCTTGAGAAGAAGTTGGTGAGATTTTTCCAATAGGGTCAAAACCCCAAATACTAAAAGGCCAAGGAGAAACTTGATTACGAAGTTGAGGACATTTTTCAACAAACATGAAAGAATCTTGTTCCATTGTTTTCCAATAATATCCCATTCAAAATAATTTATTAACCAAGGATTTTCCACCAAAATGTCCCCCAAAAGAACCGAAATGAGCTTCTGCTAAAGCTATAGGAATTTTAGTTCTATTAAGACATCATAATAATAATCCCTCATAAGAATGTTTGTAAAGTGTGTCTCCTAAAATGATATACCTTGTTGTAAGTTTCCTAATACGATTATGCATGTTCCTTGTTGCTGATTAAGGAAACATACCACCTTTCAAAAAATAAAAAATATGTGAATACCATTCATCTGAATGCAAGTTAAAATAGTCAGCGGTAAACTTATTAGAAATTGCAGGGCATTTAAGAGTTTGTATAGTAAATTGAAAGTTTTTTGCATTGTTCTCGAGACAAACTAGGGAAGCTGCAGTAGCCATGGCATCCGCATGTCGATTGTCCTTTGTAGGTAAATTTTGAATCATATAAGAGGATAATTTTGAAAGCACATCAAGAGCTAAATCTCTATATTGTGTCATTTTAGCATTTTTAGTCTGATATCCTCCTTTAATCTATTCAACTATTAGTTGTGAATCTCCATATATATGTAAATGTTTGAGATTGAGGGATGAAGCTACTCGTAGTCCAGCTATAAGAGCTTCATACTCTACAATGTTATTAGTGCAAGGAAAGGTTAGTTTATATGATAAAGGGAAGGGTTTTTTTGTAGGTGGAATCAAGATGATCCCCGCACCAAAACTTGTCTTACATTTAGACCCATCAAAATATAATTCCCAAATATCCTTCTGTTGAAGAGTTAGGATGTTATCATTAGGAAATTCTATAGAAGTAGAACTTTCATCTAGGTAAGGACAAGGAGCTTCAACTAGATAATCTGTCAATGCTTGTCCCTTAATAGATTTTTGAGAAATAAAATTAAGATCAAATTCTATAAGCAACATCACCCATTTTTCCAACTAGCCTGAGAGATCAGTTTGTGAGAAAAGATGTTTCAAAGGATCAAAGTTAACAATCACATTAACTTAAGCATTTATCAAATAATGCCTAAGTTTCTGACATGCATAAACTACAGCAAGGCATTGTCTTTCTAAATCTGTATATGATGTTTCATAATCAAGTAAAGTACTACTAATGTAATACACAGGTCTTTCTTTATCATTATCATCAATTTGAGCTAACAATGCACTCACAGCCCATGGAGTCGCTGAAGTGTATAATTGAAATGGTTTATCAAAATTTGTAGGTTGCAAAATAGGAGCATTTGCGAGATACTCCTTAAATTGCTGAAAAGTTTTTTTACACTCTTCATTCCAAGAGAAAGTGGTATCCTTTCTAAGAAAGGAAGTAAAAGGAATAGTTTGGTCTACTAAATTAGAAATAAAGTGATGAATAGCTTGTATTTTTCCTTGTAAGCTTCATAACTAAGAAATATTCTTAGGAGGAGGCATATTAACAATAGCTTCAATCTTTTTAATATCTACTTCGATGCCTCACTTAGAGATTATAAATCCTAATAATTTACCGAAATCAACTCGAAAGACACATTTCTTAGGATTCAATCTCATATTATAACTTTTAATCCTTTCAAATATCTTTCGTAAAATAGTAACATGATCTTCTCTTTGGATAGATTTTTCCATGATGTCATCCACATAATCTTCAAGGATCTTATGAATGTAATCATGAAAAATCAAAGTCATAGCCCGTTGATAGGTTGCTCCTGCATTTTTCAATCCAAAGGGCATCATGACCCAACAAAAGGTTCCCCAAGGTGTTATAAATGTAGTCTTAAATTGATCTTTAGAGGGGATAAAGATTTGATTGTATCTCTAAAAACTATCAATAAAAGATAACAAGGCATGGCCTGTTGTTGAATCCACAATCATATCAATATTAGGTAGTGGGAAATCATCCTTCAAGGATGCCTTATTTAAATCTCTAAAATCAGTGCACATCCTTATCTTATTTTCTCCTTTTGACATAGGCACAATTTTTGAAATCCAATTTGAGTAATCAATAGAATGGATAAATCTAGAATCCAATAATTTTTCAATTTCTCCTTTGACTAATAAAGCAATTTGTGGATTCATCTTTCAAATTTTTTGTTTGATAGGTTTCATATTCAGCTTTAAAACAATGTTATCAGTAACAATCTTAAAATATATACATGGCATATCGAAATATGTCCAAGAAAATATATCCTTAAATTCAAGAAAAAGGGAAACCAAGTGATCACGTTCATCCTGATTCAAACATTTCCCAATTTTTCTCATCCTTTCAGAGTCATTTTCATCCACTTGAATATCAATAGTTTTAGTAATTAACAAATCACTTCTTATTGGAGAATCCATGGGTAAAGGGAGAATATCATGGTCTTCATGTTCTCCAAAATAAGCATCTATTTTTAAACAATGAGGCTTTCCTTGTTTGTGATGAAACTTAGCTAAATCTTCATAAACTCTTAAAAATTCCATTAAGGCTTCATCTTTAGGAAAAATATCGAAAGAGGATTGTTGATTAAGGTCAGTAAGTAATGGGCTAACCAAATTCAACTGTCCACTGCAAATATTATTAACATTAAGAGGAAAAGCTGATGGTTGTCTATAAGGATTGAATCTTAAACCATATGTATGATCATAAACTTCATTATCCAAAGGTACTTGTATGCCTTGTTCATATTTACCACATCCTTTTCTGTTAAATCCTGATTTCTTCAGCAAATGATAACCAGTACCATATCAATCAGTAATGTTAGAAGGAGTCCAAGGAGTAGCATACGTCACAATGTCATAACAATTAGTCTTTATAGTGTCAAGCATTTCATTAATCAAAGCGGCAACAAAATTACTTTTTAATTCTTCAGAAAGTGGAGAAGAAATAAACACTTTTTTCTCAAATTAATTCTATTGCTTCATGAATTCCAAATCAGAGACCTTCTATTCTCCAATAAATGTAGGATTAAAATCTAATGCCCCCCAATCATCTTTAGTCAAAGAAGAAGAAGATGGGACTTCTTGTTCTTGAATCTCAGGTTGTTTTATCTCAAACTGTTTTTCAATCTCTTTACTAGCTTTAAGAGGTTCAGATATTTTGGCATATTCTACATTCAAGCAAGGATTTGGAGCATCATCCGCATGTAATGTATACATTAAATTGTTATAAATGAACCTAACCTTGTGATGAAGAGTGGAAGGAACTGCATGCATAGTATGTAACCAAGGTCTTCCTAAAAGAAGGTTATAATTGAGAGGTCCAGGCATAACATGAATAGGAGTATTTAGAATAACTAGACCAACTTTAACAAGTAAGCTAATAATGCCCAAAGTTATTTTTGCAATATTGTCAAATCCACATATAGGAACATTATCAGGTTGAATAGTAGATAGATTAGCCTTAATTGCCTTGAGCATATCCATGCTACAAACATTAAGTCTAGATCCATTATCAATTAAGGTTCTTCAAATGATACTCGGATTGATAGAAACAGCCACCATAAGAGCATCATATTGATTATGTACCTCTAAGGAAGGTAAATCATTATTAGAAAACACAATGGGAGGTACAGAAGGCATAGTATGCATACAATCCAAAATAGAATGAATGTTCTCTTGATTAGGAGGTTAAGTAGGAAGAGTAGATAAAGATTTTTGTAATGCCTCATGATATGTCAGGGAGGTTTGATGTAATTCCCATAAAGATATCTTAGAAGGAGTAGCACGTAATTGGTCAACTAAGTTATACTCCTTAAAGGTAGATGGATACCTAGGTGCTTGAGGAAGCATAGGTTGAGAAAGAGGTAAAGAAACTAGAACAGTAGGCTGAGGGTTATTCCATTTGTGATAAGCATGTGAAACAGAATCAGTATTATCAAAGAAATCCAAAGGATCTCTAGGTTTACCCTTAATGGTTATACGAGGACATCCTTTTACCGTCATCAAAGGTGTGGGATATATCATGTTAGGTTTATCAATGTTGCAAATAGTAGGACATGAAGGTAACCATGGACACACCCTATGGTAAAGGTCAATTGGAGAGGTTGTGGAGGAGAGTAAAATAGGAATAGGATCCATGGAGATCATATTCGAACCATTTCCATCCTCACTACCATGTACCTCATTAGAAAATCTATCCTCTTGTACAATAAAATCCTCATCAAAGTACTCAAAACAAGAATCATACATGTTGAATACAAAGAAAGTACTAAAAGCATGACAATATTTTTGTATTTTTGAAATATAAATGCAAGAAATCTAATCTTATACGCATACAAGATTTAAATCTAACACCATAAAAGAAAGAGTTTTCATAAATGGGTTCACCAAAATGAATAGGGGAAAAATGGAAGCTTAGTAATGTACCTAACATTCAACACCTTTTCATTTGTAATAGACTTGAAGTTGAAATGACATAGCATAAGTAAATTTGGAAATACTTGAAAATTAATTCGGTTAAGATACATACCTTATTGCGAAATTGATTTCGAAATACCTATTTTCTAAAGTCTGTATGAGGTTTCAGAAGATTCTGCAACTAGATCTGTGATCAGAAAGCCAAGACAGAGAAAACCTGGAAAAGTTTCATCTTTTCGATAGCAGGTCAAGTTTGACCCTCATAAAAGGTCAAATACCACATTTTTATTTTGAAGCCCGATTTTGATTTTGTTCGTAGATCCTGGAAGTTCAGCAAAAAGGGTACTCAACTTTGTCCTTTGATTCCCAAAACACCGACTCTAGATATCTAAAAAATGGGGTATTTGGGGTGGCTATATAGGGTTTTGCCTTAGTCAAACCCTCATTTTGGTGGTCTCCACCTCCATGAATAGCCGATTGAAATAGAATGCGTGTGTGTGTGTGTATTGAAAGTGTAATGCCAAGATCTAATCCTATCGATCAAAACCCTAGCATGAATGTGTATGAAATAACAATGGATAGATTTGAATGAGATATAAAAACATACCAAGCTCCCAAGGCTAAAGTACTTCTATCAAACTCACCATCTATAATTGTTACCCAATGATTGAATCTTTGAATGCTTGAAAGTTGATGATGGTGGATCAAGGAAGAAAGGATCTCTCTTGCTCCAAATATGTGTTCACAAAAGATGCTTGATGTCAACAATGGCTTGATCTCCCATATCATCCTCTTGCTATCTTACATCTTCACCATTGATGCAAGAGCATCCTGGGTGTAAGAGCAATCTTTCATCACCCAAAAATATTTATGTTTTTCTATTCAATAAGGGCTATCTTGTGCAGAGTTGCTATTTATGGAAACTTCTTATTTTTAGTAAGTTGGTCATAAATCTTAGAATGTTCTAATTTTACATGTGGAGATTCATCTTAGTCATATCAGCCTACTAGTAAAGTTTCATGGCTAGATTAGGTCTAGTTTTGAAGATATTGAAGATTTTCGGTATTGGCAACAGGGTACAGAAAATTTGAACTCAGTTTTGAAGGCTTTAGAGGCCTCGAATGAGGTTGAAAATTTAGGTGACAAGAGCTTGCAAGAGTCAATCCTGTAGAGCACTTTGTGGCCTTTCCGAAATGGGGTTATAATAGTCAATCGAGTCAACTAGTGATGACATATGGTCTCTGAAAGTCAGGTCACCTGAAATGGCAGAAAATAATTTTCTTTCAAAATTTATGTTCGGGTTTCAAAAGTTATTTTGAGCTGATTTTGATGTAATAAATTGAAAAATAAAATAGTTCTAAGTTTGGTCAACCCTTAGGGCTAAATTTCTGGAACCTTCTTGGGTGGTGGAAAATGCCTATATAAAGAAGGCCCGTAGTGTTGTCTAGGGCAATTCTAGGTAGTAGATCTAGGTATTGATTTGAAGCTTTGTCCTATAGAATATTGTAAGGGAATTCCCATGAGGCTTTGCATATTGTAATTCTGAAAGTTTGTAATTCCACATTTGTGGAGATAATAAGAAGGCAATTTTTTGTTCTTGCATATTGTTGTTGTTTCTCTATTTCTGTTATGTGCTTGTGTTATTAAGGGGAGCACCCTTCATCAAGTGATATTAGAGCAAGGTTTTCTTGAGTGTGTAAATATATTGCCAACTATGAGGCAGTTTGCACCAGGACCGTGGTTAGGGTTTCAGCACGCATCATGAAAATGCCTCCATGAAGGGAACGTGGCAGAAGAGCTGGTGTTGTAACACCTGAGGTTAGGGCACTCCAGAGACAAGTGTGAGCATTGCAAGAGGAGATTCACAGAAGAATGAATCTTAATGTCAGAGACAAAAGTGAGGATGAAGCTGAAGAAGAAGATCAAGAAGGAGAAGTCAAAGTTGTGAACCAAGAGGAAGAAAGACTTTTTTGAGCCATTTCCAAGATCGAAAAAAGACTTAACATTGAGGTTCCTGCATTTTTAGGAAATCTTAACCCAAAGGAGTTGAGTGACTGGATCAATGAATGTGAAGAATATTTTGAGTATGAAGATATTGAGGATCCTAATAGGGTCAAATTCATGAAGGCCAAACTGAAAGGTCATGCGAAGATCTAGTGGCAAGAGGTTCAATTGGAGAAAAATAGAAGAGGGAAACATAAAATCACAAGATGGGATTGGATGGTGGATAAATTGAAGTGACAGTTCATTCCTGTTGATTATGAGCTTGACCTACTGAAGAAGATGCAAAGTTTGAAGCAAGCAGGAAGATCTGTTCAGGAGTATATAGAAGAGTTGTATTGAATCCTCATTAGAATAGGCCATGCAGAAGCTGATAAGGAGAAAGTTGCTCGTTACCTTAATGGGTTGAGGCCAAGCATTCAGGAGGAGCTGAATCTGGTTTGAATGAATAATATTCAAGAGGCATACCAATTTTTCCTAAAAGTGGAGGAAAAGCTGAACAAGAAGTTCGAGACTAGACAAAATGGAAGAGGTCATGGTGGATGATCTCGTGGACGGTCATATGGAGGCCGAAATAAAGATCCAAAAAAGAAGGATGAGGCCAGTAGCAGTCAAAATCAGAGAGGAAACAATTCCAATCATTTCCAAGATTAGAATAATAGAGATTACAGAGGAAGAGGAAGAGGACAAGGTACGGGAAGAGGAGGCTTTTTTGGAGCATGTTTTCACTATGGAGAAGAAGGTCATAGGGCATTTGAATGTCCTCAATGCCAAGGAAGGATAGATAGGAGGAACGAAGGCCAGGCCAGAGTTGCACATGTAGATGAAGATGCCAGATCAACAAATTTAGAAGATGCTAAAAGAGGAGAAATGTTGATTAACATAAGAGTCCTACTGAGTGGTGAGAATGAACCTGAACAAAGGAGGAGCCTGTTTCACACTAGATGCAAGTGTGAGGGAAAATGCTATGATGTGATTATTGATAGTGGAAGCACTGACAATTTTGTGTCAGAAGAGATGGTGACAAAGTTGAAGCTCAAGAGATAGAAACACCCACATCCGTATTGAATTGCCTCGGTGCAGGATGACCACAAGGTCATGGTCAGTGAACAATGCCTAGTAAAGTTCAAGATTGGCAGGTACCAAGATGAGGTACTATGTGATATCATATCTATGGATGCATGTCATATGTTGTTGGGTAGACCATGGCAGTTTGAAAGATGTGTTGTACACGATGGTCATGCGAATACCTATTCCCTAACAAAGGATGGAGTGCCACATAAGCTAAAGCCATTGAAGGAGACCGCAGAAAAGGTATGTGGTAATGCAAGAATAACTTTTGTTGATGGAAGAAAATTCCTAGATGGTATGAGGCATGAGCATGTGTGTTTTTCTTTAATTCCAAAAGCTGGTAAAGAGGAAGTAGAGGATGTACCTATAGAGGTTGCAGATTTGTTGAATGAGTTTCAAGATATTGTATCTGATAATGTACTTGATGGATTACCACTGGTAAGGAAGATCAGTCATCAGATGGATTTGATTCCAGGAGCTAGTTTTCCAAACAAGGCAGCACACAGAATCACACCAGCAGAAAGTGAAGAGTTGAATAGACAAGTACATGAGTTATTGCAGAAGCGGTTGATTCGAGAGAGTCTGAGTCCCTCTGTTGTACCAATGGTATTAGCACCAAAGAAGAATGGAGAATGGAGGATGTGTACAGATTCCAAAGAAATAAACAATATCACAATCAAGTATAGGTCTCCATTGCCATGAATGGATGATATTATGGATTGTTTGAGTGGAGCTATGTATTTTTCAAAGATAGATCTGAAGAGTAGATATCACCAGTTTTGGATCAGAGAAGGAGATGAATGGAAGACTGCCTTCAAGACAAAGGAAGGACTGTATGAGTGGTTAGTCATGCATTTTGGGCTAACCAATGCATTGAGCACTTTCATGCAGCTCATGAACAAGGTTCTGAAAGAGTTTCTTGGTAAGTTTGTCATTGTTTACCTAGATGATATTTTGATCTTTAGCAAGACATTGGAGGAACATATGATGCATATTTGTATGGTGTTTGAGAAGCTGAGAGATGAGAAATTGTTAATTAATTTGAAGAAGTGCAGTTTTGTGAAGAAAGAGTTAGTGTATTTGGGATTTGTAGTTTCAATAGAAGGTCTAAAAATAGACCCAGAGAAGGTATAGGCTATCCTTGAATGGCCTACTCCAAGGAGTGCTACCGAGGTAACATCATTTCATAGTTTAGCTAATTTTTACAAAAATTTTATTAGAAATTTTAGCAGTATTTGTGGTCCCTTGACTGAAACAATGAGAGGGGATAGGAAAGAGTTTAAGTGGACTAATGGAGTAGAAAAGAGTTTTCAATTGTTGAAACAAAAAGTTACAGAACAACCTATTTTAGCACTTCTAGATTTTAATATGGTGTTTCAAGTAGACTGTGATGCTAGCGATACTACAATAGGAGGTGTTATGAGTCAAGAAGGCAAACCTATTGCTTATTTCAATGAGAAGTTGAATGATGCCAAGAGAAAATATTTTGTTTATGATCAAGAATTTTATGCTATAGTTTAAGAATTGAAGAAGTGGAGACACTATCTACTTCCTAAGGAATTTTTTTTGTATACTGGTCATCAAGCTTTGCAATATTTGAATAGTCAAGGAAAGTTGAATCAAAGGCATTTGAAATAGGTCAAATTTTTGTAGAGTTACACATTTGTTTTGAAACACAAAATTGGAAAGTCTAATAGGGTTTCAGATGTGCTTAGTAGAAGGAAACTATTGCTGACAAAGATGCAAATTGAGGTGGTTGGGTTCAAGGAACTCAAGAATTTGTATCCAAAGGATCCTAATTTTGGTGAAGCTTGGAAAGCTTGTAAAGAACCTATTACTCTAGATAGGATGAAATGGCTAGATTTTATCATCCAGGATGATATGCTATTCAGAGGGAGTTAGTTGTGCATTCAATGAAGTTCTATGAGGGAGAATCTTATCAAGGAGAAGCATTGCAGAGGATTGGCTGGACATTTTCATCATGATAAAACCCTTGCTTTGGTTAGTGAGAATTATTATTGGCCATAGTTGCAGCAAGATGTCAAGAAGTTTGTACAAAGTTGCAGAGTATGTCAAATGGAAAAAGGAGTGAAGCAGAATACAGGGCTGTATCAGCCATTACCTATACCAGAGAAACCTTGGGAGGATATCAGTATGGACTTTGTTCAAAGTTTACCAAGGACACAACGGGGGCATGATTCAATTTTTGTGGTAGTTGACAAATTTTCAAAGATGGCACATTTTATTCCCTACAAGAAGACTAATGATGTTGTTCATGTAGTAGAATTGTTTTTTAGAGAAGTAGTGAGACTACATGGTTTGTTAAATACCATAGTTTCAGATTGAGACACTAAGTTTGTTGGATATTTTTGGCATACATTATGGAAGAAGTTGAAGATAGATTTGAAGTTCAATTCATCACATCATCCACAGACTGATGGACAGATAGAGGTGGTGAATAGGAGTTTGGAAAATTTGTTGAGATGTTTGGTTGGAGATAAGCCAACATGATGGGATTTGATTTTACCACAGACAGAATTTGCATACAATAATTCTATCAATAGGAGCACTGGTAAATCACCATTCCAAATTGTATATGGGAGTAGTCCAAAAAATGCATCTAAGTTGAGAAAGATAGATAAAGGAGAAATAAGTAGTGCTGAAGGTGAGGATTTTGCAGAACATTTGAAGAGAATCCATGAGGAGGTGAGGAAGCATATTACCAAGATGAATGCATAGTATAAGGCTAAGGCAGATGTGAAAAGGAGGCATAAGGAATTTTAGGTTGGAGATGAAGTCATGGTTCATTTGTGGAAGGAGTGATTTCTGGTTGGTACATATAACAAGTTGAAAATGAAGAAGTTTGGGCCATGTAGGATATTGAAGAAGCATGATTCAGGAAATGCATATGAGGTAGAATTTCCTACTGAGCTGAATATTTCACCAGTGTTTAACATTTTAGATTTGATAGAGTATCATGAAGGAGGTGTTGAAGATGAGGTTACAACAGCACAGTGGAGTATTACAGCAACTAGTTCAGATATCAAGGAGATTGAAGACATACTGGATAGTCATGTTGACAGAAGCACAAGGAACATGACATATGAAGAGTATTTGGTCAAGTGCAAAGGATGACCTGTTGAAGATTCATCATGGCTGACAAAGGAGGAGGTTAACCGCCTTGGTTTTCCTCTACACACTTGATTCGTGACAGTGTCACTTCTCAAATTACCCTAGGTGTCTGATACAGGAGCATCCTAGGTGTAAGAGAAATCTTGCATCACCCAAAAATATTTCTATTTTTGTATTCAATAAGGGCTATCTTGTGCAGAGCTGCTATTTATGGAAACTTGCTATTTTTAGTAAGTTGGTCATAAATCTTAGAATGTTCTGATTTTACATGTGGAGGTTCATCTCAGTCATATCAGCCTACCAGTAAAGTTTCATGGCTAGATTAGGTCTAGTTTTGAAGATATTGAAGATTTTTGGTATTGGCAGTAGGGTACAGAAACTTTGAACTCAGTTTTGAAGGCTTTAGAGGCCTTGGATGAGGTCAAAAATTTGGGTGATAGGCACTTGCGCTAGTCAAGCCTATAGAGCGCTTCGTGGCCTTTCTAAAATGGGGTTATAATAGTTAATCGAGTCAACTGGTGATGACTTATGGTCTCCGGAAGTTGGGTCACCTAAAATGGCAGAAGATAATTTTCCTTCAAAATTTTTGTTCGGGTTTCAAAAGTTATTTTGAGCTGACTTTGATGTAATAAATTGAAAATTAAAATAATTCTAAGTTTGGTCGGCCCTTAGGGCTAAATTTCTAGATCCTTCTCAGGCGGTGGAAAATGCCTATATAAAGAAGGTTTGTAGTGTTGTCTAGGGCAGTTTTGGGTATTGATTCAAGGCTTTGTCCTATAGAATATTGTAAGGGAATTCCCATGAGGCTTTTCATATTGTAATTTTGAAAATTTGTAATTTCACATTTGTGGAGATAATAAGAAGCCAATTTTCTGTTCTTGCCTATTGTTGTTGTTTCTTTGTTACTGTTATGTGCTTGTGGTATTAAGGGGAGCACCCTTCATCAACCATTCCTTGCTTTCTTGAAACCTTCTTGATCACAAAACTTGATGGAGAGATGTGCATAATGGATGTTGGATCAATCACCTTGCTTGAGAGTGCTTGAGCTTGAAAACTTGATGTGAAAATGAGAGAGGAAGGCCTCCATTTATAGTGAACTAGGGCACAATCCTCTAGAGGGGCCACCTTGGAGAATTAAATCCCAATTAGGTCCTAACCTTTAGAAAATATACCTAGATTAAATTCAATTAGAGGATTTACCATCCCAAAACTTGAAATGATTAACCCGGAGGCGGGAAAATAAATATCCCCAAAGCCCAATGCCCGAAAATAAAAAATTCAAGAAATTTGACTGATGGGGGAAAAATCAAGGTTAGACCTGACCTAGTTAGGTTCGACCTTGATCCTAACCTAGTTAGGTTAGAGCTTGACCCTGACCTAGTTAGGTTCGACCGCAAATTTGACTTTGGACCCGAATTCAGTCATAACCAGGTCAGGAGGTCCCGAGGATGCCTGGAAACCTTGAAATGATATCATATCAAGACAAAATGTCAGGGATAAGCATAAAATCCTATGATGACTATGATGAAGGCTAGGAGGACCTATTTCTAAGTCCTACCTAGAAAATAGAGCCACAAAAAAGGGAAATTTAGGAGAATCCTTAGGATCCTAACCCTAATTTCACCTAGAATGAAGAAGATAAGTGCAACATGCATCCTAAATGGAAGTCTATCATGATAAATGTAGTAAAAGAGGGTGCTAAACCTATCAAAATGGAAGTGCTTCCATTTTAAGATGATACAATATCTAATCATCAACTCCTCAGTAATCATAAATTATAGATTCTTCATTCAGATTTTAAATCAGTTGTAGTTCATCATACATCATGTACATATGTACATACACATGTATGTATATGTATGACATGTATACATGTCATATCTACATATATATATGACTATGTGTTTCATATGTACATATATGTGTGTGTGTGTGTGTGTCTACATATGTGTGTGTGTGTGTGTGTGTGTGTGTTAGAAATATAGTTGGGAAAAGTGATACTAAGAGGGGGGGTGAATCAGATATCACCTACTAATCCACTTTTAACATTGTATAAAACTTGTGCATAGCATCAACAAAACTCTATCAAAACAAAATATGTAATATACTAAGCATCATTCAAGAAAGTACTCATAACTTAGTAAAATTGGTTACCCAGAAACCCTTGAAAGGTAAAAATGGGGTGGGGATGATACCCACAAATATTCACTACTGTAGTAATGAGTTTTCTTGTTAGGGCTACAAAATTTTGATCAAAGATATGATCTACCCTGTGAGGGGTCTTCCCTGTTAAGAGCTAAAATACTTATATAGTTTACCTTGTTAAAGGATTTAAAACTTTCAATAAAGTAAGCACTCAGTTGAGAGATTACAATAGGCCTGTTAGAACCACTCGGTTAAGAGATTTACCCTGATACACTAGTTAGAATGTCTCAGTACCTGATCCTTTAGTTTTCACTGTATGCAAATTATAGATCTTCTCCTTACAATATTGTTTTGATCTCTTTTATCAAGTTATCTCTATTTTGTCCTTCACTGCTTAACTTGGTCACTGAACTCTATCTGAATGCTTCACTTATCTGAATCTACTTCATTTCTCATTCCTTCATTCCCTTCACATTCTCTTACTTACTCCTTAACACATTTTAGGGTTTAGATCTTCTTCATATATAGACAACAAAACATTTTCATGAATCAAGATCTACGGTTCCGATTAACTCTTTTGCCGCATAACCTTTACTATTTTTTGATTGGCTCTAGGTATTACATAGGGATCAATGATTACAAAATGGGTACATAATCACTTCTGTGATTTCCTCAACAAACATAATTCAAAACATAAATGTTAGCCAAAATGTTTTACTTCGATCATTGTGCCATGACAAACTCATATGTCCATTCTGGCTAACATGGCAAATGATATCCCTGGTGCTTGTCATTCACTGTACTTTACATGTGGTGATATCTTTGTTGCTCTATAATCATTGTTTACATAGCTCAGAAAAAACATAATTTGGCTAATACAAAAAATACATAGTGACCATTAAGTTACTCGACAGTACTACTGCTCGGTAAGTATAAATTAAAAAACTTGGCCTATATATAAGAACTCGGTCGCAGTAATGACTGACCATCATTGCCTAGATAATGACTAAGTGTGAGTCACTAATAGTCAACAAAACTATAAAGATCTACAATCTCCCCCTTTGACATTAGTGGCAAAAACACTTTTTCAAAACATTACATTTGTATTTACAAAAGTAGTTAGTATTATCAAAATACTCCCCCTAGGATATATGTATATACAAAATTTTGTTTCATTACCTTCCCTGTGTGCCTCCTAAATATGTCATGTCACTTGATTTCCCCCTTGTTTTTGGCATGCCTTATTTCTTCGATAGTAGGAATTGTGATGTATTTCTCTAGAAATGGTTTATGAAGCATGATAACCATATATAGTGTAGCATCTCATCCTAATGTAGCAACTCTTAGAACTTCAGTCTACACTTCTAGCTCGGCAACTAGATTGAATAGGCTCCTTGATGAGTATCATTTTCAATTAACAATCCAAAAAGAATTTTTCAAGTCCTCAGACTTTTCTGTACAATATCTTCAACCTTGCGTTGAAGGATGGAATAAGCTCTTAATTTGGGGTCGAACCAGACTAGCAAAGAACCAAACTTACACATAGAGTTCTTTGCACTTCAAATTGAGTTTAGGTTCTCAGCAAGCTGAGTCAGTTGGAGCTCGAAAAGATCAAGGTATGTCTCTTTTTGATGATTTTCCATGCCTGGTCCATTGCCATACAGGGAACATTGTCCAACAGACTGGATTGGTAGAATTTGTGCGAGATAACCCTAACTGCAAAGTCAATCTCCAGATTGGTGATGGTGGAAATCATCATGCAACATTTGTTCCAAACTGCCTGAGTGTTCACCTAAATTTCTTCTTTACTTGAACACTTCATTATTCTTTTTCCTTGAATTATAGGGTATCTAGTTACCCGGTGGATCATTTCCTTTTTTATCTTCACTGGTCCATCTTCCATCCATAATTGTATATCATGCACTTGACTCAATACAATCTTTATCCATTCAACTTTGAAATTCTAGGGGAAATCTTGGGGGTATGTGCAAGATCATGAGGGGCCAAACTATGCCCTTAAGTGGCAATGAAAAATCAGAAAATCAGGGTTAGTCAACTTGACATGAAAATTTCAACTAGCTATGAACCTAATATCAAAAAGTTGTAAGAATAGAATCTATAGAAAATTGAATGTAGTTTCTAAACTACTAGGCCTTTTTTGAGAAAAAGTTAGTATGATTGGTGAAAAGTATAGATTTCAATGCAGCAGTACAAAAAGTTTAGGAAAAAAATAAGAAGTAGGTGTATGTCTGACCACCTTAATCATAATCAAATGATAATATTTTATTATAAGATTTTATATATAAGTAGTAGACTCATGCCTATATGTGACACATATTTTTTTGTAATTTTATTCCAAAAAAATAATTAATAATGAATTTTTTGCTACAACATTTTCAGAATAAAAAAACTCCCATGTCTGACCACCTTAACTCATTCAAAACTTTACAAAATTTAATTTTTATTTATTTTTCCTTATAGTAGGTGAGGCATAGAATGTGACACATTTTTTAGATTTCAAAAATGTTATACCGTCTGAAAGTTATAGTCATTTTTCAATCAGTATATAAATCAACACTTTAGAGGTAGCTCAATTAGAAAATAACTAATAATTACTTACCGAATTCAAAATTTGACAGCAATTATATTGATAGAAAGCTGATAATCTCCTTAAGATACCCTTTTCATTTTATCAAATTTGGGTGAAAAAAAAGTCATCAGCTACATTGTCAAAGTTTTGAACTGACATCACCACTTTTTGGCCCCTCATGATCTTGCACATACCCTTGGGCATGCACTAACCCTTGCTCAACAACCAATTTATGTTCCAACTTCAACACTCCATTATCACACAATTTGTCATATGCCTCCCTGATCTCGTAGTCTTTGATTTCTCCTATTTTGCACATATAGCAAGACCTAATATCATTCATTATTAACACATTCTCTGGAATCGAGGATAGAGCGTCGATAAGATCTCCTTTAATCGTGCTCTCTAGAATTGCCTTAAATTTTTGTGGCTTGCAAACTTCATTCCTTACCAATTGTGCATTGAAAACCTCCATCCCTTGTTTCTTCATTGCAGGAGACATTGATGAAGCCATTATAATTGAAAATTTCCAAAAAGAAATATTACTTGGTAGAATACCTTTCTCGTAAGTGTTCTACAAATGATTTTCCATCGGCACGCTGAAAAGATTTCAAATGGCCCTTGATAAACTGGTTGTTCACTCTTTGAATCACTCAAATAAATCTCAATTTTCTTGGTGAAATGAAATGAACAACAACGTTCCACTTTATAGATTCCAAAAAGTTGAATTAGGGCCTCATAAATGCTCCATACATAATTCTTAAGTGGAATACAGTTGTCTCAACAAACTTATGTTAACCTCGGCTAACACAAGCTTGATCAATATAACCGTTTAGACATGGCTCAATATACATTGCATCTCGACTACCACGGGTTCTCAGCATACATAGATAACATGGTTAAAACACTGACGCTCGACATAAAAAATGAAATGTTCTACTTTGCACAGATATTTCCTAATGCATCTTTATCTATGCAAATGTGTACTTTTACTCAATTTATGTTAGGAACTAATGTAAGATAAAGCATTGTAAGACTCAGTTCCAAACATACCTTTATGCTTAGTTCAAAGAATTTTGATCACTTGAGCCATCGGATTGGGTGACCTCTGATGTGGTAGCTTCATTTGTGCTTTCTTCTTCTTTCTTCTTCCATGTCTTGTTCATCTAATTTCTCATTTTCTCACAGATATCTTCATATTGATTTTGATCATTGCTCAGCATAGGTGATCTACAATCTTTCTTTACGTGACCTATCTTGTTACATTTGTAACATACCATGCTTCCATTCATTCAACTTTTGAATTTACCTTTGAAATGAGTCTTCATACAATTTGCTCCAATGTGTCCATATTTTCCACAATAATGACAATTGTACCAAGTGTTATAATCCCAATTGTATGATTTATTCTTCATAGGTGACTTTGTATGTTTATTTGATGACCAATTAGGTTTGGATTTTCATTCAAATGCTCTATGCCCATATTTTTGATAGTTGAAACATTGTCCTTGAAACTTTGGCGAGGTAGGTGGACTACTGACCTTAGACCTGCATTCATGTGCCTGATGTCCATGTTTCTTATAGTTAAAGCAATGCCCATTGAATTTAGGTTTAAGATCAAACTTACCATTTTTGCTTCTGCACATGTTATATGTATGACCTATCTTTCCACAGCAATGGCATATGGGCTTGTTCTTCTTTGGTTTTTCATTTTTTTGTTCTCCATTCTTTGATGATTCTCCTTCTTCAGTGGATGATGAATGCTCATTTAGTCCAAGTCCAAATCTATCACCAAATCTTCTAGGTGATCTTAACAGTTCTTCAAAGTATTTTGCAGCTTCATTAGGTTTGTTCATCCTTTCATTGATTTCCTTTTTAGATCTCAGTTCATTCCTTAGTTGATCATTTTTAGATCTTAGATTGTTGATTTCCATATCTTTCCTACCTAATTCTTGATTAATCAGCAGTAGTTGATTTATCATGTCTAGTTAATTATTGGTCAACCTTTGCATATCACTTGTCCTTTCATCAAGTCTTATTGATATTTGTCTTTTATCTTTTTCAGCCATTGTCTTGTCTTCTTCAACTTTCCTTTTCTGTTCAACTACTTCACAAAGTCTGACAGATTGAATTTCTTGTTCTCTTTTCAAATTTATGATGTCAAAATTTAGTATGGTATTTTTCACTTGTAGCTCTTTTATGCCTTTGTCACTTTCTACAGAGTTTCCATTATCAAATAGTCCAGTGGTATCTTCTTCTTTATATTGTGAATCATTTTGTTGAATAGCAATTTCTCTCTTCCTACTCAAGGATTTCTTCAGTTCTCCTCTGGCTACTTCCAGCTGTTGTAATGCCAGCTGTACATCAATCTTTTGATTGTCTATAACCTTTACTAGCTTATAAACTTCCATCTCAATGTCTCTTTCTTCAAGTGGTTAGATTTTTTATGAGAAACCCAACAACTCTGATACCAATTGTTGGAAATATAGTTGGGAAAAGTGATACTGAGAGGGGGGGGTGAATCAGATATCACCTACTAATCCATTTTTAACATTGTATAAAACTTGTGCATAGCATTAGAAAAAATCCATCAAGACAAAATATCTAATATACTAGGCATCATTCAAGAAAGTACTCATAACTCAGTAAATTTGGCTACCTAGAAACCCTTGAAAGGTAAAACTGGGGTGGTGATGACACCCACAAATATTCACTACTATAGTAATAAGTTTTCCTATTAGGGCTACAAAATTTTGATCAAATATATGATCTACCCTGTGAGGGGTCTACCCTGTTAAGAGCTAAAAGACTTATACAGTCTACCTTGTTAAAGGATTTAAAAATTACAATAAAGTAAGCACTTAGTTAAGAGATTACAATAGGCCTGTTAAAACCACTTGGTTAAGAGATTTACCCTGATACACTAGTTAGAATGTCTCAGTACCTGATCATTTGGTTTGTACTATATGCAGATTATAGATCTCCTTTTAGTATTGTTTTGATCTCTTTTATCAAGTTATCTCTATCCTATCCGTCACTGCTTAACTCGGGCACTGAACTCTATCTGAATGCTTCACTGATTTAAATGTACTTCGCAGCTCATTCCTACATTTTCTTTGCATTCTCTTACTTACTCCTTAACACATTTTATGGTTTAGATCTTCTTCATATATAGACAACAAAATATTTTCATGAATCAAGATCTATGGTTCAGATTAACTCTTTTTCTGCATAACCTTTACTATTTTCTGATTGGCTCTAGGTATTACATAGGGATCAATGATTACAAAAAGGGTGCATAATCACCTTCGTAATTTCCTAAAAAAAAAGAATGCAAAACATAAATGTTAGCCAAAATGTTTTATCTTGATCATTGTGCCATGAAAAACTCATATGTCCATTCAAGCTAACTTGGCAAATGATATCCCTGGTGCTCGACATTCACTGTACTTGGCACGTTCTGATATCTCTGTCACTCGATCATCATTGTTTACATAGCATGGCAAAAACATAATTTGGCTAATACACAAAATACATAGTGACCATTAAGTTACTTGACAGTACTACTGCTCGGTAAATATACATTACAAAACTTCGCCTATATGTAATGACTCGGTCGCAGTGATGGCTGACCATCATTGCCTGGATAATGACTAAGTGTGAGTCACTAATAGTGAACAAAACTACAGAGATCTACAATATGTACATGACATATATGTGTGTGTGTGTGTGTGTGTGTGTGTGTGCATGTGATATGTATACATACACATGTATATATATGTGCATACATACATATATACATATATGTGTGTACATATATGTATATATATACACATACGTGTGCATATATGTATGTACATATATATATATATATATATATATATATATATATATATATATATATATATATATATATATATATATATATATATATATATATATATATATATATATATATGCGCGCACACACACACACACACACACACACACACACACACATATATATATATATATAAACATACATACATACATGCATGCATATATATATACATATATATATATATATACATACATATATATACATACATGTATATATACATGTATATAACCATATATGCATATATACATGTATATACATATATATATATATGCACACACACACACACACACACATATATATATATACATGCATATATGCATATATACATATATATACATGCATATATATATATATATATGCATGTATATATCCATATATACATATATATATATATATGGATATATATATGTATGTATATGCATGTATATATATGCATATATACATGCATATATATACACATGCATTAACATGCATATAAACATAAATATATGCATACATGTATATATATGCATATATACATGCATATATATGTATATATATATGAATATATACATATACATACACACACATATATATATATATATATGAATATATACATATATATATATATATATACATTCATTTATATACATATATATATACATGCATTTATATACATATATATATACATGCATTTATATACATATATACACATATACATATATAAATGCATATATATACATATACATATATAAATGCATATATATACATATACATATACATATATATATATATATATATATATATATATATATATATATATATATATCAAACACTTTAAATAATGAAAAACAAAAATTAAAAAATTGAAAGCGATAGTTGATGAATCAGAAGCCAAGCCACAAGTTTCAATATCGCCGAAAGTGACAATAAAAGTCAGTTTCGGTGGCTTAAAAAGCCAGCTGCAAAACCTAATTTTTTTTTTACTTTTGATCGAAAGTTCTATCCTAAGTAATTTCAATCGAAAGTACTTTCTTATTTTCTATCAAAAGTAAGGAAAGTACTTTTGATCAAAAGTAACTTCCAATCGAAAGTATGGATTTTTCGTACTTTCGATCGAAAGTTACTCACTTATGATCAAAAGTATGGGTTACTTTCTATCAAAAGTAGGAAGGTATTTTTTAGTCGGTTGCACTTTTCAAGACATTTTCCTTCCTCTGAAAAAGTGTAACCCACTATTGTGGGTTCACCCTATATTATTATCTCTCTTTGGATTGCACTCCACTTCATACTCCTTATTTTGTAATCACATTTTATATATAAGACCTGAAAATCTCACAATAATTCCATTCTTCCTCTCAATTAGTTCCCCTAGCTCTTCATATGCCTTTATTTGATTCAAAAACTAAGAATAACATACACAATTTTCCTACTAACTTAAGGGTGGTCTCACAATAGTGTGTCACACTTTTTGGCCAACTTTGAGATAGAGATCAACATTCTAAGAAAAAACTTCACTTTCAAACACCTGTTGCCGCAAAACTATTAGGAATTTGATGATGATGTAAAATAAAGTCTTTTAGATTTTTCTTTCTAGTCTCTAAATATATATTCTTTTTTAAAATTAAAATTCATTTAAATTCATTTTTCCTTCTCTGAAAAGTGGTTTGTGTGAAAAAACTATGTTTTTAAGGGGTTATTGTCACTTGGATCAACATATTTTTAAAAAAAAATATGATAACGATGTTTTGAGATAATATTTTTAACTTCAATATCTAAAGGATTTAATTGGTTTCATTCATTTTGGGTCAATATTTCATAGTTTATTAAGTTCTAAAGTGACAGTAACTGTAATTTAGACATAAGGTCACTTGGATCACTCTAACTCAATTTGTGTATATTGAAATTTTTTCTTTCTTTTTTTTTCTAGAAAGGTAACACAAATACTCTTTTCCTACATATTTATCATAAATTTTTTTTAATTTACTATTTTTCCCGAAGTCTTGAAGAGTCAAGTTGTTGAATGACCAAAGAACCTACGTTTAGTTAAAGTAATATTTAAAAGTGATAATGAAATCACTATGTATTAAAATTATATTCATTAGAAAGCTTGTTCCGAATAGCATCATTTGAAATCATATGTTTGAAAAAACCATCTTGTTCGGTCCTTGTCCTAGGCCTTCAAAGGCCATTTTTTTGTAGTTTACTTTTTTTTTCTGAGGGCAAAATTTCAATTTAGGTGTCTTCGAGCGAAGACCCACTTCGCGCGAAGGTACTTGGGGATCTTTATGCGAAGGGTCTTTGCTCGAAGACCCCCATGTGAAAAGTCTGGTGTAGAAACACCCTGCTGGAATTTTTCCATTCCTACTTCGAGCGAAGTAGGTCAGCTAGTTATGAATTTGTTTTGTAAAAAAATTTAGAATGGTATAAAACTAAAAAAAAATCTTTCTATTTTCTACTGAATTGCAATAAATTAATTTGATTTTTCTATTATTGATCAATTTTTAAAAAGGCATTTTTTGGAGGAGGATTTCTATTTCTATTTTTTTCGAAGGCATAATTTTGGCAAGGAGAAAATATTAGATTAAAGTATTTTTTGAAGAAGATAATTTTTATTAGCGATCTTTTGGAAGACATTTTTTGGAGAGAATAAATGGGGAACAAGAAGGGAAGACAAAGTAAATCTGTGAGAAAAAGGTCACCTAGTACTGAACAAAGAAATCTTGAAGCTGCATTGGCATATGATCATAAAACTAAAGAAGGTGAAGGACAAGCTGAAGTAGAAGGGTCAAGACAAGTCAAAGAATTGCACATTGAAGAAGGTTTGGGGTCACTCCTTACAGAAGCTCAAGAAATTGATGTTGGAGAAGGGTCTGGATCATGTGCTCCTACTGGTATGGATGAACTTCTAAATTTAGCTCAAACTTTAAAGTGAAATATTATTATAGAAACTTAGATCATTAACTTATAATGGGTGTGGAGAATTTGAGATCACTTGCTAATGTTCAACCCATAAGTTTACTAAGAAGAGATCAATTAATATGATAGAAAGAGAAATATTGGATAAATTTGATAATTTTGAAACACTTGAACAAGCCCAATTTCTTTGAGTTGTATATATAAACAAAAAATTGGAAGGGGCGTTATAATTATTGGGTATAGACACAACATCAAAGTAGAGAAAATTTGTTGACATGCAAACGAATATGATTGAAAATCTTAGGAAAGGTTTAAACCACATAGAGAAGCGATCTTGAACTAAAGATAATACCACTACAAGAAAAGTTATGTTACCATCCATTGTAGGTAAAACTATGCTCCGAAAAAGATATATATCTTCAATTTCATCTCGGATTGGATTTAGTAGGAAAATGATATCATGATATTTTAATAGGAGAATACTTTTGGATGATAGCACCTTGGAAGGCAATTGGGAAATCATGTGTAGAGATCCTCTTTGTGATAGGATTGATGGAGGAATCAAGAATTTGGTCACATTATGTTGGAATCATAATACACGTCCTTCATCAAACAGTAGAGATTTTATCAGACATAGAATTTCAAATAATCAATATGAATATCATACAAAAAATTGGTTGGACACAACAAAACATGAAATTTAAGTGTCATTTTGTAGTTCAAATCCTAATATAAAGATTGGAAAAACATTGTTTGAAATATTGAAGCAATATTATATCAGGACAAACAAAGTGTTTGAAACTTGTTGTTGTCGTTATCATATTGAATTTGATCTCCATTATCAATTTTTTTAAAATTTTGTAGAAGCTACTTATGGTTTTGAAAATGCTCCTCCTACTAGATGAAATGAGTTCATCTCATCCATTTTTATGTGACAAAAGAGATGATGTAGGTGGACAAATAAATTGCATAAAAGGAATATGTCAAACATGTGCTGATTTGTCTCTTATTCCTTTAAAAAATAAAAATATTGATGTAACAAAGATGGTAAATTGCAAGAGTTACAAATATGTAAAGAATGAAACAAAATTTGGGAAAGAATGAAAAAGGTTAGAATATGTTGAAGAAGAGATAAATGTTGGAATTTTTATGGACAAATTTAAAAAAATGATTCAACCCTACATTCATCATGCTTTTTTTGCAAAGTAGGAAGCACAACAATTCCAAACACTGAGAGACAATTTCCCACTTGGAACTATTATATCAATTGTTAATTTTGCAGAAAACTATTCCTTTGTTCATCAAAAGGAAATTTAATCGGAATACTATTTTTCAAAGAAAATTATTATTATGGTACATGTGTGTTATCGACACGCACAATTATATTTGGATGGTATTCAAAGAAAATTTGAAGCACGAGTCTTCAAGAAGGAATACCATTTTTATATAAGTGATGATAGAGAGCATGACATTCATTATGTAGAACACTTCTCCAAGATGCTTTTTGCAAATTTGAAAGAAAGAGGTATAAAAATTGATAAACATTATGTTTGGTCAGATGGATGTGCTACATAATTCAAATCATTGAGACAATTTTATGCACTATGTAGATATCATCGTAATGAAAACATAGCACATGTTTGGAGTTTCTTTGAGAATGGACATGGAAAAGATGAACATGATGGTGTTGGAGCTTGCATCAAACGTTGTCTATGAAAGTATCAAATGAGTTATAAGGGAGTTCATATAAAAAATGCACATGATTTTGTTGTATGGTGCAAGACACATTTTACACCAAATGAGAATGACACGTCATCAAGATTAACTCAAGCGGTGACACATAGAAAATTTTGGGAGATAAAAGGTATGCACACATTTTTAAATTATTCTTGAGTTTTTAAAAATTTTATGTATTCTTTATTCAAATTATATGTATTATATATGCATTTGTTCAGGTGTGTATAGAGAAATTATGCATGGTTTCAATAGGATCTAGAAAAGATGCGATCTTTACATTCAGTTATGAGTACGAATTGTAGCAATGAGACGTTGAACACTAGGGACTACTCATGCTTTTGTTGTTACTGCATTGCTATCAATTATGAGGAATGCATCAATCAAGACCGTGGATATGTAGGTGCATGGAATCTAGTGCCACTAATTGTTACTAATACATTTGATAGAGATGAAGATGAAAACTTCGATGATGTCCTTTGATTTCTACTGATTACGATCATATCTCAAGATTGGTCAAAATTGGTAAGTATATATATTTCACATTATATGGTCCATTAAGTTTTAGGTTTAGATAGATATATAGATCTATAGATTGAACTAAGTAAATTTTAAGATCTCACATGTATATATAAATTTACTGTGCAGTAGATTTTTTTGCAATGATTGCTGAGGGTGGAAATGTAGGAGTTGGTTATTATTTACTGTGTTGTACTGCAGAGAGGATGAAGTTACTTGAACCTAAAGAAAGTGATGTAATGTTGTCCCCCATAGGTTTGTACATGCTTTACATCAATATACTGAACTCAATCTGTAAATTTTAAATTTCAACCTTTTACAAAATTTCAAATTTAGTTTTTTTAAATTTATATTGTTAAAATTTGTGACCTGCAGGTTTAGTTGTTTTAGAGGGATCATATTTCAAGAAAATCAAAGTAATTCAAAATGGTATTAACTTTTTTTATTACCAACTAGAGAGAGATTCCTGATATTTACTAACTCTAAAAGCAATTTAAAAACAATTATTTTTAATAATTTCTATAAGATCTTAATGTTTTCTAATATTTTCTAACATTTCTACTATGATTTTCTAACATTACTGTTACTTTAACTCATCATTGTATGTGTTAATGGTTCTTGAGGAACTAAAAATGGATCCTCATATGTATCAGTGGAACCTAAGATACATGAATGGGTCTTTGGGGTCCTATGTGTCTTAAGACATCGTAAGGGATGGACAAGTTTCCTAGAATGTATTAAGGGGTCACATGTTTTGTAAGTGGTCCTAAGGGATCCTAGGTTATATTAATTTATTCTAGTATGTATTAAGGGTTTTTCAGGGTGATAATGGGTCCTCATATCAATTAATAGAACCTAAGATACATGAATGAGTCCCAGGGAATCCTAAGATACATTAATTGGTCTTGGAGGTCTGAAGGGGTCATATGTGTCTTTAGATGTCATAAGCTATGGATAAGGTTCCTATAATGTCTTAAGGCTTTGTAGGTGTCATAAATGCTTCTAAGGGATTATAGCTTAAATTAATTGATCCTAGTATATCTTCAGGGTCCCAGAGGAAAAAAAATGGTTCCTCTTATGTATTAATGGAATGTAAGATACATGAATGGGTCCCAGGACATCTGAAGATATATTAATGTGTCTTGGGGGTCCTAATAGGTCCTAGGTATCTTAAGATGTTGTAGCAATGGGTCCTCATATGTATTAACAGAACCTAAGATACATCAATCAGTCCTAGGACATCTTAAGATACATTAGTCAATCTTTGTATTTCTTAAAGGTTCTTGAGGGGGACTATGGGTCCTTGTATGTCCTAAGATACATTAATATTTTTTGGAGGTCTGAAGGGGTCATATGTGTCTTAGGATGTTGTAATAGATGGATAAGTGTGCTAGAATGTCTTAAGGGATTGTGGGTGTCATAAGTGATCCTAAGGGATCCTAGGTTAGATTAATTGATTCTAGTATGGTTTTACAATTCTTGAGGGTGAAAATAGGTCCTTTTATGTATTAATGTAACCCAATGTACATAAATGGGTCCTAGGAAATCCTAAGATACAATAATGGGTCTTGGGGGTTCCAAGGATTTATATGTGTCTTAAGATGATATAAGTGGTGAATAAGGGTCCTAGAATGTCTTAAGGGGTTGTAGTGGCCATAAGAGGTCATAAGAAACCCTATCCTACATTAATGCATCCTAGTATGTCTTAAGGGGTTTTAAGGGATAAAATGAGTCCTCGTATGTATTAAAGGGACCTAAGATACAACAATAGGTCGAATGATATCCTAAGATAAATTAATGGGTCTTGGGGGTCCCAAGGGGTCTTATGTGTCTTAAGATGTTTTAAGGGATGGATAAGGGTCTTAGAATATCATAATGTGTCATAGGTGTAATGAGTGGTCCTAAGGGATCCTAAGTTACGTTAATTAATACTAGCATGTCTTAAGAGTTCTTGATGGAAACAATGGATAAATGTATGTCATAGTGGAACCAAAGATACATAAAAGGGACCTATGACATGCTAAAATACATTGAGGGGTCTTTGGGTTTGTCAGGGGTCATATGTGTCTTAAGATGTTGTAAGGTATGTATAACGGTCATAAAATGTATCAAGGGGTCATAGGTGTCATAATCAGTCTTAAGGTATCCTAGCTTACACTAATTAATCCTAGTATGTTGTAAGGTTTCGTAATGGAAACAATGGGTCCTCATACGTATTAATGGAACCTGAGATACATCGATGGGTCCTAGAATATACTATGATACATTAATGGTTCTTGGGGGTCCTAAGGAGTACTATGTGTCATAAGATGTTGTAAGGGATTTGCAAGGGTCCTAGAATATCTTGAGGGGTTGTAGGTGTCATAAGAGGTCCAAAGGGATCCTAGGTTATAGTAATCGATCCTAGTATATCTTAAGGGGTCTTGAGGGTGAAAATGGGTCCTCGTATGTATTAATGGAACCCAAGATACATGAATGGGTCCTACGATATCCTAAGATACATTTATGGGTCTTTGGCATTATAAGAGGTCATATGTGTCTTAAGATGTCCTAAGGGATGAATAAGGGTCCTAGAATGTCTTAAGAGGTTGTAGGATTGATATGTGTTCCTAAGGGATCCTAGGTTATATTAATAAATCCTAGTATATCTTTAGGTATCTTTAGGGTGACAATGGTTCCTTGTATGTATTAATGGAACTGAAGATACATCAATGGGTCCTAGGATATCCTAAATAAGATTAATGGGTCATGGGGGTCCTAAGGGGTCCTATGTGTCTTAAGATAGTGGAAGGGATGGATAAGGGTCCTAGATTGTCTTAAGGGATCATGGGTAACATAAGAGGTCCTAGGTTACATTAGTGGATCCAAGTATGTATTAATTAAATCTAAGATACATAAATGTGTCCTAGGAGAACCTAAGATATGTTAATGGGTCTTGAGGATTCAAAGGGGTCATATGTACCTTGAAATGTCATAAGGGATGTATAATGGTCCAAGAATGTTAATGGGTCTTAGGTGTGATAAGTGGTCTAAGGGATCTTAGGTTACATTAATTGATACTAGTATGTATTAAGGGTTCTTGTGGGAAATGATGGGTTCGCATATGTATTAACAAAAGATAAGATAGATGAATGGGTTCTAGGACATTTTAAGATATAATAATGGGTTTTATGGGTCCTAAGGGGCCATATGTGTCATAAGATGATATAAGCGATGCGTAAGGGTCCTAGAATGTCTTAAGGGATTGTAGGTGTCATAACAGGTCCTAATGGATCATAGGTACATTAATTCATCCTAATATGTATTAAGGAGCCTTGAGGGAAACAATGAGTCTGTGTACATGTATTAATGGAACCTAACATACATCAATGGGTCCTAGGACATCCTAATATACATTATAAGTTCTTGAGATTCCTAAGGGATCCTATGTGTCTTAATATGTTTTAAGGGAGGGATAAGGGTCCTAGAAACTTACTAGGAAAATGTATGAACCCTAAAATGGTTGCCTAGACTTTGGGCCCCCATTCAACAATTTATCAAATCCCTGAATCAATATTTTCAAAAATCAGCATTTTATCAATTATATCAATTTCCTTGATCAAGTCCTATTTTATCATTTTTGATTATTTGCCTTGGGCTAACCATTTTATCCTAAAGTCTTTATTTATTAAAAGGAATATTTCCTCCCCTTTTATTAAATAAAAATCCCCCACTTTTCCTCTTATCCTAAGTTGCACAAATAAAGCATTATTCCTATTTTATAAAAAGAAGAAAAATCACTTTTTGTCTCATATGGACACAAAAGTCAACTCTTATTTTCTCATTGGAGGATATTTGTGTACATGGATTGCTCTTCTTTCAAGCTCCACCCTTTATTAAATCTTTTGCTTCTTAATCTCCATGGTCCATTCTTTCTCATTTCCTATAAAAGAAGAGCTCTCTTCCTCATTTTCATATGCATTTTTTAATACTAATGTTATGCTGCAGGTTTTGAAGATTTTGCGCATTCTTGGCTTTTGCATCTACATTCCATTCTTAGTTTCATTCATGGATAGTAGCTTCATGTTTATGCTTTCATAGTTTAGATTTCCTTTCAAGCTTTAGAGTAACTCATCTAGTTTAACTAGGAAGGCTTGGTAATACTTGTACTTTCATTTCCATAGCTTAGCTTGCACCTCTCATTTCTAGCTTGCATATTCATATTAATCTAGTTTGCATTTGCATTTCATAGTGATTCTTGGGGATATTGGAATTCTTTCCCTTGTCTTCATTTGAATCTCCCATTGTGTGGTTGACTAGCAAGGTCATAAGCTTTATAGCTCTAGCTGAGAGCAATCTTAAAATCCTGGCAACTCCATTCATAGGGAGATTTAGGTCACTTTCTAAGGTTTCCTATTCATGGATTCCCTTGGATATAATGACTTAGAGAAGTGCACTATTTGAGGTGTACATTTTTGGCGCCCACCATGGTGCAGAGCATTATTGTTTTGTCCTTATTTTTCTGCATTTTTATCAAATTTTAGCTTCATTTTCAGCTCTCAGATTTTTTAGTCTCAGATTATTGCGCGATAGTTTTCTAGTATGATGCAATAGTTCGTGTATGGTGGCGCGATACTTTACCTGTTAAAGTATCACTCCATTTGAGACATTCTATCGCTATGTTTGAGACATACTGTCACCCGCTAGTACAGTGAATTATCGCCCATAAATATAGTATCGCCCCAGTATACTGTAAAGTATCATGCGATATTTTTGGTGACTGTACTGTCGCTTGTACCTAGCAGTCAGTTGTTTCTGGGTTCTTTCTTGCCGAATTTGGATCTAGTTAGCTTGCTGGTTTAGTTTGTTGTGGTTAGATAGCTTTAATTTGCAAATTTCATTTTGATTTTGATTTTTCTAACCATTGTGGGGCTAACAAGTTGTGCTTGTAGGTGCTCTCATTGCTTAATTATTTGCTTAAAAGAATGCATGTCAAAGCTTCAAATGCACAAGGGCTACTAACAGTTTTTGTAGGGCTGCCCAAAGCATAAAAACCCAATCAAGTGCTTGTTGTTTATTTTATTTCAAGTGTGGCAATTACTAGTTGTTTCATTTCATAGGAACATAATATCTTGTTGTAGGAATTCTTGGGTGGTAGGAGAAGTATGCTCTTCACCCTTGTGGTGAACCAAAAAATCTTGACCCATCTTTGGATTTTGAAAGCAAGAGGGTCATTGAACATTTTCTTGGTGTGTTTGGGAGAAAAATTTAAGATAGGGGAGTATGCTCTTCACCCTTCTGTTGAAACAAAAACCTTGAATCTCATAAGTTGATGCATTCTTTGTTTAGATCTTTAGAATCCTTTAGTGGGCCTACTCTTGAGCAATCAAGAGGAATGACCCAAGTGGGGACAAGCCTTTTGCCGGCTATTCCAACCCACTATAAACTCAAGGCTATTAAGGACACAAAACCTTGGTAGACTTAGTACTTTTCTTCACTTGATGTGAGTACTTGTGCGATTGTGACCATGAGAAATTTTTTTTGCAAGAATGCTTAAGGTACTCTTCTGGTCGTGAGGTCCGTTACTTGCCGCAAGGTAAGCAGTCCCTTTTGGGAGCAAGAGGGGAATTACAAACGAAAGCCCTTATTAAAAACCATAGATAGAGGCCACCCTATTTTTCCGCTTAGCTTCTTGGTGCAAGGATTGATCCAAGTGGAATAACCCAGATCACCCCAAGATTACTCACCATTTGTGTTCCTTTGGTTGTGTCATTGGCACTTCCCCGACAAAGCCAATATCTATTGTGGGTAACCACTTTGTGTGAGGCAATGGGACATCAAGTGTGGGCCAAGTTGTTAAGTATTGAGCCATTGAATTTTTAGGCTAGAAAGTGCTTGAAGTGTTCTCATTGTGATATACTCGTGTAAATGTTCTTGAACAACAAACATCACGGTAGTGTTCATAGGCTTTTTCAATTTTGATATCACAATTGCTTGTCTTGGCAAGGTTGCTTTTGCCCTTGTTTCAAGTGTTTGAAGACATGTTTGATCACCTACTATTTGCAAACCTGTCAATCTACTACTGTCACTGTGATTGAGATTGAAAAAACCAACCCTCAAACTGAAATTTGGACCAAATTGCCTTTAAAACTGAGATTTTGACACTCACTGGTCAAGAATCATATGACACTGGAACAATATCGCTCTTTGTCCTAGAAAATATCATGCGATAGTTCGCCACTAGAAAACTATCACCCTACTTGCCTGGAAAGTATCACCCGGGCTGCCTGGAAATTATCGCCCTGTTTAACGTGAAGTGTTGCCCGGTCTGAAACTGACACCCGATTAGCCTGGAAACTATCACCCATAATCTTTTTGCTGCCTACCTAATTTATGCAATTTTTAGTCTTCTCTTAGTTGACCAGATTTTAGTAAGTTTCATACCCTGCAACTAAAAGCTTATTTGTACCTCAGGTTTTTTGGCTCTGGATATCTTGAGTTAGTAACCTTTGACTTCACCAAATATTTTGCTTGTCATTAGTAAGTTAGGAACCATCCTTGTTGACAAGATCCACCTTTAGATCCCTTGATTGCACGCTTGGAGAGTTTGAGTACTCTTTTGTCCAAATTCACTTTCATATAAACTCAATTTCAATATATTTTGGTTAAATCATCCTCCTGATCCATATGTTCTAGGATACTAGAATCCTTTTGTTATGCACCACTATCGCAGTGTTGATTTATACCTTTTTCCAGCTTTCTATCTCACCATATCTCTTTTTGGACAATTGAATATTTTCACTATCCTAGTTTGACAATTAGCGATTCATAAGGTTATCTTCTCACTAAGGGTCTTTTCTTTCATGTCGGTTACAACAAGATACCAAGTGGGTCAAGGAAAACAATCTCAAGTAGTTTTTGAACAATTACCTTCAGTCCAAACTCGTCAAAAGTGAAAGAGGAAGGAACCCATCTTCGATCAATCTCCTAGGAGTGCTTCAAAAGTTTGGTTTGAGCCTAAGAGTAGCCTTAGTCAGCTAAGTACTTCTTTACCATCCTCTCAATCAAATATGGACATGAGCTACACTTTGACTAGGAGACAAAGAGAAGCAATAGATCAAACTCTTGATGACATTTTTCAGAGACATAGGGGTAACATGTCATTCAATGATGACAATCAACCTGAATCACCTCCTATTAACTCAAGATATTTGGATGCTCATCAATGAGCTGAAAGACACTATGCACAAGCTCATCAAGATGCACCATCACAACATGAAGACCAAAACAACCAATCTTTTAAAACTCATGTGAATGCAGCTAACTTGTTCAATCGTTCAAGGCCAAGCTCTCCACTAAAAAAAACCTCAAGATATACCAGTGAGAGGCTAAAAAGTATTGAGCAAGAAAAACAAGCCTTCTTAAATGAACAAGCTGCAAAAGAAGAAAAATTTAGGCTCCTGGAGGAGGAACAACAAGCCTTGTTGGACATAGAGAGAAGAGCCACACAAGAAGAACAAGATAGGCTCCTAGCCCAAAAACTGAATGCACAATTCAACAATAGGGGTACCAATAGTGGGACCAACTCCCCACCATCTACTCCCTCAGACACCCCATGAGGCAGAAAATATTCAAGGTCACCATCAAGATCTTGTAGTCCTAGAGGAAGGACTTTACAACATGCTTACTATAGGAGACAGACGCCTCCTAGGAAATCAAGACAACCCTCCCAATGAGCTCATCATGTCTCTCAACATGGAGGAAGTAGTGCAAATTATGAAGCTCAAGACTTTACGAGAATACAACAAGAACCACTTTTCCAATAATATGTGGAGAAATATGTTGAGAAAAATAAAGATAAGCTCCTAGAAAGCTTAATCAACAAGGGTGTGAGGGTCCCTTATAACTTTGATTTGGATAAGAAAATAAAGAAACAAAGCCCCTCCCAAGAAGAAGAAATTAAGAAAATAAAAAAGATGATGGAGAAAATGATGGCTCCTAAGATTTCCTTCAACCTTGACTCTATTTGTCCTAATCCTTTTGATAGGAGTGTGAGCATGACGGATTTTCCTAGGAAAATTGAATTTCCCCCATATGACAAATATGACGATAATGGTGACCCACATGATCATGTGCATCATTTTTATACCATGAGTTTTGAATTCCATCATGAAAATTCCTATTTGATGAGATTATTCCCAAGGAGTCTAAAAGGTCAAGCTATGGAGTGGTTTACCAATATAACCCCTCCCATCAAAACTTTTAAAGAACTGGTTCACAGATTTGTGCAACATTTTGCCTACAACTTATCAAGATCAGTCACCATGCTTGATTTGTGTAATTTGAAACAAAATCAAGGGGAATCCTTTGTTACATTTTTACAAAGATGGAGATGATTATGCTCCTGGTATTCCAGGACAATTCCTGAACATGAGAGAATTGATATCATTGTGAGCAATTTACTACCTGAGATGTGGTATGAGGTTCAAAAGATGGTCTTTGATTCATTCAACACCATGGTTGAAACCGCATGTAGAATAGAGGATGTCTTAAAAGAGCAAGGTATTTTGACTAAACAACATAATAACAACAATAGTCAAAATAATAACAACTCTCATAAGGACAAAAGAAAGAACTCACATTGGAATAAAAATAAGCAAGTAGTCAATGACGGAGTTGTTGACTCTAACCAACCAAAGGATCAGGGTGTCCTTCATTTATCTATTGCAGTTCAAGCTATGAAGCTTAACACATCCTCTAGCCAACAAGAGCATAAACAAAGATATCAAGAAAGACCTAAAAAGGAGAAGCGACAGTTGTCTAATCTTGGGGACTCTTATGAAGATGTTTTCAAAATGCTTATTCATAACAATCTTGCACAACCACAAGATCCAGCAAAATTTCACATACCTGACATTAAGCCATATTGGTGGAATGAAAAAGCTTACTGCATATTTCATAATGGAATTGGACATGACATAGAACACTGCTGGAAACTTAAACATCTCATTCAAGATCTTATTGAAAATGGCAAGCTTGAGATTGATGGATTGAAAACCAATGCAGATCACAAAGCGTTTAAGGAACCTTTGCCTAAATATGATAAGGGGGAAACCTCTAAACCCAAAGATGGCAAAGCTGCAATCAACTACACCTATATGTCTACAGAGAATGTTATCAATATGCTTGAAGCTATGGATGAAAATGTCAACATGATGCGAAACAAAGATTCTTATAGTCATGATGTGGACTCTCCTATATTTGATAAAGAACCCGTGGTGGTGCTTAGAGGTCCTCACTCTCAAAGGTCATCCCAAGATCTTAATGCTATCACCATAAGCCAAGGTCAAGGTCTTGTGGTCATTAGAGGTCCTAATTCTAACCAGCCTGGCAAACCAAAGCAAGTGACATCCAAGAATGTCACCACCAAGTCAGCAGTCAATCTAGAAATGAGCTACAATCTTGTTGATCAGTTACAAAGAACACCAGCTCAAATCTCAATTTTTGAGCTCCTAGAGTTGTCTCCAAGACATAAGCGTGTCCTTGAAGATGCTTTGCATACAGCCAATGTCCCTAACAACATAGACATTGATCAATTCCAAAACATGGTAAATCACCTTGCTAGCCCACATTACCTCACATTCTCAGAAGAAGATGACAAAGCCTTGAGCCATCCGCATAATCTTGCCCTTCACATTGAGAGTCATGATTCACAAGACCCATGTCAGGTGTGTGTTGATTGATGGGGGTGCTGGGCTCAATATTTGTTCCTTGAGTTTGTTGAAAATACTAGGTTACTCAGAGCAAGTTATTGATACTCACAAGAAAATAACCATCAAAACCTATGATGAGGTAGAGAGAAGCTCCAAAGGCTTGGCCATCCTTCCTGTCAGGATTGGCCCCGTTGAAAAGGACATCTTGTTCCAAATTGTTGATGCTGGTCCTTTAGCCTATAATATTCTACTTGGTAGACTATGGATCCGTGACATGCAAGCAGTGTCATCCACCTACCACCAATGTGTCAAGTTCTCCTATAATGGAGTAGAAGTTTGTATGCCTGGGGATAGCACATTATCTGTTAATGCAATTTCAGTAGGGACCCATGTTCCTCTTAATCAGGAAGCAGGAAATTTTGATGCAACTTTGGCACAATGTCAAAATAAGTTCAAAACCATAGACCTTGGTATGGGTGGTTATCACATTGACTCCTTCACAAAGCTTCCAGTTTCACCTAGGTCCTATGGTAAACCTTCAAAGGAGATGCATCCCTCGTCCTCAGCAATGACTCTATTTGATACATTGGTAGAGTCTTCAATACCCATTCTGGATGAAAAAGAGGAAGTGGCTGTTAGAGACTGGATTTACAAAGAGGAAAAATACAAGCACAATGAAAATTTTTCTCCATCTCCTAAGACTTATGGGAGAGGATATACTTTGGTAAAAAATATGGGTTACCCAGGTCATGGTCCTCTCAGTCATAGACTAGATGCTAAGGTTGAACCACTCAATCATGCTCTTTTTGGATGAAGATCTAAGACAACAGTTGGCCTAGGCTTTGAAAGTCAAAACAAGAAAGTTACCCCTATCCTAGTTACGATGGATAGTGATGATGAATACATACCCAATTTGAAAAATCAACAAGATAGGTGTGAAGATTGGGTCCCTTCCACCAATCTGCTTTGGGGAGATTTAGATACTACAGTTGACAATCCAACAGTTTCAGAACTAGAACAAGACCACTCCACTATTGAAGATTATGTTGAGGATCTTATTCAATACACAAATGGCATTCAAGAGGGCGTTACCCTCGGTGACATCAAAGCTTCTACCTCAAGGCCTAAAAAATATGGTTGGTGTAAACATCCCAGTCGGGATTTAGATATAGACTCACATGAGTATGAGTGGGAGACTCTTTCTAATTGTTCTACGGTTGATATGGACATTGTTGTTGTCCATACATATAGTTCCCAATCCAAGGTAGCTAATGAGTCTAGTGTAGGATTAGAAGATTGGAATCCATGAGTCGCTTTAGTGGACAATGCTTCACTTAGTAGGATAAGTCCTGATTTGGGTACCTTAGAGGGATACTTGACGGATCCTAACTCTGCAATCACCAGAGATGATGCCATTCACATAGACAATATTGAACTAGTCATTGACCTACCCCTTGCCAATCCTCACTTAATTGAGTGGTCTCAGTGCTATCAAGAACCTCAGCTCCTAACTTTTCAAAATGACTATGAAATAGCATGCTACCTGAATGCCCTTGAACCTGTAGTCTCTTCCACTAGCGAACCAACTACAAGTATGATAGAACCAGATATCAAGTACCTTAGTTGCAAAATGAAAAGAAAATAAAAAAAGAATAAGAGTTCTGATGGTGAAAACCACTATGTGGCGGTGTCAAAACCTAAAAAAGTAAAAATAAAGGACGTATCCAAGGGTGAAAAGCTCTTTGAGGCACTTAAGGATGAGGTACTTGATCATCTTCCAAGCTATTTTTAGGATAGCTCTTCAGTACTTGTTGAGCCTACACAGCTAGTTAATCTGAATACACCAGAGGCTCCACAAATTGTGCATTTAGCTCAGTCTCTATCAACACAAGAAAAAGAGGAATATACCAAGTTCCTACAAAGAAAGAAAATTAATTTTTCTTGGACTTACTCAGACATGCCAGGATTGGACACTAGTCTCATTATGCATCATTTGTCCATAGCTCCATGAATCAAACTAGTAAAATAGAAATTGAGGAAAATGCATCCTCACATAGCTCTCCTTGTCAAAGATGAATTAGAGAAGATCCTCAGTGCAGGATTTATAAGAGCCATTGATTATGCCGAATGGATATCCAATATTGTACCAGTTTCAAAACATAACAAGTCCATTCATGTTTGCATAGACTTTAGAGATCTTAATAAGGCATGCCCAAAGGATGATTTTCCACTTCCAAACATAGACATGATAGTGGACATGACCGCGGGCTATGAGATCTATTCTTTGATGGATGTCTTTTCTAGGTATAATCAAATCAAAATAGGTCCTAGAGACCAAGAGAAAACTGCATTCACTTGTGCATGGGGAACCTATTGCTGGAACGTCATGCCATTTGGATTGAAAAATGTAGGGGCTACATATCAAAGAGCTATGACTACTATTTTCCATGACATGATGCATAAGAACATGGAAGACTATTTGGATGACACCTTGGCAAAATCCAAGAAAAGGGATACACACCTTGCCGATTTGGAAGTGATTCTAGATCGTATGGAACAGTTTCAACTCAGATTAAATCCAAAAAAGTGTGCATTTGCAGTTACCTCTAGCAAACTCTTAGGATTTATCATTTCAGCTAAACGAATAGATGTGGACCCAAAAAAGTTTAAGCAATAATGGATATGCCACCTCCTAAAAACATTAGTCAAATGAGGAGTCTTCAAGGACACCTTCAATCTATACGGAGGTTTATTTCACAACTAGCTGATAGAGCTCAACCCTTTAATAAGACTTTTCATAAAGAGGTCAAATGTGTCTGGAATGAGGAATGTTAGCAAAGCATGGATCAAATCAAACAGTACCTGGCTAATCCTCCAATCTTAATGCCTCCTATCCTAGGAAAACCATTTATATTATATGTCTCAGCAACAAAATCTTCCCTGGGGGCATTATTGGCTCAACTTGATGATACTAGAAAAGAAAGAGCCATATATTACATCAGTCGAACACTTGTTTCATATGAGGTGAACTACACTAGTATTGCAAAATCTTGCCTTGCGGTGGTGTTTGCTTCCCAAAAGTTGTGACATTACATGCTTGCACATACAATACACCTCATAGCCAAAATTGATCCTCTAAAATACTTGCTTGGTAAGGATGCTCTCACGGGTAGACTTGCTAAATGGATGATGATTCTTTCAAAATTTGACATCGAGTATGTTGAGCGTAAAGCCATAAAAGGACAAGATATCGCTAATCAACTAGCTGATTTTCTCATTCAAGACAATGTGCCCATTCAAGTTGAATTCCCAAATGAGCACATCATGTATATGACTACAAGAACATGGAAGATGTTCTTTGATGGTTCTTTCATGCAAAATGGTTTAGGTGCTGGAGTGTTGTTTGTCTATCCTCATGGGTATACTATTCCTAAGTCCTATAAGTTATTGTTCCCATGCACAAACAACATTGTTGAATATGAGGCCTTGACAAATGGATTGAAAATGGCCATAGAATGGGGAATTACAAAGCTGCACATTTATGGGGATTCACAATTGATAGTCAACCAAGTTAACAAAGAATACCAAACCAAAGATGAAAAATTGGTACCCTATAAGAAAATGGTTGATTCATTGCGCCGATATTTCACCTTTGTTACATTTCAACAAATCCGTCGAGAAGAGAACAAAGTAGTTGATGCTATGGCTACATTAGCTTCACTTCTTTAGCTAGAACAACATGAGTCCAGATATGAATTCCTGGTCGAAGAGCTACATTACCCTATTTTTCACTCCTCAGAAAGCCATGTCATTTGTACCTTGGTTAGCCATGAGTCATCCCGCTACGGTGCCTTTTATTCATATCTCCGTGATGGCATTATTCCTGAAACCTTCAACCATTTTGAAAGGAAAAACCTAATCCGAAATGCCTCTCGCCATACCCTTATCTCTGGTGATCTGCATAGGAGGGGTTTAGATGGGACACTTCTTAGGTTTTTAGAAAAGGATGAGTCCAACCAAGCATTAGTTGACATTCATGAGGGCATTTGTGGAGGACATTCTAATGGTCTTTCCATGGCCCAATGGTTGCTTAGGGTGGGGTATTATTGGCCTACCATGCAGAAAAATGCAGTAGCTTTTGCCAAATCTTGTGAAAAGTGTCAGAAACATGGAAACCTAATACATGCTCCAAGCAGGGAGCTTATTCCTTCTATTTCTCATTGGCCATTTCAGTGTTGGGCCTTTGACCTTGTTGGGCAGATTCATCCCAACTCATCAGGTGGACACAAATTCATTATTACTGCTACTGATTACTTTACCAAATGGGTAGAAGCAGTCCCACTTTTTGTTGCCTCCGGCAAGACAATTTCTTTGTTTATTTTAAATCATATCATCTGTCGGTATGGAGTGTCTTCTGAGATAATCACTGACAATGGAGGTTAGTTTAAAAATAAGGACCTTAAACATCTCTATAAGAAATTCAAGATAAAATAGCATTGGTCCTCCATTCACTTCCCGCAAGGAAATGGACAAGCAGAGGTTTCAAATAAGACCATTCTCAAAATCCTCCATAGAATAGCTCACAAGAATGGTAGAGATTGGAACCTACAGATAAATCCAGCCTTGTGGGCCTATAGAATGAGTATTCGTACTCCAACAGGGGCTACACCTTTTGCCCTCACTTATGGTTCTGAAGCAGTGTTACCTTTAGATGTAGAGATCCCTTCACTTAGAGTCTCTCTCAAAGGTTTAGTGATAGATGAAGACTACCGTGCCATGAGGTTGCAAGAACTAGAACTTCTAGATGAAAAGTGAAAAGCATCTTTTGATCACATGAGAGTTTACCAAAAGCATATGTGCAAAGCATTCAACAAGAAGGTTCACCCTAGAGAATTTCAAGTGGGGGATCTTGTTTTGCAAGAAAACCCTAAGAACCAACAAAATAGAGAACAAAAAGGGAAGTTTGAACCTAATTGGCTTGGACCATACATCATTACTACAACTTTTGATACAGGTCCTTATTTACTATCTGATCTAGAGAGGGAATAGCTCTCTGACCCTATCAATGTTTTACACCTCAAGAAGTTCTATCCATGATGCCTATTCTGTCTAGGGGCATTCTTTGTACATATCCTATTGATCCTGAAAAAATTCCAAACCAATTCATATATGATGCTGAAAAAATCCTAAAAAGCATTTAAAGTCTAGAAAAAAATACAAAAAAATCAAAAAATGCAAAAAATTCAAAAAAATAGAAAAAGTGCCTTGGTGAAAACCTGGAAACAGGTGCCTTGGTAGCAAAAAAATAAAAAAAATTGAAAAAATAAAAAATTCTCCAAGTGGTGAAAACTTGGAAATAGGTGCTACTTGAGGCCTTTGCACCCTTGTCTTTTAGCATGCATCCTTGACACTTAGCCTTTCTCCATCATGCCTTGTTGCCTTAGTTTGGAATTGGTCTTTGTCTTTGTCTAGGGGGCATAACAGTATTACCTTTGGTCTCTAGGATGCGTTGGTCTTTAGGACATCTTGCAAATGGTGTTTTTCAATACCACCTAAATAGTGTTTTTTAACATTACCCTAGCATCAAGTGTTTCTCAACACTTATCAGTTATCCTACCCTAGAGTTTTAGCATGATATGATATTTCCACTAGCAGATGCGATACTCAAAGATTGATTCTATGACCTACACACACGCACTTAAACACTTGACCTGCTAAGACTTGTTTGACTTTGTTTTCCTTGTGTGTTGTCTATGATGATTTCTTTGATGAGTGTTCTCTCCCTATGATAGTTTTCGATGATGCATAGCTAGAAGACTGAGGGCATGAGGACATGTTTTATTGCTTTTTTTGCTTGTGGGTATATTTTGTTCGTCCTAATTGTCATTAGCATTTATTCTTGATCCACTTGACACCTAGGATCTACAAGGTATTATCCTTGACTATTTTATACAAGTGCATGCTTATAGCCATCTTGAACTTCTTATGTCCTGATGCAAGCATAATCTCGCTATAGAAAACTTAGGTAATCTCACTGCACTAGTCATCTTGACCTACATGTCTTTGGTGCCTAGGTGGGATTCCCACATATCTATCTGATATAGATCATATTCATATACCCATATTCATACTAGTGTGTATTGTATGTTCTTGCGACGCTACCAATAAAGCTCCATGATGATTATTAGATGTCTATTGGCGTTGTGACCTTGCAAGTTAACCTCTTTCATAGTAGCTTGCATTTTTAGGTTCACAATAGTTTAGTTTTGCATTTTTACATATGGAGAGAGCTCTCTTTTTATCTTTCATGGACTATTTGGTCAACTACGCTCACCTTTCCTATTCTCGATCATGTCTTTTTCTCCTTGTCTTTAACATCACACCCTATTCCTATCATCATAAGGGGTTAGTCTTATCAGACACCTCAGAATTGCGGGAAAATTGCACCCCTAGCTAATTTCGATGTCCTGGATCCATTTTCGGACTTGAAATCAAAATTTGAGTTAATCCTTATAGTCAAAATCGTATTTCAAAATTTCACCCTCTTCTGCACAGTTGGCTTACCATTTCAGGCATGATCTTTCGATCTTTGTTGGGGCACCTTCATTTGTTCACCCCCATCTCTTCCAAACTCCTAGTCTATCATTCATTTTCATTCACTTCATCTCTTTGAGGTTTGACTTCATCTTTATCCTATATCTTTCTCAGTCAAACTGGGGCATGTCTTCACTGCTTGATGGTTATTCTATCATGTTTTCATCTTCGATTGTGATTTCTAATGACTTGATCAAGTTTATCAATTTTCTACTTCTCCTCTACCTAATTTTGATTTCAATTCTGAGGGGGCAGTACCTATCAGCTTTAATCTTTGATTCAACTTCATCATTTAGTTCAACCTAAGATTCTTATTTTGAGACTTGATTATCACTTAATAGCAATGGTGTTGATCTTGTCTTTTGATTCTTATCTCTTATTTTGAGACTTGACTATCACTTAACAACAACGGTGTTGGTCTTGTCTTTTAGCCGGTTTATTTTTATCCTAGTGTGTTCCCAGAATGATCACACGCCTGGATTGTTTTGTGATCCCAAATCGATCTCACATTTCAATTCTTCTTTGACCACATGTGTTCCCAGAATTATCACACATTAGTCAAAGAGGGGAAAATGTATGCACCCTAAAATGGTCACCTAGACTTTGGGCCCCCATTCAGCAATTTATCAAATCCCTGAATCAATATTTTCAAAAATCAGCATTTTATCAATTATATCAATTTCCTTGATCAAGTCATATTTTATCATTTTTTATTATTTGCCTTGGGCTAACCATTTTATCCTAAAGTCTTTATTTCTTAAAGGGAATATTTCCTCCCCTTTTATTAAATAAAAATCCCCCACTTTTCCTCTTATCCTAAGTTGCACAAATAAAGCATTATTCCTATTTTATAAAAAGAAGAAAAAGCACTTTTTGTCTCATGTGGACACAAAATTCAACTCTTATTTTCTCATTGGAGGATATTTGTGCACATGGCTTTCTCTTCTGTCAAGCTCCACCCTTTATTAAATCTTTTGCCTCTTAATCTTCATGGTCTATTCTTTCTCATTTCCAATAAAAGAAGAGCTCTCTTCCTCATTTTCATATGCATTTTTTAATACTAATGCTATGCTGCAAATTTTCCAGGTCACTTTCGAGCTTTTGAAGATTTGGAGCATTCTTGGCTTTTACATCTACATTACATTCTTAGTTTCATTCATGCATAGTAGCTTCATGTTTATGCTTTCATAGTTTAGATTTCCTTTCAAGCTTTAGAGTAACTCATCTAGTTTAACTAGGAAGGCTTGGAAATACTTGTACTTTCATTTCCATAGCTTAGCTTGCACCTCTCATTTCTAGCTTGCATATTCATCTTAATCTAGTTTGCATTTGCATTTCATAGTGATTCTTAGGGATATTGGCATTCTTGCCCTTGTCTTCATTTGAATCTCCCATTGTGTGGTTGACTAGCAAGGTCATAAGCTTTATAGCTCTAACTGAGAGAAATCTTAAAATCCTTGCAACTCCATTCATAGGGAGCTCTAGGTCACTTTCTAAGGTTTCCTATTCATGGATTCCCTTGGATATAATGACTTAGAGAAGTGCACTATTTGAGGTGTACAAGCATCATAACAGGTCCTAAGGGATCATAGGTATGTTAATTCATCCTAATATGTATTAAGGAGCCTTGAGGGAAACAATGAGTCCTTGTACATGTATTAATGGAACCTAACATACATCAATGGGTCCTAGGACATCCTAATATACATTATAAGGTCTTGAGATTCCTAAGGGATCCTATGTGTCTTAATATGTTTTATGGGAGGGATAAGGGTCCTAGAAACTTACTACTAAAATTTTATAACATATTCTAACATACTACTATAATTCTCTAAAATTTAACAATGATTTTCTAAGATTTCTACTTGAACTAAAAATTATTTAAAACAAATAACTAACTAATATTTACTAACTTTACTAAAATTGTGTGTACCTAAGAGCGAGAGAGAGACTCCTAATATTTACTAACTTTAAATTAAATTTAAAAACAAATATTTTTAATAATTTCTATAAGATCTTAATGTTTCCAACATTTTATAATATTTCTACTAGGGTTTCTTATGTTTTGTAAATATTTTCTAACATTTGGTAACAAACTACTATGATTTTCTATCATTTTCTGACATACTAAGTTACAATTTTATAACATTTTCTAACATTCTACTACGTTTTTCTAATATTTTCTAATGTATACTAGAAGTTACAATTTTCTAATATTATCTAATGTATACTAAGTTACAATTTTCTAATATTTTCTAATGTATACTAATTTAAAAATTTCTAATATTTTCTAATGTATACTAAGTACAATTTTCTAACATTTTCTAACATATTCTAACATTTATACTATGGTTTTTTAATGTTTTCTAACATTTTCTAATAGTTCTACTATGATTTTCTTACAGTACTACTACAATGTTTTAACATATTCTAACATTCTACTATCATTTTCTAAAATTTAACTATGATTTTCTAACATTTCTACAAACTAAAAATTATTTAAAATAAATAACTAACTATAATAAATATAAAACATATAATTTACAATAAAAAATGAGAAAAATGTGTGTACCTGATACTACTAACAATCTAAAGAGGTCAAAAAAGCTCGGGAGGTACTGATGTCATAGTGGACGTCATTGGTTCGCTCTAAGCCCCAGGTCCACAAAATCTCAAACAAGAACGATGAAAATAAATAAGGATTCAAAAATTTATAAAAAATCTGTCCAAAAGGGGCTTCAGGCGAAGTACCCCACGCAGGGTACTTCGTGTGAAGCGTATCATCCCCTTCGCACGAAGAGGGTACTTAGAGCAAAGGCCCTAAAACTGATTTTTTTTTTAAAACTGATTTCCTTCATCCCAAAAAGTGGAACACAATATTGTGATTTCACCCTTGAGGAATTTCTTTAATTTTTCCACCAAACTAGAAGAGAAAGTCATCAATATAATCACCTAAAAATGGTCAAGATCAAACCAAGTGAGCGACTAAGGCAAAATCAGGACATTAATTGCAATCAAGCCAAAATCCAATAATAATTAAAAATCAAAAGTCAATTAAATCAAGATAAATCAATTAATTATATAATTAATCTAATTAATTGTATAGTTCAATTAGAAATCAAATCAACTCATTTAAGGGGTACACATGGCTAAACAAATCAATTAATTAATTCCTATTTTCCCTCATCCACCACATGGGAGGAAAATACCTCAACTAATAAGAATTAAGGATTGGAATCACATGGATCAAGTCAAGATCGAATCTCAATCACTCATAAGGTGAGAGCATCTTGGCCACTCATTTTGTCCCTTTGCCTCAAGCTTTGAGGATAAACCATTTAAATTATCCCTAAAGTTGAAACCATGGACTTAAATCAAACTCAATCATGATTATCTCAACTCCACCCCCTATGCTTGCAAAATCTATAAAAGAAAGGCTAGAATCAGGAGAATGCATCCACATATCTGAGAATTGCATCAAACTTATTGAGAATTTAAGCTAGAAAGGCGATTTTAGGCATAATTGAGCATAGTTTCATTGAAATGGGATTTGATTGTGTTAATCTTTATCATTTTCTCATCTTAGGACCGTCACTAACGAAAGCTTGCTAAGAGCTTTGCATTTTCATTTTTAATTAGAGATACATAGAGTGCTTATTGACTTTATTTGCATTAAATAGTTCACTATTAGTGGTAGTTCAGTTTATTTTGATCATTTATTGTCAAACTAGCCCTATGAAGGTACTTTATGAGTACACAAAATGGCACCCACTATGGGTCATTAGGCCTCATTAATCTAAATCTCAGAGAATTTGCTAGAGTTTTAGGATTTTATGCTTAATGTCTTTGTTTTATAGGTGAAGTAGCATGTTTGAGCATTCATGCAACACTTTTGAGAAAAGAAACGGTGCATTTGAGGCCTGAAATAGCGTGTCTGAAGAAAATTTATGTGCATTTAGACAGTGAAATAGTGCATTCAATACTTTCTATCTTCTGTCTAACATTCTTTTAGCACATGTGCCCTGACTACATAGCACATCCAAATATTCCTGCAACGTGTTTGATATTTTCTTTATGTACATTTAATTGTTAAAGCAGCACATTTAATTTCTATAAATGCGTGTTCAATTTTTCCTATAGCGCATTTAACGTTTTAAATAGCGTGTTTAATTATTTCTGCAACACATTTGACTATTTTGCAAATTTGATAAATGTGACAGTCAAAAATGTTTTCTCTATGATTTTCTAATAGCAGGACATAAAAGAGTAAAAAAATCAGAGACAAGAAATAACAGAGAGGACAAAGCCATTGCAAAAAGGCTAAAAAGAGAGAACATAGTCCACATAAATAACTTTTTGGAGGATTCCAAGTAGGAAGGTAAGGATTACGAATGATACTTACAAATAATTGAATCTTATAAATTGAAATTTGTATCCTTAAATTGGATTTTTATGCCTTGATCATTTTTGTTTAAATTGGAAAAAAGAGGCTTAAAGTTCAATTTTGTTTGATTTTCTTCACGTTTCTTGGTTGTGTTGGACTAATGATTTCAAAAGGGAGGCAAAGGAGCTAGAACAATCGCCACTAGGAGAGTGAATTAATGAAAAACTCAAAAAAAAATTCCCCTAGCCTTTGCTAGCTTCGAAATAAGGTAAGCCTTCATCCTTTGTGAAATTTTTTCTTAAATTGCATGGCATTTTCACTTTGAATCTAGTACTTAAAAGCTTAAGGAAATAAACAAGCACTACATTTAAAGCCTATTGTTTATGGAGGAGAGTACAAATACTCGATTCCCATTAGATTAGAAGGCTTGGTAAAATTGAACATTGTTAATTGTGCTTGGGAGTGAAGAATAGTAAGGATATGCTCTTCATCTTTTGGTGAAGAAAAAGTAGTATTTTGAAGTGTTGCACAATATTTACTTAAAGATGTACAATAATCATTTATTAGAACCACCAATAAAATTGTCAATACTTATGTAAAAAAATCTTAGTACTCATTTTAAAATAACTACTACTTATATATAAATGTCGAAATAGTTCAAAATTGTCAATACAAAGGTAGAAATGAATCACAAAATATATAAAACCAAATTTTATCGCAAAGACCCTCTCAATGGGAACCAGATCCTTTCAGTTTAGATAGACCTTTTACACACTTTATGTGATATTATAACAAACTAGTTGTTTCTAATATTCCATGTTCCTTTGTTTGTTCTAGTTGTTGCACCAACGCTTCTCCATCACCATGGCCTGGGCACTTCCATTCACCAGGTAATATTTTTTTAATCTTCATGTATACGTACTTCTATAATGTGTTATGATTACTTACCACATTATTTTGACATTTGTAGGTGATCTTCTTTTGTTTTTATCTCCTACTCCTATAGACGCGGGCACAATATCTGCACCTTCAATGGTCGCGATCGTTTTAATTGCAACTTTGTTTTAATGAAGATTCTCAGTTGAGAAATATCGTAGAAATGGCTCGTTGGGCTTGAATGCAATTTAATCATGGATTTAGGCAATAAAATGTTAACTAGGTTTATGTTTTCTTGCATGTCGCATCTCTTAGCTTTGTAGAGGAATAAAATGGTCTAAATTTTGATGTGCATCTATGTTTCATCGTAGAGTCATGACTCTCAAACACAATTGATTATCCAATTTGTAATATGTAATTATTAATTATTTTGATTCCAAGGTAGACTATTGTCAAATATAATTCAAAGGTAATTAAGAAGTCAATTATTTGAATTTTTTTTATGAAATTAGAATTATTATAGGGAAAATAGATATTGTTAATTAAGAACTAATGAATATTACCTAAATGATAAATTGTAAAAGTATTTCTATTTATATTTTAAATTATATTTAATGATTTATTATTAAGTTGTTTTGTGAAATGATGGATTATTGAGTGCGATTCAAAAAAAATGATATGAGAAATTTGTACTATTCAATTTATAAGTTCTGAATGTTATCTTATAGATAATCGAAAACTTATTCTTAAATGTGTATGAATTTATATAAGACCTCATATAAAACCTTCATTATGTTGTATTATTATCTCTTTTTAGATTGCACTCCGCTTCATACTACTTGTTTTTTACTCACAATTTTTATATAAGATGTCAAAATCTCACAACACTTCCATTATACCTCTTAATTACTTCCGTTAACTCTTCACATGCCTTTTTCTGATTCAAAACTAAGAACAATATACACAGTTTTCCTAGTGACTTGATTTGTACTTCAAGAGGAATTTCTTTAATTTTTCCACCAAACTAGAAGAGCAAGTCATCTGGATTGAAATGGGTCAACTAATTTTGGTAGGGCTACATTATAATCTCCTCATTCCCTTTAATGTTAAATTGTGTTGTTAGGATATTTTTCAGTACACTCAACTAATGTTTTTTTCAAAACCGAAGACACAAATTTCGTGCATTGTGTTAATGGTTCTCAAAATCCAAGTTGGACTTTTAAGAACATAATAATAGAATGTTTGGAACTTATTAAGATGTTCCAATTGTCTAAATTTTTCCCACGATTCTGATTTTCTAGTAATGGTTCCATGTTTCTTTCCCATAGTAAATGATTTTCTATCATTGTTTTCTTCAGGGTTATTAGATGGCTTTGGTGGGTATTTTGCCTTGGAATTTTTTCTTTATGTTTAGTAATGAAGCCTCCATTCTAATCATTTAATCGAATGTTAATATTTTTTGGAGGTGTTAGTTTATTATCCCTTATCTCTTGAATCTTAATGGCACTTCTACTTCTAACTCTACTAGAATACCCTAGTTTTCTAATTTCTTTAGATAGTATATTCTCTTGACTAGGGCATACATAAATGTAGTATTTCTTGTTGAAACCTTTCTTAATTTATTCTAAATTTCTCAATTAGTGTTTGGATTGTAATGTCCATGATAGGATTAGTCATTTATCTCATTAGCTTTAGTTATCTTTAACACTCATATCCAACCTTATTACTATTTTAACTCCATGAAGGGAAGAGTAGGCATCGTCCAAGGTACCTAGGGACCAACTACAATGGGCTCACTCAGAGTTTATAGGTCCAAGCTCATATCCTATCTTGGGACTTTCCCTCAAGACTTTTAGGATGCTGACCCCTACCCTATCTTGGGACAAATAGCCATTGTTGAGATTTAGACAAGCCCCTCCTTGATAACATAACAACCTTCTCTAATTAATCCAAATAGTAAAAGAGCTCTTGAATAATATAATTGATACAATTCCTATATATATTAAATAAATTAAAATATATAAAGACCTTTGATTTTGATAGAATGTAAATATAATAGTTTTTTATTATAATTGATTCATAAATACTTTCCATAGTCAAGATCTTATTCCATCTCCTCTTCCTTTTGAAGAGTATCCATTATATTCCTTAATTAATTCTTCTATTTCCTAATTCTTTTAATACTAAAATATAATTCAAAGTACCTAAAGCTTTGACACATAATTAATTTAATATATAAATGAAATGGAACTAAATCTCATATATTTCATCTTACTAAGAGGACATACCTTTATTTTTTTGTGTTGGTTTTCTATTCCCTAACACCTCCTTGTTCCTAAGTAATGAATGAAATAAGTTTATTATTTTTGCTAATGTTGGTTTGATCTTGGAAGTAATAGTTTATACATTATTTTTATATTTTCCTTGGGTAGTCCGAATGTAAGGTCTTAATATTTTCTTACTTTCCTTTTATACAATATCTTCCATTGAGTTCCTCCTACATTTGCTCCTGTATTTTCTCCTATCTTTTCTCCTTCATTTGCTCCTTCATTTTTGGACTATATTATTTTCTCCAAGGTTTCCATATTATTTCTTAATGTTTCTTCCTTTTCCCTCCATGATATAATGTCTTTTCCCACTCAATATATATATATATATATATATATATATATATATATATATATATATATATATATATATATATATATATATATAAGATGGCAGTCATGTCATTTAGATTACAATATTAGTATTAATAATTTGTATTTAATTATTATAAAAAAATTTATTGGTGGTATTAGTATTAATTATAATTCTTTATCAGTGATATTTGTAAATTATAACTTTCTCCTTATTTACAATGTAGGAGACTTTAATATTAATTTTTTATTAATTATGAAACTATTTAATTACAAAAAATCACCAGGGAGAGTGGTTATACTTACCTGGCGTGGGTATGCCTCCCTCCACCATTCTAATATACTATCAATTGGAATCTCATTACTACCTCATTTCATGAAAAGACCGTGTTCTTTACAATAAGACAACATGTCGTCTATCAGTATGTTCATCATCATGACGCCAGTGATGTTTTCATTGCAATCTGAGCAGTTGATACTTCCATTCTCGGGTTTGCTTTCTCCACGATGAAATGAAGGTTCTGTAATCCTATGATTATGCATTGCTTGAGTTTTATATGGCATTCGAAAGCTACCATTTTGTTAAGATTTTGGTTCATATAGAAAAACTATTGGAATGTGTTCAGATACTAGATCCTTTCTTTTAAGATACTATATTCTAATTATAAATTTTTATCATTCCTTTTTTAGTACTGAAGAAGATTAAAGTTCAACATCTTTTAGGTGTTTACCACATAATTTTACCACTAAACCAAATGCTTCTTGACAAAGCTATATTATTTTTTATCCAAAATCTATGAAACTTTAAGTTGGTTGTGATATTTAACTCAAGCTTTGACCAACACAAGAAATTAATTAAGACTTATAGCTATTAAACTATGAAGAAAATGATAAAGAAGACAATCTTAAAACATGTTAGATAAGGCTCTTCTTAAATAACACTCAATTTATTTGTGAAAGGTAAATTTTGGCTAATAAATATAAGACAACATTAATAAATATAAGAGAACATTTTACCACTTTTAGTGAAGATAAGCCATGAAATTCTTATTGATTATATGACCTCTGAAGACTGTGATGTTCAATTAGAATAGTTGATATTTGTCAACATGCTTTCCACTCTAATGCTCTTACCTTCTCAGAACAAATTATCAAAATAAACATTATAATTAGAAATATAACACTCAACATTTGTCTTATCAAATGTATTGAACTGATGATTAGTTGTCAAGAATTAAAAAAATTTAAATCATACACAAAACAGATAAGACACTAAACAACTAATTACAATAACAAAACAAAACAGATGATGAAGATTATAAAGTCCCTCCGAAATTTATCTTGGAGGCAACGTTAGATTCTAACTCAAGCTTTTGACCAATATAAGAAATTATGATATAATTATTAAAATTACAAAGAAAATGATAAAGAAAATATTCTTAATACATGTTGTATATGACTCTTAAATAATACTAAACTTAATTGCAAAAGTTAAATTTTGGCCAATAAATATAAGACAACATTTTACCAGATTTTAGTATAGATGATGCATTTGAAAGGCGTGATATTCAAGTAGAATAGTTGATATTTATAAACATGATTTTTTACACTAATGCTCTTACCTTCCAAGAACAAACTATAAAAATCAAAGTTTTTAATTATAAATACAACACTCAACATTTCTCGTATCAAATCCATCGTTAATGATTGTCCAAATTTTAGAATTTTTACATCATATACAAAAGAGAGAAGAAAAAAAAAAGCAGGTGATGAAGATTATAAGGACCCTCCGAAATTTTTCTTGTAGGCAACGTTAGATTCTCTGCCTCCCCTACGTGGCAGGCAGCGATCCAAAGCCATCTCCAGAATGTTGCACAGCCTTTGGCAACGTGGTCGAAACGAACTCCACCTGTCTCTGCCCGTTGTTAAATGGTAATAACGGTGTTCCTAACCTCAATCTGACCAAAGTGTTAGCTCTTCCCACGGAGTGTAATGTTGCAGCTCCACTTTACAACAACTTAACGCAGGTATTAAGATTCAAATTTCATTATAGTTACAGGGATTTTTATTAAACATTGAGCTTTTTACAAATTATGAGGATGACTGAGAAGTTAGAATATTTTATATGTTTATTTAAGTCTATCTTTTAATAATATATTTTTTAACAATTTAAATAATTTATATATCAATATTGCTAGAATACAATATAGTAGCTGAGTTTTCTACCATTTCATTTTTATTTGTATATTTTTTAATTGATATTTCATATTACATTTAACGACAAGTGTATGGACACAAACATGGAATATCCAGTCTAATTCCAGCACCCAAATAGGCCCTAGAAGAATATGGTATTGTGGATTAAAATTTTATAATTTATAATATTAGCTTTGATGTATTTTTCTATTTGATTATCATGTATATATGGCTACCCAAGATCTATCTCCTGTCTCCAAAGATATTTATTGGAGATGGAGACATGTCTCTAGCAATGGAGACATCTTGAGAAACTTCTTGACACATAGGATTCTTTTGGTTGACTCTCTTGCCATCTATAAAGTTTCTTGACCAGAAATTGACATCCACCATGAGAAAATTTAGGGAAAAACGTGTTAAAGGAGAGAAAAAGGAAAAAAATACAGAAGCCAAAAAAAAATCAAAAAAATCTGCCTAATATTTCATGCTGATATTTTGAATGATATGAAAATTCATGCAAAGTTATAGGTGATCTGAGCTGATCTACTTATGATGTAGATATGAGAAATTGCCTTTACTATTTATCGTTCATGTATGATCGATTTACTATTCTTGTTTTCAAAGTACTTTGTCATAATATGTTTTGAAAATTATCAAATTATATTAAAAAGGTGTCTCCAAGTACCCTAGTTTCCTATATTTGAAAATTAGTTGTACCAATACCAATACCAGTCTCCCACGTCACCAAGAACCCCCATCTCCTCATAATTATGGTTTCCAATCATATTTCATGATTCATTTCTCTTCTCTTGTTCTCTCATTGTCACAAGGTACCATGGAATATGATCTAAAAGGATAATAACATAAAATCTATATATAATTAATCTGTACATTTTTTATAATATATAATTTTAGTTTGGTACACATTTTATATTTGATTATATAAATTTTTTCTTCGTCAATATCATCAATCATATTTCATGATTTATTTCTCTTTGTTTCTTATTGCATCCTCGAGATAGAGGAAACTTACCATTAGCTAACTTCATGCCTCTATAGATCCTAAATGATACATCAGATTTTTTTTTAAAAAGTTGGTTGTCTCTATTTTTAATTTAACTAATTATAGCTATTTTTCTACCTTCTCGATAGTAATGACACGTCATATTTTTCATTTACTGAAGAAGAAAAGGTAGTCATTTTAAAGTGTTTCACTATGTCTACCTTAATAATCATTTACTAAAACAACCTTCAAAATTATCAATACTTATAAACAAAAATCTTAATACTCATTTTAAAAATTTCTATTAGTTATATATAAATATCTATTTAGATAGAAATTCTCACTACAAAATGTACAAATGAATTACAAATATATAAAACCAAATTTGATTGTAAAGACCCTCCCAATGGGAATAAGATCCTTCTAGTGTAAATATACCCTTTACGCACTTTATATGATTTCTAATATTTCATGTTCCTTTTTGTGTTCTAGTCGTTGCACCGGCACCTTCTCCACTACCATGGAATTGACACTTCCATTCACTAGGTAAGATTTTTGCAATCTTCATGTATATGTACTTATATAATGTGTTATGATTACTTAGCACATTATTTTGACATTTGTGGGTGATTTTCTTTTATTTTTGAGCTCCTGCTCTTACAGGTGCAGTCGCAATGTTTGCACCTTCAATGGTCGCAATCGTTTCAATGGCGGCTCTGGTTTTAATGAATATTCTCAGTTGAGAAATCTCATAGAAATGGCTTGGTGGGCTTGAGTGTGATTTAATGATGGATTTAGGCAATAAATTGTTAACTAGGTTTCTATTTTCTTGCATGTCACATCTCTTAGCTTTTCTAGAAGAATAAAATAATCTGAATTTCGATGTGTATCTATGTTTCATCATAGAGTCAAGACTCTCAAAGACAATTGATTATCCAATTTGTAATAGGTAATTATTAATTATTTTGATTCCATCATAGTCAAATTATAATTAAAAGGTAATTAAGAATTCAATTATTAGATTTTATTTTGTGAAATTAGAATTATGATAGAGAAAATGAATATGGTTAATTAAGAACCAATGAATATAACCTAAATGATAAATTGTAAAAGTATTTGTATTTATATTTTAAATTATATTTAATAATTTATTATTAAGTTGATTTGTGAAATGATGGAATATTCAGTGCGATTCAAAAAAATATGATATGAGAAATTTATAGTGTTCAATTTATAAGTTCTAAATGTTATCTTATAGATTATGAAAAACTTATTCTTAAATGTACATATGAAGTTATATAACACCTCATATAAAACCTTTGTTATATTGTATTATTATCACTCTTTGGATTGCACTCCACTTCATATTCCTTGTTTTCTACTCACTATTTTTATATAAGATCAAAAAGTCTCACAACACTTCCATTATACCTCTTAATTATTTCCCTTAACTCTTCACATGCCTTTCTTTGATTCAAAACTAAGAATAATATACACTGTTTTCCTAGTAACTTGATTTATAGTCCAAGAGGAATTTCTTTAATTTTTCCACCAAAGTAGAAGAGCAAGTCATCTTGATTGAAATGAGTCAACTAATTTTTGGTGGGTAGTTATAATCTCCTCACTTTCTTTAATGTTAAATCATGCTGTCAGGATTCTTTTGTTTGAGAATTCCTTATACTCAACTAATTATTCTCAAAAATGAAGCCACAAATATTAAGAATTATCTTAATGGTTCTCAAAAGCCAAGTTGGTTTTTTAAGAAAATAATATTAGAATGTTTGGAACTTATTAAGTTGTTCCAATTATTTTTAAATTAAGGCACATCTATCGAGAAAGGAAGTCTATGGCTGATGGTTTCCCTAACCTCAATGTCAACTTTCCTAGAGAGAATTATTGGGGAATGGATGACCCTATTCCCCATGAGATTAATTCTTCAATTCAAAATAATCAAAAAACTTGATAATTCAATCTTCCATTTAGAAATGATGGTTGGAGCATTTAAATTCATGTGGAATGAGTTGGAAAAAAGACCGATAATTAATGAGGCACCTTATCACTTGTATTATTATTTGTATTCTAGATTATTTGTCTACATATTTATTCTTTGTTTGCATTTAGGAGCTCTCTATGTCAACAGTGGGGGAGACCAAATTAGAGTTGGACCCATCATCTATGATAAATGATAGAGGATGAAGATGTGTGGAATGAGATTTCTAGTTGGGGCCTTACCCCGTTTATTGAGAGGATGCATAGGAGTGATCCCTAGGTCATAAAAGCTTTCGTGGATAACAAGGATGATCGAGTGCTGAAAGTTTTTGGCATTGAAATAGTGATTTTGAAGGGATTGATTGTTGATTTTTTGCAAATCCTCATCAAAAAATAGAAACTCAATAGAGACAAGAAGATAATTGATCAAATGTTTCCTATCTTCTTCATGGGAAAATACAACAAAAAAATTAAGAGAAACTCAAATGTTGGTCATGAAAGAGGGTCCATTCCCTCCCTCTATGGTAAAATTGTTGAAGTGATCATGACGAATGTCACTTTGGATGGTCGATTTACTATTATTTTTAGCTAACACTTTTTTTTATTTTTAACCACTTCAGGCATCATAAATGTATTTTCATCCTATTCTACTTAGTTTCTTCTTTATCTCATATCTCCAAATACCATGACAAAAAAAACATTTCCAGCCATTGTGGCATGAAAGATTAATCCTTCTTCTAATGGAGTTTCCTAAAGTGATTTTGATGGCCAAAAAACCCTATATGGACAAGGTGAAGAAGGATGGTAATCACTTTTTCAAGGGTCATTTTGTGGGGCCTAAAGGGCGCTCTGATGGAAATGTGGGTCGGGTTCAATCTAGTAAAAGATCAACCTACAAAAGACAAGCTAAAGCCCATTTAAAATTTATTGTGTTAGATGATGAAAACTTTGATTATTACCCCTCTATGGAATGTGTGCTTGATTCTTTTAGCCTACTTGATTCTTTTAGCCCTAGCGGGGACATCAAAGGGAAAAGTAAAATTAGTGCCTCCTCTTCAGCCATGGCCAAAGGGAAAGTAAGATCCAAGTTACTTCTTCCCATGCCAGAAAACTAAAGTGGGGTGATCTTATTAAAGAGGAACCCCCTCCAGCCTTCTCCTATAAATGAGGAGAATTTAGATCTTCGTGCTCATATATCAGTCGGAAAGGATACACCCTCGAAGAAAGTGTCTTTTGTTAATGACATGCTAATGTTGAGAATATTTTCAAGGAGACAATGACCAACCATGGCTCCCTAATAATGTTGATTAAGTTAGAGTCAAATGAAATTAAAGTGAAAGGTATGGTGTTCCTTGATTATGATAGAGTCAACAAATTACTTACTATGACCTAGAACATCTCGAAGGGGATTGAGGAGCTTAAACATGATCATGACCAAAGAACTAAAACTTGGAAGATGATATTATGGAAATCTACTATAGACTTAATGTTGTGATTCTAGTGAGCCGCGTGACCATGGGCATAGTACTGATGGGATCAAAATTTTGAATGATCAAGATAACATTTTGCAAGGATTAACCAAAGGTATTGTTGGTTAACCTTCTAGGAGAAACAAGTCAAATAATTTTAGTGAAGATCATAGTGTTGGTGTAGATTCGATCCTAGTTCCTACCACTAGGATTAGAAGTAAAGGAAAAGTTTTTCAACTCCAGCCAATTCTGGGATGAACAAGGTGTGAAGTATAAACGAAGAAATGATTTTAAAGAATGAGAATTTGATGAAAAATATATATAATGTGTTATGATTATTTAGCACATTATGTTTGATTTTTTTAGGTGATTTTCTTTTATTTTTCAACTCCAACTCCTACAAGAATAGGCACAATGGTTTAACCTTCAATGGTTGCGATCATTTCAATGGTGGCTCTAGTTTTAATGAAGATACTTAGTTGATAAATATCATAGAAATGACTTGGTGGGCTTGAGTGATTTAATGAGATTTAAGCAACAAATTGTTAACTACATTTTTGCATTCTTGCATGTCGCATCTCTAAGCTTTCTAGAGGAATAAAATGGTCTAAATTTTGATGTGTATCTATGTTTCATCGTAGATTCATGAATCTCAAAGATATTTGATTAGCCAATTTTTAATAGGTAATTATTAATTGTTTTGATTCCATCGTAGTCAAATTATAATTAATAGGTAATCAAGAAGTCAATTATTAGATTTTATTTTGGAATTATCATAGGAAAAAAAATATGGTTAATTAATATTTAATGAAAATAATGTAAATGATAAATTGTAAAAGTACTTGTATTTATATTTTAAATTATATTTAATGCTTTATTATTAAGTTGACTTGTAAAATGATGGATTATTGACTATGATTCAAAGTATGATATGAAAAATTTATACTCTTCAATTTATAAGCTCTTAATGTTATCTTATAGATTATGGAAAACTTATTTTTAAATGTGTATGGAGTTCTATAAAACCTCATGTAAAACTTCCATTATGTTGTATTATTATGTCTCTTTGGATTGCACTCCACTTCATACTCCTTGTTTTGTAATCCCAAATTTTATATAAGACCTCAAAATCTCAAAATAATTCCATTCTACCTCTGAATTACTTCCCTTAACTCTTCACATGCCTTTCTTTGATTCAAAACTAAGAATAACATACACAATTTTTCTAGTGACTTCATTTGTAGTCCAAGAGGAATTTCGAAAACCAAACTAGAAGAGAAAGTCATCATGATGGAAATGGATCAACTAATTTTGGTAGGGTAGTTATAATCTCCTCATTTCCTTAAATGTTAAATTGTGTTGTAGGGATTTTCTTATTTGAATTGTCTTAATGTTTCTCAAAAGCCTTGTTCGACTATTAAACATAATATTAGAATGTTTGAAACTTATTAAGTTGTTCCAATTGTTTAAATTAAGATAGATTTATTGAGAGGGGAACTATGTGGCTAATCATTTAGTATCAAGTTGTCTCAGGAGAGTTATTAGGTAATGGATGACCCTATTCCTCATGATATTAAATCTTTCATTCAAAATGATGAAAAAGCTTTCTAATTTGAGGTTGCATTAGGAAATGATGGTTGTGTTCGAAACTGCAATTGAAATAATTGTTGTATTGTCATTGATGTCAAACCTTAACTGGTAAGACTATTGCTACTTAGGAAAGTACTATATCTATTTGAGTGTTGCTAAGGGGCTAGGCAAGGTTGGTAGCAATAGCACCTAAGGGAAAGGTTGAGTTATCTTGATACTACAAAGTGTACTTGACTATGTTGCGCAATGATGAGATAATTTATTGTTTATCTTAGTAAGACTGAAGACTAAACTGGTAGGCTTGACCGAGCAAAAAATGGAAAAATCATGTTTAAGCCGAGTAATGTTAGTGTCGACCGAGTCAATGTATGCCGAGAAAAATTATAGTGTCGACCGAACAACAGTTAATTGCCAAGAAAGACAGTGTAAGTCGAGGAAACAATTTTAGTAATGACCGAGTTTTCTACATGAAGACCGAGTAGTTGATCACAGTATTGACCGAGCATCAGCAATTTTATATTTGAAGAGAATTTAATTTTGGAGCTGACATTGTTGAATTCTTGGATTATGTAAAACGTGTTGACTTTATTTATTGATTGTTTGGAAGCATTAAATGGACTATAAAAAATTTTATTGTAAATCTTTAAGAGATTTGAGATGATTCTAGAAAAGGAGCCGAAGAACATGAAGCGGGTAGATTCAATGAATCTGACCTAACCCTAAGATCTATGAATGAGATTGAGCGGCATAAGATGAGTTAACCTAATTGAGAAAATAATAAAAGGATCTAACCATTTGATATGCAAGTGCATGGGTGAACAGAGAATGCTGGAAGATCAGAAAAGTTTTACTGACTGTTTAAGCAGAAAAGGCTGAAGGAGAATTATGGTGGTTGCTTGAAGAAAAGTTACGAGCAGATCAGAGATGGAGATGAAAAAGTTTCAAAGTCAGTAAACCAGTATTAGTGTACAGAATCGGATCTAATATTTGTAAAGTGAGTTGTATATTTTTCAGATAAATATTGCTGCTACTTTCTAACCATTGTAACAGTCAAAATCCTTTTAACAGAGGTTGACCTAGCAGTCATATGTTAAATCCTTTGAACAAGGTTGCATTCTAATGGAGTGTATGTAAGTCCTATGACTAGGCTCACTTTTAACAGGGTGATTGAAATCCTTTAACCGGGTCACACCTGACAGTGTGTATTGTAACCTTTGACAGGGTTGGCTTTTTACCGAGCTCACTTTAGAAGAGTGAAAACAATACTAGCATGTTACAAACACTACAAAAACAGCAATATATGACCAAATAAACTACCAAAAATTGTAGATAAATGACCAAATTTGGTCACGTGACCAGTGGTAGTTTATTGTCGGTCATTTATCTCGTGACCAAATTTATGACTAAACTATTTTAATCATTTATTTAGTCATTGATTTGGTCATATATTTAGTCATTTATTTGGTCATTTGGTAGTTTATTTGGTCATTTGGTAGTTTATTTAGTCATTTATTTGGTCATTTATTTGGTTGTTTATTTGGTCATTTATTTAGTCATTTATTTGGTCATTTATTTGGTCGTTTATTTGGTCATTTAATTAGTTGTTTATTTGATCATTTAATTGGTCGTTTATTTGGTCATTTATTTGGTCATTAATTTAGCCATATATTTAGTCATATTAGGGCACGACGGAATCGAACCATCATCCTCCTACTTGTAAAGTAGGTTCTCTTCCATTGAGCTAGTACCCTTTAAAGAATAATCATACCATGTATACTAGTACTTTCCACTAAACATGATTTCAAGTTTTTTCATCTATAGTTCAATTAATATGATTTAGAACAACAGAGAGGGGGGGTGAATCAGTTGTTCTCAGGTCCTGATGTATAAAACAACTTCAAAAAAATTTCTCTCAATCCAAAACAAACTCGATCACCACTGATTTAATAACAGAAACATATAACTCAACAGTCCACAACCTTGCTGTAAAAAACTTGTAAAACATAGAAATGTTCACACAACATTCACACAAGTAATGACAACAGGATTTATAGTGGAAACCCAATATGGGAAAAACCACTTTGTAACATGCTACTATTATTTTCACTCTTCTGAAGTGAGCTCGGTTAAAAGCCAACCCTGTCAAAGGTTACAATACACACTATCAGGTGTGACACAGTTAAAGGATTCCAATCACCCTATTAAAAGTGAACCTAGTTAAAAGACTTAAATACATTCCATTAGAATGCATCCTCTGTTAAAAGGATTTAACATATGACTGTTAGGTCAACCTCTGTTAAAAGGATTTTGACTGTTACAATGGTTAGAAAGTAGCAGTAGTATTGATCTGAAAATATACAACTCACTTTGCAAATATCAGATCCAATTCCGTACCCAAATGCTGGTTTACTGACTTTGAAACTTTGCCATCTCCATCTCTGATCTACTCAAAAACCTCCTTCAAGCAATCACCACACTTCTCCTTCAACCTTATCGCTTATACAGTCAGTAAAACTTTTACTGTTCTTCCAGCATCTACTTCACCCATGCATACTTCATATGCCAATGCTCGGTTCCTTTAATACTTACCTCTGTTCGGTTAACTCATCTTTTGCCGCTTAATCTCCTTCATAGATTTTAGGGTTAGGTCAGATTCAATGAATCTACCTGCTTTTGTTCTTCGGCTCTACTTTCTAGAATCATTTCAAATCTCATAACGATTACAATAAAATATTTTACAAAGCATTAAAGGCTTCCATACAATCAATAAATAAGGTCAACACATTTTACATAATCCAAGAATTCAATAAATGTCGGCTGCAAAATGAATTCTCTTCAAATATAAAATTGTTGATGCTCGGTCAATACTGTGATCTTTCACTCAGTCTCCATGTAAAACGCTCGGTCACTACTAAACTGTTTTCTCGGAAAATTACTGTCACTCAGCAATACTCGGTTGACACTAGATTTTTCTTGGCATCCACTAACTCGGTCGACATTGTCATAACTCGACTTAAACATGATTTCTTCATTTTTGCTCGGTTAAGCCTGCCAGTTTAGTCTTTAATCATACTAAGATAAACAATACATTGACTCATCATTGTGCAACATAGTCAAGTACACTTTGTAGTATCAAGATAACTCAACCTCTCCCTAGGTGCTATTGTTACCATCTTTTCTATCCCTTCTCATAATAGATATAGTACTTTCCTAAGTAGCAATAGTCTTACCAGTTAAAGTTTGACATCAATGGCAATACAACAATTGTTTCAATTGCAGTTTCCAACAATCTCTCTTTGGCATTGATGGCAACACCATATGATATCACCTGAATAACACATGGAATACCAACCAATCCAAAAAACTTATCTGTCCATCAGAGAAAAATTATAATATCCTTAGCTTCATTCTGATTCAGTAAAACTTCACTTCTGTGACCATCAGAAGTATCTGGATCTCCCTCTATCCCGATCTTACATTTCAGTTCATCAACTCCTTTCTTTCAATGTCGTGTTATAATATCATTTTAGTTCATCTCCCTCTTTGACAAAAATGCCAAAGCAGCAACTAAAACATACATCCAATAGATGTGGATATGTCTGTTCAGCACAGTGTTTCTCCCTCTGTCATCTTGCTTATGACTAATTTGTTATCTATGCTTCGTCTTCACAGCTTTAGGACAGTCCTAAAGTGTGACAATCTTCTGCATCAAATTGTCAAATATTCTGCTGCAGCATATTTGATGCAGTGCTCCGAGCTTGACTAGGCAGCCTCAGTTAGGGGAAGAACCTCTAATTGACTTCTCAGATACTCATGAGCTTCCTTAGGTAAAGCTTTAGTGAATATGTCTGCTAATTGTTCTTTTGTATTCACATATTCCATTCGGACTTCCTTGTTTTGTACCAATTCCCTCAAATAGTGATACTTGATTGCTATGTGTTTGGTCTTAGTGTGCATCACAGGATTCTTAGAAATATTGATGGCACTTGTGTTGTCACAGAAAATAACAACAGGTTCAGTGATTTCTTCTTTCATGCCTACCAACAATTGTTTTATCCATATCAAATTTGAAATGTTTACTGCAGCAGCAACATACTCGGCTTCAGTAGTAGATTGGGAAATGCAATTTTGTTTCTTGCTTGTCCAGGAAACTAATCTCTGTCCAAGAAAGAAAGCTCCACCACTAGTACTATTTCTGTCATCAACATTTCCTGCCCAATCAGCATCAGTATATACTATCAATTCAAATTTGCTACTCTTCTTGTAGTATAACCTATAGTCAGCAATTCCTTTTAAGTATCTCATAATTCTCTTCACCGCCATCATGTGTGTTTCCTTAGGATTGGCAGAGAATCTAGCCACAGTCGCAACAGCTAATGCAATATCTGGTCTACTATGTACAGCATACTGCAGTTTTCTAATCATGGATCTGTACAAAGTCTGGTTAACTTCTGCAGCATCATCATTTTTAGATAACTTTTGTCCACTAACCATAGGAGTTCCTATTGGTCTAGCATCTTCCATTCCAAAAGTTTTCAGTATTTCATTAACATATTTAGATTGGGTAATGAAAATACCTTCCTTCATCTGATATACTTGTAAACCAACAAAGAATTTGATCTCACCAAACATACTCATTTCAAATTCAATTTGCATTTCGTGTGAAAAACTTTTACACAATGCATCTTGTCCACCAAAAACAATGTCATCAACAAAAATTTTAGCTAACAAAATACTTTTTCCTTTCTCATCTTTCATATACAAATTGCTTGTGTCATTTGTTCTGGAAAATCTAATCTGTACCAGATAGTTATGCAACCGTTCATACCATGCTTTGGGAGCTTGTTTCAATCCATAGAGTGCCTTGTTCAGTTTGCAAACCATGTGTCTTCTATTTGGATAAAAAAAACCTTCTGGTTGTTCTATGTAAACTTCTTCTTCCAGTATACCATTTAAAAATGCAAACTTGACATCCATTTGATATACCTTGAAATCTTTATAAGCAGCATATGCAAGCAGAGTTCTTACTCCTTCCAATCTAGCTACATGGGCAAATGTCTCCCCATAATCAATTCCTTCTTCTTGTGTGTAGCCTTTGCATACCAGCCTAGCTTTGTTCCTAGTGATTTCACCTTTCTCATTCAACTTATTTTGAAATACCCACTTTGTTCCTATAACATTCTTATCTGCAGGTCTCGGCACTAAAGTCATGGTTTCATTCTTCTCAATCTGGTCAATCTCTTCATTCATTGCTTGTAGCCAGTCTTCATTTTCTAATGTCTCTTCAGTTGTCTTAGGTTCAAATTCACATAGTAAGCATGTTGGATCCTTGGTCTTGCTTCTGGTCTGAATTCCAGTGTCTTTATCTCCAATTATCTGTTTAAGCTTGTGATGTCTTCTTACATATTTTGCCAAAACAGGTTCAGCATTTTTCTCCTCTATTTCATCAGGTTCCCCATCAAGATTGTCAGATTTAGCTTCTGAATGCTCGGCAACCTCTTCCTGATTCTCGGCAGCATTATTTTGTAGCTCGGCATGTTCTTGTTCTCTCTCGGCACTGTTTTCCTGACGCTCGACAACCACTTCCTTCTGCTCGGCATTGCTTTCCTGAGACTGCGCATCAAGTGTAGGATTGCCTCCTACTTCATCTATTTCCTCTATGTACACAAAAGATCTGTAATCTTCTGATTCTCTTTTGCTATCAACTTCATTTCTTTCTACATACTCATCAATTTTCACATTCACACTTTCCACAATTTTGTTAGTGTTAGAGTTCAAACACTTATAAGCTTTACTTTTTGTGGAGTAGCCTATGAATATACCTTCATCTCTTTTTGCATCAAACTTTCCATTCCTAGATTCTTTCAATATGTAACACTTGCTTCCAAAGATTCTAAAGTATTTAACACTCGGTGCATGCCCATACCATAATTCATAGGGTGTCAGATTTGTACCTTTCTTGATTTGTACCCGGTTAAGAGTGTAAACAGTTGTACTTATAGCTTCTTTCTAGTATTTCTATGCCACATTCTTTTCAATCAATAGTGTCCTAGCACAATCCAAGATAGATCTATTCCTCCTTTCTGCTATACCATTCTGTCGAGGTGTCCTCATTGCGGACATCTATCTTCTAATTCCTCTATCATTGCAAAATAGATTAAATTCATTTGATGTAAATTCACCACCTCGGTCAGATCTGAGACATTTCAGGTTCCTACCTGTCTCCTTCTCAACTTTAGCCAAATACCACTTGAAAAATTGAAAAGCATCAGATTTTTCCTTCAAAAACATTATATGCATCATCTTGGTATGATCATCAACAAAAAAAATAAAATATCTAGCACCACAGTAACTTTGTATACCCATAGGTCCACAAAGGTCAGTATGAACCAGATCTAAAATGTGTTTAGAAGTAAAGGTTTTGCTCTTGAAACTTGACTTAGTCATTTTTCCTAACTGGCTTTGTTTGCACATCGCATTCTCAAGTTTCTTCAATCTAGGTAGACCTCTTACTTTCTTTCTCTTACTTATCTCTACCAGATTGTCAAAGTTAACATGACACAGCCTCTTATGCCATAACCAAATGTCATCTAGTTGTGCAATCATACATATTTCCGCAGATAGGTCAAGATAGAACAAATTACCTCTAGTCTGCTCACCACTTCCAATCAGTTCACCAATAGCATCAAATATCTTAGCTTTCTTGTGATGAAATTCCACTCAGTAACTAGTTCTGTTGAGCTGAGCAACACTTAACAAATTATAGTTCAATCCTTCAACCCAATAAGCATTTTCACAAGAGATTTTATCAGTCAGTTTAATCAATCCTTTTCCTCTAACGGGACATGGTGCATCATTACCAAAAGTTACACTTTTACCTCTATAATGATATAAGGTCTCAAACTTACTCTTGTCACCAGTCATGTGATGTGAACAACCGCTATCAATAATCCATTTATCATTCTTGTTCACATAGGAAATCAATGCAGTTTTTTCATCCTCATCAGATTCATCTTTCATTGCAACATAGACTACCTCAATTTCAAGATCATCACTATCAATGTCAGTCTCTTTTTCAGCAATGTGACAGGATTTCTTACTTTTTTCCTTGAAGTCTTTATACCTCTAGTAGCCTTTGTCATCTCTTTTGTCTTTGTGTTTGCTGTTTCTTTCTTCATCTCTATCCTTCTTGTCAGGACATCTAGCAGCTATATGACCGACTTTATTACATGCAAAACATATAATAGGGAGTTTACCTTTATATTTTCCATTTCCTCTCCTCAGTCTCCTAGCCATAAGAGCTTCTAGATCTTCAAGATCTTCATCAGAAGTGTCACTGTCATCTTCACTTTCACTTTCACTTTCATTGATGTATCTTGCTTTCTCCTTCTTAGGCTTGTTCAGAACTATCTATGACTTAAAAGCAGTTTCAACATTTCCAATACTACCAACAGTGAAGTTATCATAATTAGACAGTTCAAAAGCAGTCAGCTTGCCAATCAAACCTTCCAAAGTAAGAGCATTTGCAGAGTTACATCTAGATTCCTGAATAGCTGAGATCTTAATAGCATATAAAGGATGCATGGTTCTTAGCACTTTACCAATTATGGTCTCATCATCAATAGTTCCACTTGCTCTTCTAATAGCATTTACAACTTCTTTTATTCTACCACAATATTGTCAATATTTTCATCTTCATTCATTCTCATTTCATCAAACTTACCTCTGAGACTCTCGGCTTTAGCTTTCAGTACATATAGATCATCACCATAGATCTTTACAAGAGTGTCCCACATCTCCTTAGCAGTTGAACAGTCCTTAATGTCCTCAAATTCCGGATAGCTTAGGGTAGATGCAATCTCCAACATTGCCTGACTGTGTTCTTGTTTGGTTCTCATCTCTTCGGCAGTCAAGGGTGCAATAGGTGTGACATAGTCATGCTCATTGTAGTACTTTGCAGAATCACCAATACCGGCCAGATGCAGCTTCATCAAGCTTTGCCATGCAGGAAAGTTTTCTTTATTCAGCTTCGGTACCTCCTTATACATCTTGATCATTTGCTTCAAGTCCCTTTAAACTTGTTTTCTTTAAACACCAATAAGCAACGTAGCTCTGATACCAATTATTAATATGATTTAGAACAACAAAGAGGGAGGGTGAATCAGTTGTTCTCAAGTCTTGATGTATAAAACAACTTCAAAAACTTTTCTCTCAATCCAAAACAAACTCGGTCACCACTGATTTAATAACAGAAACATATAACTCAGCAATCCACAACCTTGCTGTAACAAACTTGTAAAACACATAAATGTTCACACAAGTAATGACAACAAGATTTATAGTGGAAACCCAATATGGGAAAAACCACTTTGTAACATGCTACTATTATTTTCACTCTTCTGAAGTGAGCTCGGTTAAAAGCCAACCCTGTCAAAGGTTACAATACACACTGTCAGGTGTGACCTGGTTAAAGGATTTCAATAACCCTGTTAAAAGTGAGCCTGGTTAAAGGACTTAAATACATTCCATTAGAATGCAACCTCTGTTAAAAAGATTTAACATATGACTGTTAGCTCAACCTCTGTTAAAAGGATTTTGACTATTACAATGGTTAGAAAGTAGCAGTAGTATTGATCTGAAAACATACAACTCACTTTGCAAATATCAGATCCAATTCCGTACCCAAATGCTGGTTTACTGACTTTGAAACTTTGTCATCTCCATCTTTGATTTGCTCAAAAACCTCCTTCAAGCAATCACCACACTTCTCCTTCAGCCTTATCGCTTATACAATTAGTAAAACTTTTACTGTTATTCCAGCATCTACTTCACCCATGCATACTTCATATGCCAATGCTCAGTTCCTTTAATACTTACCTTTGTTCGGTTAACTCATCTTTTGCCACTTAATCTTCTTCGTAGATTTTAGGGCTAGGTTAGATTCAATGAATCTACCTGCTTTTGTTCTTCGGCTCTACTTTCTAGAACCATTTCAAATCTCATAAGGATTATAATAAAACATTTTACAAAGAATTAAACGCTTCCATACAATCAATAAATAAGGTCAACATGTTTTACATAATCCAAGAATTCAACAAATGTCGGCTGCAAAATGAATTCTCTTCAAATATAAAATTGCTGATGCTCGGTCAATATTGTGATCTTTCACTCGATCTCCATGTAAAACGCTTGGTCACTACTAAATTGTTTCCTCGGCAAATTACTGTCACTCGGCAATACTCGGTCGACACTAGATTTTGCTCGGCATCCACTAACTCGGTCGACATTGTCATAACTCGGCTTAAACATGATTTCTTCATTTTTGCTCGGTTAAGCCTGCCAATTTAGTCTTTAATCATACTAAGATAAACAATACATTGACTCATCATTGTGCAACATAGTCAAGTACACTTTGTAGTATCAAGATAACTCAACCTCTCCCTAGGTGCTATTGTTACCATCCTTTCTATCCCTTCTCATAATAGATATAGTACTTTCCTAAGTAGCAATAGTCTTACCAGTTAAGGTTTGACATCAATGACAATACAACAATTGTTTCAATTGCAGTTTCCAACAATTTCAAGGGTAGCAAAGCTTAAAAGGAGGATGACTAGTGATACTTTAAACTCAATGGTGAAGTTATTCAATGTGCAATATAAGAATGAAGTGAATGACGTCATTGGAAAATACATTAAATGTGGTTTGTTCCCCTTATTATAATGACAAGCATATATCTTTAGGGGAAACCAACTACATTAAATAGAGATAAAGTATGTACCAATGATCATACCTTCTACATTTTCACTCCTAATTAACCTATCAAAAACTTTACTGCTTTAGAAGTCCACACTATTGATCATACCTTCTACATTCTTGCAGCTACAACCATATAAGCAATCATCCATCAAGGTAAGTCGAGCAGAAAACCTAAAGCCTTGATTCTATAGACCAGGGATTTTTTTAGTGGAGAATATTCGCCAATTGGCGAATTTCACTCATCAAGGACCCAAAATTTGGCAAAAAAATTGGACTTTCGAGGTGGCCACGTCGCCCGCACTTTATAAAAATTAGGTCCCATGCATAGGCAAATCGCCAACAGTGACATGGAATTATTTTTATTTCAGCGATGAATTTGCCAATCGAATTAATTTTTCCACACAATAAATTGAATATTTTCACCTACAATTTCCTAAGCTCGTCTTAATTGATGGTCATATTTGCCAATATGCAGTCAAAATTTAAGATAGAGTACGAGTTGAGTACATAGATTTGACATGTGTCTCTATTCCAGAGACTTCCAATGAGACTTTATGGCTTTTAAAACTTTGGCCCAAAATATATTTGACACGTCTCTATTTCGAAGACTTTCAGGGGAATCTGTGTACTTTAAAACCTTGGCATGAAATAGAACTCATGCCATTGATCTCGAATAATCAAACAGTTACAAAATTAGGGTTATCTCCTGGCATGAGATATAAAATTAACTCAGAGTACCTTAATAAAATAATAAAAGTAATTTTAGCTTCCGGGGGTGCTGCCCCTCGACCCCACCCTGTATCACGACAGGGAGCGCCCCCATCAAATAATGATGATTTCTAGGTATAGGTTCCTGTCATCGTGATTTTCTTCAATAATGAAAGATTCGCCAATATTTTGTAGAATTTTTCTTTCAAATCGCCAGTACAAATAATATTTTTTCCTTTCAAATTAAAAAAATTTGCCAACAATATTATTTTTTTTTACCCAAAATAATGTAGGATTCGCCAAGATTTTATACTTTTTCTAGGAAGGGTGTTTCTTAAAGTTTTCCTGCTATAGACTAGGGCAGGATACAATAATTCTACAAATTATTCTCATATCCAACCTTATCCATATTAGTCTTGAAAACTAGTTGTATAATAATTGTCATATCCAATTGTATCTATATTAGAGGATCATGAAAATAGTTGTAACATGCGCACATGCACGCACGCATGTCTATACACAAGGAACATGCATGCACATACACACAACCATACCCTAGGAACACGCACATGCACATGTACATACCCATACCCAAGGAAAATAATTACAGTGCCTGCATACCCAAATCTTGAACCTGTACCAGTCCCTACCAATTCTGGCAGCTTAGATTTTACTACACAGCAGGGCAATGGTCACCCCTGAAAAGGCAACCACCCTTTAGAAAGAACATGCACAAGTAGCTTGGACTAATATGCTCTTGATTGACATAAAAAAATTAAGTTCTGAGGGTGAACAAAAAGAAAACAGCATTGGTGAGTAGCTATAATGGCACTGAAGTAGCTGAACAAATTAACATTATTATCCTATCCAAAAACAATTACAAATTACAAATTATTGTCCTATCCAAAAACAAATTAACATGTTGCTATAGGACATCCCCTAATGTCCCCCTATCCCAAAAATGCCTCAGGTGAAGGGGACATGTTTGGCAGGTGGGGACAAGTCCCCGAGTAACACAATTTGCATGCTAATTTTTCTATAAATAATTCTACACATACATACACATTCCAATATAGATGTACAACTACCATCATAATGATTCAACAAGAAGGAAGAGGCAAGGATGAAGCTTACAAATTTGGAAACTCTGTTTTTCAATTCCAAAAGGTTAAACTTTGCTAGCGCATCTCAAAAAAATATTTTAACATAATGGAGCAGGAAAAGCCCACAATCATAGCAATAATCTTGCTGAGGTGCCTGGGGAAGAAAATAAAGAACAAAATTTAGGATTTTATATAGATCTAACTAAAATCAAGTCATACAATAATGGCCCTATTCTATCTTCTATTACAAAACTATAGAACTATATGACAACCATCTTTTCCAACGACAATAAACTATAGTAAAATATGAAAATTAAATTTGGAGAATGGAAATTTGTAGTGACCAAAATCCTGAAACAACGTAAGAAATTTGATACTGAATAGCTAGCAAATTCTGAGACATGTAACTGGAGTCAAAATTCTACCAATTGAAAACTCTTTGACTTTTGAAAAACTGAATTTAATGACTGTTGGAAAGAAAATTAAAATATGTTGCTGCTAAATTTCTTTGAATGAAATTCTCACTCTCAATTCAACTATAATGTTATGTATTATAGATGTCTAATGTATATGATGAGTTTCTTAACAGCCTTATCTTATGAATTTTTTAAAATTTGCGATATTTAAACTTTTTCCCTATTTATTTAATAGCTCTACCTTAAAATGGCATCCATAAAACAATGTCTAAAATGCATCTCCGATTCCCTAATAATCAAATAAATATTTTCTACCCCATCACATAACAACAGCCACATGTTCAAAGCTAATAGATGTCTAACATTATACTAGATAGAATCCTTCATCTAAATGGGCTAAGAGGGGTTTTTTATAAAAGGAAATTTGCTATTACTTGGTATTGCACTTAATCTTGACAAGGAAAATAAAGAGCCAGTTTAGCCTATCAATCCCTATATGTGCTTATCATTTGTCAACATGCCAACATTTGACATCCATATAGGACTTGTTTCATTTCAATTTCATTTTTCTCACTCTACGTAGATGATTATTGCAACACATTTTAGTATATTATATAATTAATTAAACTGATTATGCAGTAAATCCGTTTGTTACTGGTTTTTTATTAACTGTCTCCAGGGGCTGCACTCTAGGCCAAACAAATTATAAAAACTCATTGAACAGTCCCAACATATCCACTAATATCAATTACAACATCAAAAACAAAATGTAGCTTAGCAAAACGCCAGAAGCTTTAGAATGGAAATTCAAATAAAGACATAAAAATGAATGGATATGCTAGAACAGTTGGAATTAAAATTTGAGTAAATTAAATTTAAATCCTATTCTGTAGCCTGTATGGCACAAGGGTGGCCAATATGGCACAAGGGTGGCAGGGGATGGTCGGACATATTTTAGGACAACAGTCTGGGAGGCCATTTTTGGGGATGACAGGTAGGGAGTAGAGGGCTGCAGTATAAAACTTATATAAGAGAAATTCAGTTTTTTTATTATTTGAGCTATAGATGTCATCAAGATTCAAATTAGAAATTGAAATAATGCATCAAATTCAAGGTTTAATTTTTATTGATTCAATTATAGGAAACAGTAAATAATTAAAAAAATACATTTTCAGCAATTGATATTATACATATTTAAATACTTTTCACTACTTTTAAACCAAAAAAATTGGGGACAATCCCAACATCCCCAGCATGATTGGAGGGCATCAAAAATTTTCCTGGCCATCACTAGAAAGGTCAAAGGACATTGGCTGACTATCTCCACAATTATCAAAGAACATCACATGCATTCCCAACCATCCCAGGGGCAGCCAAAGGTCCCCAAGACATGAACTTCAAAAGGGGGCATTTCAAGGCCAGGAGGCATCCCTGTGTTGAAGGAACACAGGACTTTTTTTGGGGGGGAAGCGAGGTGAGGACCACGTTCCCATGTATCCTTTCCAAAGAATTAAGGAGTAATATATGTCTTGGTCAGTTGTAGACATTGAAAAGTTCATGAAAACCTCATTTGTTTTGAAAAATCTGTGGACAAGAAGGGAATTGCTGGACATTTTGAATAGATTAATTCTGGTTTAATTAGGGATTTAGAGCATGGTGAATGGGTTTTACTTGAAAATTCAAATCTTGCCAATCGCATGGTATGTATATACTTATCTTTAAACACATTTTTTTTTAATTTTCATTTTATTTGCTAGCATCTGTCCTCCCTATTCATTGCTAAAATGGGAGCTCTGAAACAAGTATGGACATCCATCAATCAAAGCATAAAGGGTGGAGGTTTTTTGTCAAATGCTTTAGTTGCAACTACCCTGGTAGACATGTACGGAAAATGTGGAATTATATAAGGAACAACAGTATCCCTGAAGGAAATGTGATCTCAAGGACTGCAGTTGTTGTAGGATATGCACAAAATGAACATTTTGAAAAAGCTTTAAAGACTTCCAAGAAAGTACAATTGGTAGGTGTAAAGCAAGATTCCTTCCAATGATAAAATGAGAACTTTGGGACAGACAAAGGATATCCATTAAATAAGTATGGAAAGTGGATCACCGCAAGAAGTTAAAACAATCTGGAACTATTTTAAAGAGCATGGGAACAATTGCAAAAGCCAGAAAATAACAAAACCCTATGCCATAAAAGCCCGCATATAAAATGAAATTCCAGCTATTTTGCCACCCAATATTGAAAGAATCTAACAAGATGCTCCCAAGCTATAGTTGCATGTCTCCATATTAATCCAGAAAGCTAAACAAATAAAATTTTACTCCCCAAAAACTTATCGGAGATTTTTAAAATGCAGTAAAACAATGGCAGTTGCTTAGCATAAATGAGAATAATTATTCTTTTGCAAGAACAACTATGAAAATTAGAAAATATAATTCAAAAAAATCCCAATTCATTAAAACCAATAAAATGAATTTTAAATCCAGTTAGTCTGCCCCTGAAGATTGCTTAAATCTCATATGAAAGATCACTTTTAGCTGCAAATCTCGATAGCAACCAAGCAGTCTTCTACAGTTCACAAGAACGATAATATTGAAGAATAACAATTCTGACCCATTTTGTTTTAATATTTTGATAACTATATTATAGTTACAGTAACCTGTAAAGAATTATAGAAGCATACAATAGTAAGTAGTATTTCTGGGCAAACAATTGCAGCTGAAAAACAAAAACAAAATTAAAAATGAGCAATAAAAAAATATAATTCCAACTAATTCACTCCCATAAACTACTACACAGAGGTGCAAAATTGTAGCTGGAAAACTCAAAAACAACTAGGATGTGCAATTTCATTCAAAATTTGTTCAAAACTTTGATAATACTTTTTTATCTAATATTGACTGTTCATTCAATAGTTTTGAGAATTACAGCAAGAGACTTAGAAAGATCCAACATAAATAGAAACAGTAAAATTTTTGAATGACCAATATGGAAAAACTGAGAGAAAGAACACTGGAAATAACATGCAAGCTCAGCCACTCTGATTTCTAATATTGTTGAAGCATACTATAAAAATAGCTGCAATCCAAACTTGTAAATCTCAACAGTAACTAAATAATATTAAAAAGTTAGGTTGTAACTTTATACTGTAAAATATGACCAAACTCTTGATGATTGGAGAAAGAAAATTATTAAGGCTTAACATAATGATTGCATCACAAATCAGAAGAGTGCAAGAAAAAGAGCATAAGAATGATGAGAAAGGCCAGAAATTATGAGTGAGCACATGCATAATGTATGGAGAGACGGTAGGACCAGTAAGGCAGAGTTTGGATTCAGTTACAGTGTTGTAAATTTAAGAGAAAACGTATTTGGAAGGTTTATGCTGGAGGTATCTAATGAAGAGGCAGTGGGAGAAGACACAAGTGAAAGACCAGAATTAAAAGAAGATGGTGCTAGTCATTGTCCTGATAATAAGATGTCCACCACCACACAGAATTTAAGACTGAAGAGTGATCGTTACACAATGGGTTTTTTGGGTTTAAAATCAATTTGTTTCCACTTCTTTCCTTGGTTTGTTATCCGCATTTATTGTGGATCACGTTCTTCTAATGCTAATCTACTCAGACTGATTGTGAGAAGCCTTGATTTCAACCAATTTAGACATGAAAATATATTTTTCAGCTTGCAATCTGTTCAGATTGATTATGAGAAGTCTTGAATTCAATATATTCAGACATAAAAATGTCTTCTTTGTTCAGATTGATTGTGAGAATTTTTAACTTTAGCAAACTCTGACATAAAAATGTCTTTTTTAGTTTGTTTAAAGAAATTTTGTCGTGTTACTTCAGATTTGTTATGATCAAGTACTGTTACATCTAAACAGCAAACTAAAATGTATATCTTACCAAGGGGATAGTATTTTTTTCAAACTACCTTTATATATTTTACGTTTGAGTTGGCTATTTAGCCAATACCCTGTTATGAGAGGGTGTGTTTGAAGAGAACAAGTCTCTTGTGACTTGCCTTTTTGGGCATTTATGAAAGTTGCAATGAGAATCTAAATTCAAATAAGATCTATTTTCTATTAGTAACAGGGACCCAATTTAATGAAACATGAAACCTTACTCATTCAAATAAGATCTATTTTCTATTAGTGGTTGTTTTATGGAGTGCATAAAAGAAATGTGGTTTCATCCAATGCCATGATAGATGGATGTGCTCAAAATAGCTTTGTTAAAAAAAATTACACTTTTTAGAAATGCAGCACAAAATGATTTTGTTGAATAGTATCGGACCCGAGCCTTACGTTGTTGGGTGTGCAATCCTATTAAGAGCACAAGGATAGTCGAGCGTAACCCAGACCCTATCATAGGCGGAGGCAGCGGTTTGTTCCCCAGCCCTAGATAGAGTTATTTCATATCCAGATTAAGAACCAATGCGAATGGACCTTTATCAGCCCCCTTTCAGATTATTCAAAAGTTTGATTCTTTCACCGGATGAAAAGGATTGGGGAAGATAGGCGTACTCAACTGCTAATTTTATTATTATTTGCATACACTACATAAGATTCAAATAGATTGACGCTTCTTGTCACAAATTCTTCTAATGGCATTTGAAAGAACATGTTGCTGACAGTAATGAGTTCCCATTTCAAGATGTGAATCTTCATCCAGAATGTTACAAACCTGACTATTATTTTTCTTTTGCATGAATTCAAGCCTAGATATTTCTGGTGTATTTTTCAAATTTTAAACAAAACTTGGACATCCCCTCATTTTTTTCTGACATCAGGGCATCACCACCTTATAAAAGCTCAGAAAACAAAGAGACATGGAAGGCGCGTGGGAGCTTCTTGTTACTGAGATCAAACCTTATTAGGTAGGGTAGAGAGGAAAGTAAGAAATCTAGGTAGCCTTTCAAATTTAGCAAAGCTAAATTGATAGTGCTCGGCTGCCTCATTCCATTAACTTGGGAATTGGAAGAGTTTTTGTCAAACAATATACAGTTGAGCCAAAATGCATTCACAAATAGAATGATAAACATTAACTCCTCGACGCCCATTTTTCTATAAAAAAGAAAGAATGAAGAGGCAAAGAATAAAACAGTCAGTAATGAAATTTGGGGGGGCGTTTGAAAGGAAAGCAAATTCATGATCTCATCTAATTGGTGGTGGTCAAGATTTTAATTGAATGCCACCTAAGAGCTTTCTTCAAGATGGCATTTAAGTCGAAGCACTTAAGTATGGTTGGCTGCTCATAAGAATAGATTGTTATACTATGCTTTTTCAAGGAAATGCATTGAACCATTTAAGCTAATTAAACTTGCATCATAATTGAATCAATTTGATTGACATTGACTCTGGCATCTAGAATGCAAGTTTTTGAGATTTATATACTTTGTATGTGCTCATGTTTATAGCTATAGTAGATATATTTAAATGTTCATGTTTTACTTCATTTATCTTGTTTTAGTCATTTTCAGGTGTTTTTAATCCAACTTTATTTGTATTTGAAAAGGTTGGCTATTAATTTTTATATATTATTATAATAGTCATCACCCCACCATTGCACAAAACCAGAAAATCTTTTCCATCCTCAACACCTATCCCCAGAACTTGGAGAAACACTGCTAATTTTCATAGGTAACCTAATATTAATTAGAAATAAATTATTTTTTAAATTCACTCTCAATGTTTTATCAAGATGAATTTTTGGAATTTTCCTATATGCAGAAGTGTGTTTTAAACTCGCTGCTATCTCTTAATGAGGGCAATTTTTGTGCAGGGAAAGGTTGAGCTTCAGATTCCATAAATATGATTTATTACCTAGAAAGGAAATTCATGAGAGATAATTTATTCTTCGCAATCAAAGTATTCAGTTTTGGATTTCAATAAAATTTGCAAGGTCATCAACAAATTCTGTACCCAGAACAAGTATTTAAGTGAATTTTTTAGTTTATTTATTGTATTTACATTGTTTTCTTCTAAGTGAACTAGTTGCTTTACCTGTTTGCCATAAACTTGTGATACTGTTAGGTTCTGATAGTGTGAATGGAAGATATTTTGCAAACAAGAATAATAGTAACATTGAGGAAACCGATCTTGGAAGGGAATTACTTTGATCTTTGAGGTGGGATCAAGAGATCATTCTCCTTACAAAGGTTGGAGAGACTATGCTAAAGCAGTGGAATATCTTTCAGTCTGAAATGACATAACAATAGTTATAACATTCCTTTATAATTTATTCATATGCTGCCATGCTGTATTCTCATTTACCAAGGAGATCCTGTTCTCCTGGTGTAAACTGAAACATTTTTTACTTGCAATGTTAATTTAAGATTTTGATTGCTTAAGTAATAAAATCCATTTGTGTACATGTGGTTTTCCTTTTTCTAAATGAATTCTTAAGTCGAATTACCACTGCCCTATTTTGGTCATTGTTATACATTGTCATAATTCCTTTCTCCTAAAAAAAAGTCATGCATATCTAAGCAAAATTCAAAAATAGAATGGATGAATGAAAGATTTTATTGACATTCACAAGACTAAACATTCTATGGGATCAAGAAAAATATCCTTAATTTATCTTTGCACTATTTCTCAAACCTCCTGGTAGAAAAGAAAAGAGTTATGTTTGTTAGTATTCTTAATGTTCCACCTTATGTTTCCAATCTTCTCACAAATTTGGGTTTGCCCTATGTTATTGTTATGCAAATATGTGCAATATCAAAAGTTTTCAGTTTGCCTGCTAAGTCAAAAGAAAGAAAAGAAAGAAAGTACATGGACCAAAAGGTGATACTAACATATCTCATAATGTTTGATACATTGTTTCATTATCTTGCTAGAGAGATATACATAAATGGACCCACACAAACCGTGGGAATAGCCAATTCAAAAGAACATTGTAAGCATGATATATTGCTGATGATAAAATGAAAGAAAGGGACACGTGAGAGAAACATATCCATCATTGCTTGGAGTGTTGGTGGCTTGATCCTCACTGCAGCTGCTCCACTTCACTCCTGATCTCCAAGTGTACCTGCAAGTTGTGATAAAATATTGTTAGAGCTTCAGTTATGAATTTTCTATAGGCCCTATCACAAGAAACATAGCATACTCCTCATGATATATTGAATTAGCTACGTACCAGACATGTTCAATAAAGCTTAGAGAATGAAGCACCACAGAAAGAGAAGAGGTCCATTATTTTTTTAACTAACATTTGTTTGTGTCATGTGCAGCTACAAGATCGAAGGCAATGATCTATCAAAGGGACACATCCTACTAATGTGAAACCTTTTAGATCATCATTTCAAATAGTTGCAGATGCAGAATGAAGATTCTAAGCTATTGAAGGGACATGCCCTTAAAGTGTGAAACCTTATAGCTTAAATTGCAGATCTATATTCAAGATAGTGATCGTCAAAGGGACATACATACTTTGTGTGAAACCTTTTGGTCCAATAATCATGCATCAATTGAAGGAGACATAAAAAATAAACAATGCTATAGGAACAAATAGAATCATTGTTATATATCCACAAACATCAAGGTGCAAGCCACAATCAACTACAATGCTATTACAATTAGGTTGTCCATTTTTATCAAGCTTCAATAAGGTTAATTGAAAGAACAGGAATAACATTTCAGTCATGAGTACAAGAACGCAAAAGAGTTGTGGCATCATGTGGTCATTAGTGCAAAGGAGCAACATAATTTTAAAGATGTTAAGTACAATAACATGTAGAGCACAACCTCCATCATAAATATGTAACTTGCTACTACAAAGGAGGTTAACACAAAGATATGGATGGAAAAAACATTTATATGGATGATGCAAAGGCACTGAACTCCTAAAATTAAGCAAAGCCATAGAAGCCTCCACCATTACAGGAAAATGATGTTGAAGGTGGCACTTCACGCTGATATACAAAGCAGTAACAAATCATAAGGACAGTCCCATTAGAGTGATAAACAAAGAGCAATTAGAAGAGTAGCAGTAAGGAAAAATTTTAGTGCAGTATGCAAGACTTATCATATGCTATAGAGGCCTTGCCAAAGAATGACAGTATGATATTGCTATCATCAAGTGATCAATCACAAATGAAGTGAAAAGGGTGACATAATGAGTCAAGGCAATATCTATAATATACCGCAAAACTATGATGCCAAATGATAGAAGAGATGATAAAGAGCAGTAATGTAAATGGCAGAGTTTCAATTCTACTATGTCATCGATAATTAATAGATATGTTTTGCTATTATAATATTTTAAGAAAGCATTACCTTCCATTATGAAATCAGTCACATCAAAATCTACAGAGCCAAACTACAATGGTCTAAGCAATCATCCGAGCTTGCATCAAGGTGTTGAAGTGAATCAAGAATGAGCTTAAGAAAGTCTATATCTATACAGTTAAAAATGATCATGTAATGAAACAGGATCATTCACTGAAGGTCTAAGTAAGGAGAAATAGCAATCCTGTATCAAGAGGGAGTTCTTGCTTCTTTTCTCCTGTATGCCTCTTGGAGAGACTAGTGGTTTTATAACTCAATGGCTTTGATATAATACAGATAATGTAGATGTCTCCTTCTGGTTTTTAGTAAAGGAATTATGCTTTGTTTCTCTTCTGGTCTTGTTTACTGTTGCATGTATTTGATTTGGGGCGGAGAGTCTACTTGTAATTGCTTCTCCTTCTTTTTCTTAGGCTATCTGATTAATGGGTGTCTCAAATGGATTACTGTAAGACTTCTAAGAGAAAGTTTCTACCTTTCCTTGTTTAGTATTGAATATAAATCACTAAAAAACATATAGATAGAGGATTTTTTACGATAAGGACATTTTATTTGAAAAAAAAAACATATTGACAATAGATTGATAATTGCATTTGTTCAGGTAGATTCGATGCAACAGATGGAATGATAATACAAAAGTCACTCTTTTAGCTTGTTAATATTTATTATTTTGAGGATCTCCTGTGAGTACACATCTGGGATTTGTGTATGCTGAAATGTTTAGTAATTTACTAATTCTAGCTTTTAGATATTTTTAAGACCTAGACTGCTGATTAGCGAACTCTGAACTTATCTATCATGAGATTCTAGCTTGATCTTTTTGATACAGAAACCTGAATTTAAATTAGAATGATATGTTGCAAAATTTGAAATTTGTAATGGTTTTGTTTAGCATATGTATTCGTATATGACATTCTAAACTTAATTCTTTTTTTCAGCTGCATACATACATACATACATACATATGTATGTATATTTGTATGAACGTACCAAAAACGTACCCAGGCCCTCAAAAATTTCTGCCATACTGGAATTTTGCACCCATGTACCCTTACCTATTCCCATTCCCAATTTGGCAACTTAGGTTCCATCATAAAAATGAAACTACAAAAGCATGTAAAATTCATGGAAAATAATATTATTGGAGTTTACTACCAGACAAATATTCTAAGCTTTAAAGGTTGTTAGGGTTGAACCTTAATATAATGTTGCATGTTTAATGCATAGATATGCTTTCTTTGTAAGAATGATTTGTGCACTTTTCAGTTTGTAGTAAAGAGAAACACAGTTCCTTTAATACCTCCATTTCTATATGCCATTCATAAAATGAAACCCTGATATGATAATCTTAGTCATTTTACTTGTATTTTCTTGGTTCTTCTTTTCCCAGTCACCCTCTGATTTCAACATTATTTTCACGCAAGGCAGAGAGAAGAAGAAGATATGATTATTGGAAATGGAATCAAATTCAATACAACTCTTCATGCCATTCTTTATCATGGCTCTAGAGATAAGATCAAATTGCCTCCATCATCCTTTGACCAACTATACGCTGAGGGAGCTTTAGACAAAGGTCCTATGTTTTTTGAACTATCTACTGTTAACAAGCAAGAAAGTTCAGGTTTAACAGAGCACAAAACAACTCATTCAGGAGTTTTGGAGTTTACAGCATCAGAAGGCTTTGCTGAACTTCCTCCACAGGTTTGGAAAAATTTATTTCCTATGAACTCTCAAAGCCCCTTACTTAGGATAAGGTATGAAAGACTGCCGAAGGGAACATATGCAAAATTGCAGCCTAACATGTTGGGCTTTTCTGGTATCCCTAATCAAAGGGTAGTCCTAGAGACAACATTGCGTCAGCATGCAGCACTTTCAGAAGGGGATTTACTTGTTGGCCACCATGGAGGGATGGAGTACAAGTTGAGGGTTCTAGAACTCAAGCCTTCTTATAGCATCTCTGTGCTTGAGACAGACATAAAGGTTGATATAATTGAACCTTCCATGGTCACTGGTACTATGGGAAAGGGTATGCTAATTCCACCTGTGCTGGGAAAGTCAGAAACAGGGGTTGTTGAAGAGGGAAAATATAATTACTACAAATTTTTGATAGACAGTAAAATTTCTGATGCTGTTACAGAAGGGGAGTTGAATATTCTAGTTAATCTGGTGATTGAAAATACTGGCATGAATGGAGATACGGATCTATATATTTCTCAACATCCACTTTTTTTTCCCACTCAGCATCAACACCAGTGGTCATCCCATGATGTGGGTACAAAATTTGTATCCCTTACAGGAAAGGGGATATCCCTTGCTGCCGATACATGTCGCATTGGTGTTTATGGGTTTAGAGGAATTAGTAATTACAAAATTACTGTTGTCAACCATCTATCTCGACTGGGGTTGTGGAACAGAAACTTGGAACTGTCAAAATGACAAAGTCTGGTATTGACTTAGCTTCCTCTTAACAGACAGGTAGATTCTGAACAATGTCAAAATTGTAAATAGTTTGTACCTTCCAGAACTATTGCTCTTCATGAAGCGTACTGCAAGAGGCACAATATAGTATGCCAATATAAAGGATGTGGAGTGATACTAAGAAAAGAGGAGGCAAGAAAGCATGTTCATTGTTTTAAATGCAGCAGGGCATTTCAACAAGAAGAGATTGCGAAGCACATGAAAGTGTTCCATGAGCCCTTACATTGTGGATGCAGAGTGATACTGGAGAAGGAAGAAATGTTAAGTAGTTCCATGCTTTTCTTCTAGATGTGAGTCTGCTCTACATAGTGTCCAATATGCCAATTTGGCATCTAAATCGATAACAAACTAAAAAAACAACCATGTCTTCTTTATATGATTCTCTTTGGGACATCGAGTGTTTGACTATTAAAATCCCTAAAACAAAAATGACCAAATGCCCTGAAAATAAAAAAAAATCAAAAACCCTAAAATGATTAGACCGATTTAAACCCTCGTGAAAGAATTGCAGTTGCACTGTAAAAGTAAGAAGGTGTAGGTAAAACTTACCAAATTTTGCATGCCCTAGAGCTAGTATGAGCAGGAATTCCCGCCACTGCTTTAGCCATGACCACATTGAATAGAATTGTCCCTCTCTTTTCTTCGGCTTTCATCATTGTCATCAGCCTTGTCATCTCCAAAAAGTTTCAAGAAAATTCAATTCAAAAATAGAAGTACTTTTTAGTTGAACTATTTATCTAACTTGAAACTCGAGTATTTTTTCTTTTTCACTACAAAATTTTGATGAAGATCATGAAGGCTTCTCATTCTCTTAGTTAGAAGGAGAGAAATATAATAATAATTCTTACTTGAGCCCTTAAAATGCATACATGGGAGTAGGCTTTAACCATCAAAAGAAAAGTTAAATATTATCAAAATGTATGATATTATCAAAATTAAAGTTAAATATATTATTTGTACATATATTAAATTGAAAATAATGCTATTTTATATATAATAAGAAGCATTTATTTAATTTAAAAATATATTTATTCTAATGAAATAAATAATATTAAATACAAATATTTATCTTTTATCATATTACACCCATTTTCAATTGGGTTGGATAGATGGTTTTGTCCTTATCCAAAGATATTATGCCATTATGAAATCTTTAGTTACCAATGGCCATTATCTTGTTGATATAGATTTATGTGAGATAGGTATAATGTATCATCCTTACATGGGTCAATGAGTTTGACTCAAATTACTACATAGTTGAATCTTAATAGAAATATCACAATTTGACTTCTTGTGGAAAATATCTCCTACTTATCGATATAGCTAGCAGCACAACAAGCACCAGTATCAAAAGACTGTTACTTTTTTCAAGCATTGGATCCTGCCCAACTTCCTTCAGTCTATCCTATTAGTGAATAAACATTACTATTGAAATGAAACTTCTAAGTATATAAGTCTATGATATTACTTAATGTTAGTATAAAGGAGTAATAACCATTCATTTAGTCATTTTTTAGGGGTGACTAATTATTTAGTCTTTTATTTGGTCATTTATTTAGTCATTTATTTGGTTATTTATTTAGTCATTTATTTGGTCATTTATTTAGTCATTTATATTTTTCTGACCTTGTGATATTACTTGATGACCAAATTAGTCATTTATTTGGTCATTTATACTTGTGACTTGTAAAAAATTAGTAGAATATGATCAGTTTTAGTCACGTGACTAAAATTTTTAGTAATGTAGTCATTTATTTGCTAAATTCTACTAGTGAAAGTGGTTTTTCTCAAATTAGGTTTCCACTATAAATCCTGGTGTTTATACTTGTGTGAATGTTTTGGTTTGAACATTACTATGTTTTACAAGTTAAGTTACAGTTGGGTAGTGGACTGCATTGTTATATGTTTCTGTTATTGAATCAGTGATGACCGAGTTTGTTTTGGTTATTGGATCTGATTTAAGGAAAAGTTTTAAGTTTGTTTTATACATCAGCACCTGATAACAATTGATTCACCCCCCCTCTTTATTGTTCTAAATCATATTAACAGGTTGGTGCATTTAAATTCATGTGGAACGAGTTGGGAAAAAGATCGATAATTAATTAGCCACCTTATCACATGTATCATTATTTATATTCTAGATTGTTCGTCTAGATATTTATTTAGTGTCTAGATTTGGGATCTCTTTGTGTAAACAGGGGGAAGATTAAATTGGAGTTGAGCTCATCATCTATGATAAATGACAGAGTGATAAGAATGTGTGGAAGGAGCTTTCTTGTTGGGGCTTACCCAATTTATTGAGAGGATTCATGGAAGTGATCCCCGGGTCATATAAGTTTTTGTGGATAGACGAGATGATGGAGTGTTGAAATTTTTTGGCATTGAATTGATGATTTTGAAGGAATTAATTGTTGATTTTTTGCAAACCCTCATCAAAAGAAGGAAATTGATTAGAGACGAGAAGAGCATTTATTAGGCATTTTCTATCTTCTTTGTTGGTAAGGATAGGAAAAAGCATAAGAGAAATTGATCGATGGTTATGACATGGGGTCCATTCCTTCCCTCTAGGGTAAAATTGTCAAAGTGATCATGCGTTATGTCACTTTGGATGGACAATTCACTAACCTTTTTAGCTACCAATGTATTATTGTTGACCACTCTAGGCATCATATATGTATTTCCATTTTGTTTTACTTGTTTTCTTCTTTATCTCATATTTTAAAGTCCATCAGAAAAACACTTTCTATCTAGTATTGCATGAAAGATTAATCCTTCTTAGTATGGAGTTTGCTAAAGTGATTACAATTTCTAGAAACTCTTGTATGGCCAAGCTGAACAAGGATGTTAATCACTTTTTGAAGGGTCATTTTGTGAGGGTGGAATGGGACTATGATGAAAATGTGTGTTGGGTTCAAATGGGTAAAAGATCAACTTGCAAAAGGGAAGATAAAGCACATTTAAAACCTACTATTTCATATGACAAAGACTGATTATTCCCCCTTTGTGGAATGTTTGCCTAATTCTCTTATCCCTGATGGGGATATTAAAGGGAAAATTAAAATTAGGGTCCCCTCTTCATCCATAGGCAAACCGAACAGTAAGAGAAAGCTTACTTCTTCCTATGTTGAAAAAATGAAGTGGGATTATATTATTGAATAGGAACCCTTGCACCCTTCTCCTATAAATTAAGACAATTTAGATCTACATGTTCATGTATCATTCATAAATGATACACTATTGGAGAAAGGGTCTTTTGTGTATGATATTTCTAACATTGAGTAGAGTGTCAAGGACATAATTTTTTACCATGGATCCCTACTGATTTGGATTATCTTAGTGTTGAATGTAATTAAAGTGAAAGGGACGGTGTCCCCTAATGATGATAGAGTCAACTGACTGCTTGCTATGATACAAAACCTCTCAAACAAGATTGATGAGCTTAAACATGATCATGACTATAGATTTAAATCCATGAAAGATGATATTATGAAAACATATGATAGAATTAATTGTTGTGGTTTTAGTGAGCCACACAATCATGGAGTATAGTACTAATGGGCTCAAAAGGTTGAATGATAAAGCTAAAATCTTGTAGGGATTAACCAAAGGTACTATTGGTTCATCTGTTGGGAGAAACAACTCAAAGATTTGTAGTGAATATCATGTTGATGAATGAGATGTGAATTATAAATGAAGAAATGATTTTGAAAAATGAAAATTCGATAAAAAAATGTTATTTAGGTTGTTGGGAGGTTCTCCCTTTTTGTTTAGAATCTTGGTGGGGTGCATTCCCCTATTTTTTTAGTGTTTAGTTCTATTTGGGATGTATACCCTTTTCTGGGTGGTTTCCTATGGGATCATTTCTAGTTTGTTCTTTTTTTTGCTTTAGACTGTTATATTGTTTAAGGGTTTCAGGTCCCTTCAAAACACTTTTTTCTTTAATTAAAAAACTAGTTATTTTTTAACTCATTTTCTAATAATTAATGGGATATTCTATTCTATATATTTTTGTACACAATAATGTTTTAATTTATATTGTTTATAAAAGACTAGAATAAGTTTGATTTTTATTAATTGATTTAGTTTCCAATATTATATTATAGTACAATTAAGTTTTATAACTATTTGGACAAATCTCTCATTATACATACCCGAGTATAACCCCTATAATCTTCATACATATATATAACTTGTCTAGATTTAAATGTTTCATTTAAAATTAAGGACATTCACTTAGGTGAAATTTGAGTATCACCACACTATAATAGAGGAAATGAATAGCATTGGTCTATGACATAATTTTTTTAACTTGGATCACGTAAAAATGATATATTTTTAAATATAAAAATAATGAATATATATACCTTGTCGGAATTTTTTGAGGGCCTTCCTGATCAAATTTTTTGACAAAACAAAAACCCATAAGAGTTCTCACTATCTTGATTTCAAAAATGTAAATTTTATAGTGATATGATTATTTTTACTATTTTTCATTATTTATTAATTACAAGTAGTACCTAAATATAAAAGAGTGAGGTTCACTAAAAAATTAATAAAATTTTTGTTTAAGGTTTTTTTGAAAATATATTATATGACATCAATCTACACACAATTTTCTTGAAGATAAAAAAAACTTAAAATAAAATTGAAAAAATATGATAATTTCATCAAATTATGGTGGTCGTACATAAAATGTACTTTATATAGTCAATTAAAAGATAATTAAAAAATATATTTAATAGAAAAATAAGAAAGGATATGCTCATAAATCTTTTTTGTCTTAGGTATATTTACCCATAAGGATTTGTGAAAATTCATATTTTTAGGTAAAAATATGGTGGTCGTGCATGGCTATGGTATGGTCCTAAAAAGGGTATTTTGAAAAAGTGGTTTTTAAATATTCCTACTAAAAATAAATTTATAGCATGTGGGTATTTAAATGAATTGCATATTTAAAAATTGGACTATGAGAACTTCATTTTCTATTACTCAAGTTTTTTTAGAGTCAATCTCTAAGTACCTCAAATTTAAACATTAATTGACAATAAATTTGAAAAACATGGAAAACCTTTCCACTTTTTGCCCAAAAGTGGGACTCAACTTCTTGAAGCCACCCAAAAAAAAGATGACAGTGAATTCAAGGGAATCTTGTAATGTTCTCATATGTTTTCATTGTTTGCATTTAATCTCATAAATTATTTTACTGAAAATGTAATCTATCAAATTCACAACAACAATTGGTGTATCTTTATAGGTTGAAGTCTTCTAATGTTATTCTCTCATTTAATGAAATTCAAAAACCAAAGTGGATTGCACAGATATCACATTAGTGTTCATTCTATCAATTAGATTATTGAAATTGAGTTTCTAAGCCTAAAGAAAATCTACAACTGCAACCAAAAGTCGTACAAATACATAGACTAGGTTATTATGGCATGGTGTAGAGCCAATCAAACATGATGTTGAATTAGTAAATCCTCCCTACGTGTGGCTCTTATAAATTCTAAAACTCTATTGAAATTTTCTTGTTGCATGCCAATTGGCGACCCCAGTGTGAGTTTAAAAGAAAAACTAAAGAAACATTGGAGAATAATGCCTGTCAATAGCTACTCTACTATAATGTGGACTCCAAAGTGAAAGAAATTAAAAACTTGAATCCATTTTTTAAGTACATTTAATTTAAGTTTGTAGGCTTCAACCTCTCAACTATTGATTAAAAATGGATGAAGCAACTTAGATGATAGACATAGAATAAAATCGCAACTTAACTATAAAATTTCCTTGGTTTCCCATAATGTTCATTTAACATATCAACCTCTAATTTCTAGATCAGATAGAGGAAAGAAGAATTCAAGGATATTTAGATTAAGCAGAATCAGACAAGACTATCAAGCAGTTCAGAGACAAGATTTTCACATATCAAGGTGATATTTATTTATTACTTAATAGATCTTGTTTAGATAAAGTTAAGTTGTCATTTGCAGATACATCATGTTATTCTGTAATCAATGTAATAGAACTTGGTAAAATCTCTTAACAGAGTAGACTTAACAGTCTTTATGTAAATCTCTTAATCGAGTACACACTCAAGTAGTGTTTTTAAAATCCTATAACTAGGTAGATCTAGCTGATCTAAATTGTTACTCCTAACAGGGTAAGATCATCAAAAATGATCACAACTTATAGCCCTAATAGACAAACTTTATTATCTGCAGTAGTGAAGTATTTGTGGGTATCATCCCCATCATAGTTTTTACCTTCTAACCAGGGTTTCTATGTAACCAAAATACTTGTGTTGTGACACTGAATTATTATTTGATTTCAAGCAATTTACATTTTAAGGTTAATTGATTAAATGGATTCAGTTGGATAAATTAGTGTACTACCCATTTGAGGATTAAGTTGAAAGTTGAAAGTTTTTGTGGGAACTGATTCACCCCTCCCCTCTCAGTACCCTATCTATCCATTCCAAAAAATTGGTATCAGAGCCCTAGAAAATTAAAAATAGAGTTTAAACAAATTGAGAAGAGTGGACTTACCAATGCCCTAAATTTCCTGAAGAACTTCAAAACTGAATGGATTAGGGTTGTGCTTAGTTGGTATCACGATGGAATATTCTTGTTAGATAAACTAGTAAAGATTATAAAGAAAATGATTCATAAAGTCATGAGTTACACAACAACTAACAAGGCTAAAGCATTTTGTAGTGCCTCGAGAGTCGAAATTGAGAAGAACACAGGAGCAGCATGGGATGGAAAAGCATTAAAAATTACTACTATCAAGGATCCAGAAGTAAAATACACATCACATGTTATTTCTTACAAAATGCATTAGTCTAGTAGATTGAATAGTGTACTGTGTAGTCTTGTGGATATGGATTACAAGATGGTAAAGAAAAATCACCAGTTGGACCTTGCTGAGCTACTACTGAAATAGATAAAAGAAAACATGAAGACTATTTGGTTGGTAAATTTGAACACTTGTAAGTTCAGATCACTCCTGGTATGTTTATTTTTCTATACTCAGTGATTTTTCCCTTCTGTCGGTAATGTGAATTGGTCTACCAACAAATCGGTCATAGTAAAGATTTATGAGATGATTGATAGTCTGGGAAATAATTTGAACAAAGTTCTAGATGAATATTTTGAAGATTTTAAGATTAAGATGAACCTATGGAGGAGGATTCCCAGTTCATTAGTTAAAAAATATGAAATGGATATATGTTTTCTTGTGGACACTGAAAACACTATGATAAAAGTTGTGGAGCTTAGAAAAAAATGGCTAGCCCCCATGGGATATGAAATGGACATTGATTTTGCTTCTAAATCAATCATGGCTCTACTGGCTACACCAAAGGACAAGAATGTAGAAAGGTTTGGCCCCTATGAAATAGCTAAAATAAGAATAAAGACAAATCTTGTCATCGGTAAATAACTAAAAAGTCTAAAAAGATGATGAAAACACTAGTTGAGAAGTTTGGAGATGAATCTAACTCATTTGACGAGTCACCAATTGAAACTACAACCGAAGGTTAGTTACTATTGATTGACAAACCCCATGATAGTGAAGAAACCGATTCCAACAATAAAAAATATTGAACACTAGTTTCCCCTACTCCAACTCCAAAGAAGAAGCAGTCGCCAGTGAAATCAAGAGCATAAACAAGATCAGCAATTGCAGCTTCATCACCTTTGAAGAGGGGAGTTGTGAAGATTTCAAAACCAAAAGTTGCTTCACTGACCAAGACATATACAAAAAGAAGAACCAAGGTCACAACTGAAGCACCGAAGATAAGGAGAAGACTCATAAGAGGAAAGGAAGACCTTGAGGAAGAAGAAAATGATAATGATCAATTCAAGGTCATAAGCAACAAAGATAGGACAATTAATGAGGTTGTTGAGGACATCATTGAGACTAGAGAACTCACTGATCCTTAACTTAGTCGGTTTGACAACATGTCTACTGAGAATCAAAACACCATTGAAGGGGCAATCATCCAAATGATGATTAAGTTTAAGAAAGTTCCAATTGAATTTTCCAGGCTAAGGCATTAGAAGAGAGAACAAATCAAAAATCATCCCATGCCTTGGACACCAAAAATAAAATGAGGGAACAATCCCTAGTGTTGGCAATTCCAAATTTGTTTATTGATGAAATTGAAGAATACATGTCAACTTACTCCAAGAGATTTAGAGTGCAAAGTCATGCATTGCAAATTTTAGATGAGAACTTAGTAGATATAGATGAATCAAGTAAACTCATTTGGATTTCCATTGTTACTGCACTAGAACAAGTTGAAAAAGTAGCATTTCTAAACTTGTCTAAGAAGAGACAAAGATCAAAAGGTAAAGGAATTCATATTGAAGATGCCTAGATTTAGCAGTAAACTAAGAACAGGTTGATATATTAGTTACCAAGTTACCTGATACAACAGATGCCACCGAGAAGATAAATGTTTCACAGGATACACTAGATCAGGTAAAGATCCAAATCATTTATAACAAGGCAACAGATGTAATCATTGAGGATATTACAAATGGTGATCCTGATGATAGAGATGATGAAGAAGATGTGAATATAGTAGGAGGAACAACTCAAGATGAAGGTATTACTACCGAGCCTACTATCACATCATTACCGGGTGAACTTCCTATCCTTGCATAAGCTATTGAAATTATGACCAAGGAACAACCTGATAGCTTAAACCCTGAGTAACTGATAGATACATCAGGGGAACAAGACACTGAAACACTAGTAGATAAAAATAAGCCTAAAGAAAAAGAGGCAACTGAGACATAAACAAAGGGCCAAGATGCCCCCAAAGCAACTGAGGCTACCCTACCACACACAACATCAGAGTCTTCATCTCAGTTAGCTTGATAGACAGGTTATTGAGGAGGAGAAAAAGGAAGATAATGTGTCAACCGAGAAAGACACACCAACGGTTGAGGAGAAAGCTATAATTCAGGTTGCAAAGAGCTCACCTCAAGAGCCAAAGAAGAAGAAGAAGAAGAAGAAGAAGAAGAAGAAGAAGAATAAGAAGAAGAAGAAAAGCAATGGAAAAGGGCCAGTCACATTAGATGAAGTCATTGTTATACTGGATTGTGACCCTAGGACCCTAAGCCCTAAGGAACTTAAAAAATATGGGGAGTTATGCACCAGAAAAGCAGCACAAGAAAAGCTCAAAATGGAATGCAAGAGCAAGGAAATTTTGGAGAATGTAAGAGATATCTTACAACAAGTCATACCTAAGGTACATATTAATGAGGATACTCCCATTATGGACCAACTTGCCACCCTTGCAGAAGAAATCAATGCCCCAGATATAGATGTTGAAAAGAGAATAGAAGAAAGGGTAGAATAAAAAATCCAAGACAAACTTGTAGAGAAAATCAGCCAAGAAGTGGCAATAAACAAAGTAAAATTATCTGAGGTAATCACTAAAATCCAATCTATTACTCTGTTAATAAGTCAAATTTTGATCAAGCTATGCACTATGGAAACCTTCACTGCTGAGATTAGTGAAAAGATTATACAGCTTGATAATGAAATCAAAGCCAGTGCACAAGCCTCTTTAACTGAGCCACAAGCTTTTGCAAAGCATATCCTAAGAGTTCAAGAACTCTGGTGGTTAAGAGCAGATCTCAGGAAACAAGAAGAAAGAATAAATGATCAGGTCACTGAGTTGCAAACTGAGCTACTTCCCTACCTAAAAATTTTTGAGAAACACATTGCCAAAGAAAAAACACTTGTCGCAACACCAAAAATCTCTATGTTGGAAAACATCTTTGAAATGCATGCACAATTCGGTCTTGAGCACATTTCTCTCACCAACTTGAAAGAGGAATGGACAAACCTCTTGGAATCATTGAAGAAAACCCATCAACACATTTTTGACAAACTGTAAGTATACAATTTTGTATTTGGCATTATTATCAAAAAGGGGGAAATCAATGTATATGCCAAATATGTAAATAAATACCAAGTATACTACATACAACCGGGAGCATGCACCGAGGGGGGGAATTTTTTCTTTTGAAATTTGGGTATCTACATGTATATATGGAAGAGTTAGAAAGTTTTTTGAGACATCAGGTCTATATAAATTCAAAGTTTTGATTATATTGTGAAAAGGGGGAGATTGTTATCTCTATTTGAGCATTAAAGATTGTCATTAGTATCAAAAGTTATTCAGTTGGTTACTTGTGCTATTTAGTCAGTAAAAGAGAGTACTTCAAGCTACTCATGCTAATTGGTCAACTACATAAGTCTTCACAACAAGTTGTATCAAGGCATACTGAGTACAAAAGGATTTTAGTTCATACTGAGCACCGGAGTAGTTCTACCGAGCATCAATGTATACTAATACCAAGTGTCAGTAAACACCAGATAGACTGGACACTGAGTGCTAGGATATCTACCAAGCAGTATTGACAATGTTTACCAAGCATACAAAAAATGACATAGTACTCAATTTTTGCACATCTATCTATGTAGATGGTTACAAAATAATCATATAATGTTTTACCAAGATCAAAGATCATTTATTATGGATGGAATCATTAAATATGATGATGATCTCTATGTAATTGTTAGATTTAGGTTAATTTTATATACCATAGATCTTAGGGTTTTTCCTAACACTTTGTAACCTCATTTTTGTTAAGTGGCAAAGCAGTATGTTATATTTTGTATTTCATGTCATTTTGACATAAGGGCTTGACAAGGAAGATAAGTTTTGTATGAACATGCAAAGGTGATCTTGAAGCAAAAGCCTACTTCAAGATATCAATAATCAGATAGAGGAAAGCAGAATTCAAGGATATTTAGATTAAGCAGAATTAGACAAGGCTACCGAGCAATTTAGAGAGAAGATTTTCACATATCAAGGTGATATTTATTTAGTACTTAACAAATCTGGTTCAGACAAAGTTAAGTTGTCATTTGCAGATACATCTTATTCTCTAATCATTGTAACAAAGTTTGGTAAAATATCTTAACAAAGTAGACTCAACAGTCTTTATGTAAATCTCTTAACTAAGTACACACTCAAGTAGTGTTGTTAAAATCCTATAACTAGGTAGATCTAGCTGATCTAAATTGTTACTCCTAACAGGGTAAGATCATCAAAAGTGATCACAACTTGTAGCCCTAACAAGAAAACTTTATTATCTGTAGTGGTGAAGTAATTGTGGGTGTCATCCCCACCGCAGTTTTTACCTTCTAACAAGGGTTTCTATGTAACCAAAATACTTGTGTTATGTGACTGAATTGTTATTTGATTTCAAGCAATTTACATTTTAAGGTTAATTGATTAAATGAATTCAGTTGGATAAATTAGTGTACTACCATTTGAGGATTAAGTTTCAAGTTGAAAGTTTTTGTGGGCACTGATTCACCCCTCCCCTCTCAGTACCCTATCTCTCCATTCAAATAATTGGTATCAAAGCCCTAGAAAACTGAAAACAAAGTCTAAACAGGTCTAGAAGACTGGACTTACCAATTCCCTAAATTTCTTAAGGAATTTCAAAACCAAATGGATTAGGGTTGTTCTAAGTTGGTATCATAATGGAATGTTCTGGTTTGATAAACTAGTAAAGATTACCAAGAAAATGATTCATAGAGTCACCGGTTACCCAACAACTGACAAGGCTAAAGCATTTCGCAGTGCCTCGAGAGTCAAAATTGAGAAGAACACAGAAGCAACATGGGATGGTCAAGCATTAGAAATTGCTACTATCAAGGATCCAGAAGTAAAATATGCATCACATGTTATTGGTTACAAAATCCATCAGTCTAGTAGATTGAACAGTGTATCGTATAGTGCTATGGATATGAATTACAAGATGATAAAGAAAAATCACTAGTTGGACCTTGCCAAGCTACTACTGAAACAAATAAATAAAACATGAAGACTATCTGGTCAGAAAAGCTGAACACTTGTAAGTTCAAATCACTCCTAGTATGTTTATTTTTCAATATTCAACAATTTCTCCCTTGTATCGGTAATGTGAATTGGTCTAATGACAAATTGGTCATAGTACAGATTTATGAGATGATGAATAGTCTGGCAAATAATTTGAACAAAGTTTTAGATGAATATTTTGAAGATTTTAAGATTAAGATGAACCTACGGAGCAGGATTCCCAGTTCATTAGTTGAAAAATATGAAATGGATATATGTTTTCTTATGGACACTGACCACACTATGATAAAAGTTGTGGAGCCTAGAGGGTAAGTGCACAAAGATGGGGGACCAAAAAGATGCCACTTTTCTTTTTGGTCCCCCATCGCGCATAGTGTGCACGCCCTATAGGGCACATGCCCTATGGCTTGGGTTGCCTAAGCCTTGGGCTTGGGCAATTCAAATCCTTTACAAAGCGTGCACACCCTAAAGCGCGCATGCCCTATAGGGTGTGCACTCTATGTAAATCTATGATTTTCATAGCGCGCTCGTGCTATGAAAATCATAAATTTACATAGGGCGTGCACCCTATCTAAGATATGATTTATATAGTGTGAGAGAGAGAGGGGGGGGTAATTTATACAAATAGAGGGGGGGGGGGGGGTAATTTATACAAATATAACATTTAAGTATAAGTTTGATAATTTTAATTTCTTATACTTTAAGTTATATTTGTATAAATTATAAAATATAATGCTTTCAAGATGTTTGGGATAGGTTCCAGCTTCATAGGAGTTAACATGCAGATTCTAGATTTGAAGAATTCTAGACTTAGCCAAATTTCAGGATTCAGCAAGCCTTTAGCAGTGTTACCTCCCAAAATTCATCATGGATTTCTAAGGTCAAACTGAAGCTGGCAAAAGGATTGCCAAAGCGTTTTAACTCGTTTTATCACAAATCACTTAGTTTTGACCCCATCTCTATGACAGACCTAGCTTAGTTCTCACCCAAATCTCTCTCTCTCTCTCTCTCTCTCTCTCTCTCTCTCTCTCTCTCTCTCTCTCACACACACACACACACACACACACACACACACACACACACAAACATCACCCTCTCCTCTCTCTCTCTGTCTCTCACATCACCCTCTCTCTCTGCCTTATCTCTCTCTCTCTCTCTCATCTCAAACCTCTCTCTCACTCTCACTCTCACTTTGGAGAGAGAGAGAGAGATAAGGGAGAGAGAGAGAGAGAGAGAGAGAGAGAGAGAGAGAGAGAGAGAGAGAGAGAGAGAGACTAAGCTAAGTCTATCATAGAGATGGGGTCAAAACCAAGTGATTTGTGTTAAAATGAGTTAAAACCCTTTAGGAATCCTTTCGCCAACTTTAGTTTGACCTTGGAAATCCATGATGGATTGTGGGAGGTAACCCGCTGAAGGCTTGTTGAATCCTGAAATTTGGCTAAGTCTGGAATTTTTCAAATCTAGAATCTGCATGTTAACTCCTATGAAGCTGGAACCTATCCCAAACATCCTGAAAGCATTATATTTTATAATTTATACAAATATAACTTAAAGTATAAGAATCAAACTTATACTTAAATGTTATATTTGTATAAATTACCTCCCCTCTCTTTGTATAAATTACCCCCCCCCTCTCTCTCACACTATATAAATCATATCTTACATAGGGTGCACCCCCTATAGGGCGTATGCGCTATGTAAAGTTATGATTTTCATAGCATGAGTGCACTATGAAAATCATAGACTTACATAGCGTGCACATACTATATGGCGTACGCCCTATGTAAAGTTATGATTTTCATAGCGCGTACACCCTATAGGGCATGTGCGCTTTGTAAACGATTTGAATTTACCAATCCTAAGGCTTGGATTTTCCTAGGAGATCCAACCCAAAGGCTTGGATGATTGAAATAGGTCTGAGATGTGTTTTCCAGCAGACATACAAAAAAATGAAATCTTTTTTGTGTGCTCCTCGTCAAGTTTACTCATAGCTCAAGAACGTAAAAATCAGATGACATGATATTACAGATCTCTATGTTAGCTATCTAAGCATATAATTTAATTTGAATTCTAATTATGTTAAGTTTTTCAACTCTAATTTCTTTTGTGTGTATGTCCATTTTTTGTAAAAAACCAACATGTAGTATTTTGGGCATAGATTTTGGCTCGTTCATCGAATTTTGAAATAAGTTATATTTTTAGAAACTAGACTCCATTCTACACACTTTAGAAAAAAGAAAATTTAATTTTCAATTAGTTTTAAATGATTTCTAGGTGGAGCACACAGAAATTTCATGTTTTCAGGATGTGTGCACTTCGTAAATTCATCAAAAATTATACGTTCATCAAAAAATTACCAAAAAAATTTGGGGTAAACTACGTGGTGTTAGCTAACTTCTCACTAGAGCGATTAAAAAAATTCAAAAAAAAAGTTAACATTTTAGGGGGAGCACACTGGATGCCATGTTATGTTTTTGGACCAAAAATAGGACCACTTTTTATGCTCCCCCTTTTTGAGGGCCTTAATCTACACCATTTTCAAAATAAGTTAGTATTTTAGGAACTAGATTCAAAGTATTACAACTCTTGTTTTTGTCGCATCTTAAAATTTTGAGTCTAACTATCTTCAATTGCTTGTTGAAGTTCAGAGTTTGCTGATTTCAGGAAAAAAGTGGCATCTTATACCCCCTTTTTGGTCCCCGATCTTTGTGCACTTACCCTAGAAGAAAATGGCTAGCCGCAATGGGATACAAAATGGACATTGATTTTTCTTCTATATCAATCATGACTCTACTAGCTACACCAAAGGACAAGAATGCATAAAGGTTTTGCACCTATGAAGAAGCTAAAACAAGAATAAAAACAAATCTTGTCATCAATAAAATAACTAAAAAGTCTAAAAACATGATGAAAATACTAGTTGAGAAGTTTGGAGATGAATCTAACTCATCTGACAAGTCACCGGTTGAAACTACAACTGAAGGTCAGTTACTATTGACTAAAAAACCCCATGATAGTGAAGAAACTGAGTCTAACAATGACAAAGATTCAACACCGGTTTCCCCCACTCCAACTCCAAAGAAGAAGCAGTCACTAGTGAAATCAAGAGCACAAACAAGATCAGCTACTACAACTTCATCACCTTTGAAGAACGGAGTTGTGAAGATTTCAAATCCAAAAGCTGCTTCAATAACCAAGACATATACAAAAAGAGGTACCAAGATCGCAACTGAAGCACCAAAGAAAAGGAGAAGACTCATAAGAGGAAAGGAAGATCTTGAGGAAGAAGAAAATGATAATGATCAATTCAAGGTGATAAGCAACAAAGATGGGACAATTAATGAGGTTGTTGAGGACATCATTGAGACCAGAGAACTCACTTATCCTGAACTTGGTTTGACAACATGTCTACCGAGGATCAAAACACCATTGAAGAGGCAATCATCTAGATGATGATTAAGTTTACGAAAGTTCCAATTGAATTTTCCAGGCAATTACCAAGGCATTAGAAGAGAGAATAAATCAGAAATGGTCCTATGCGTTGGACATCAAAAAGAAAATGAGGGAACAATCCCTAGTGTTGGTGATTCCAAATTTGTCTATTGATGAAATATATGAAATTTGAAATTTTGGTATCTATGTATATGTGGAAGAGTTAGAAAGTTTTTTGAGATATCAAGTCTATATGCATTAAAAGTTTTGATACTAATGCCAAAGGGGGAGAATGTCATCTCTATTTGAGCATTAAATATTTTCATTAGTATCAAAGGTTATTCAGTTAGTTACCTATGCTATTTAGTTGCTAAAAGTAAGTACTTCAATCTACTCATGCTAATTGGTCAACTACATAAGTCTTCACACCAAGTTGTATCAAGGCATACTAAGTACAAAAGGATTTTAGTTCACACCAAGCACCAGAGCAGTTCTACCGAGCATCGGTGTATACCCGATACTGAATGTCAGTAAACACAGAGCAGATTGGATACCAAGCACCAAGGTATCTATCGAGCAGTATTGACAGTGTTTACCGAGCATACAAAAAACAACATAGCAATCAGTTTTGGCACATCTATCTATGTAGACAGTTACAATAGAATCATAAAACACTTTACCAAGATCGAGGATCATTTATTATGGATGGAATCATTAAATATGATGATGATCTCTATGTAATTTTTAAATCTAGGTTAATTTTGTATACCGTAGATCTTAAGGTTTTTCCTAATACTTTGTAACCTAATTTTTGTTAAGCGGCAAAGCAGTATGCTATGTATTTGTATTTTATGTCATTTTGACATAAGGGCTTGACAAGATAAGTTTTATATGAACATGCGAAGGAGGTCTTGAAGCAAAAGCCTACTTCAAGATATCAGTAATCAGATAGAGGAAATAAGAATTCAAGGGTATTTATATTAAGAAGAATCAGACAAGGCTACTGAGTAGTGAACAAAGACAAGATTTTCACATATCAAGGTGATATTTATTCAGTACTTAATAGATCTGGTTCAGACAAAGGTAAGTTGTCATTTGGAGACACATCTTGTTATTCTCTAATCATTATAACAGAGTTTGGTAAAATCTCTTAACAGAGTAGACTTATAGTCTTTATGTAAATCTCTTAATCGAGTACACACTCAAGTAGTGTTTTTAAAATCCTATAACTAGGTAGATCTAGTTGATCTAAATTGTTAGTCCTAACAGGGTAAGATCATTAGAAGTGATAAAAACTTGTAGCTCTAACAGGAAAACTTTATTATCTGTAGTAGTGAAGTATTTGTGGGTGTCATCCCCACCGCAGTTTTTACCTACTAACAAGGGTTTTTGCCTAACCAAAATACTTGTGTTATGTGATTGAATTGTTATTTGATTTCAAGCAATTTACATTTTAATGTTCATTGATTAAATGGATTCAGTTGGATAAATTAGTGTACTACTGTTTGAGGGTTAATTTTCAAGTTGAAAGTTTTTGTGGGCATAGATTCACCCCTCCCCTCTCAGTACCCTATCTCTCCATTCCAATAGTTACTAGTTCATGTTTGATTAAAGTTTACTATATTCATGGTGAGTGATAAATTCTTGCAACAAGCGTAAGTACACAACTTAATAATAATATACCAAGGTCCTAGTGTTTAAACTCAACTCTAGTACAACATGTAAAGACTATTTTTCCCACAATAAGCCTTGTTTCCAATAAAGGGAAAAACATGCAAAGTCAAATACACAAAGACATAGTTGTTCAGTTGATAAGATTAGTTAAACATAAATTTTTCTATAAATTCAAGTTTCACATACATGATTCAACCTAAACCATCAAAAAGAACATAATATAATTCATTTATAATTACAATATGTCAAATCTACCATAATGTTGTAGAAGAATATCCAAGTACATAATGGAGTTTGAAATAATAAGGATGTCGACCATCCGCTGAGTGTAAATACATCATAGAATAGCATGATACAACATGAAAGTTCATAAAATCCAATCAAGACCATCAAGGTCATTGTAAACATGGTAGCACACTATTAGCATCCCTATCTACTAAAAATATAAACAACATAGATCCACCTACAAATCTTGAGACCAGAGGGTGTCCTAGGTACATTTTTTGCCCAACCACAGAGTGGTTAGCTTCGTCAGGGATCTTCCTAAGATGAAAAGAACTCCAACCCTTCTTGAGAAACCTAGCAACCTGATATTGATGGATCAAAAGAATATGGAGTAATTATGTATCTAACTACTTAACATATTTTAGTCTAAATAAAAATCCTAATCATAGGGTGACAGAGAGCAAATGAAAAAAACTAACCAACCATATTAATGAAATATATGCGAAGAAGCTTTGGCCAAACTATCTTTTTAAACACCAAATTCTACTAGTAGGTAAAAATACATGTAATCTACCCTTCTCCATCTGTTCCACATTACACACCAATTCCAAGAAAATTCCCTCAAAAATTAAGGCATCAAATCCATTCATATTTTATCAAGAACAAAATGTAGAAACTATAATCTTTGTCTATATTCTAATAAATTTTTCATCACATATCATTCTAAAAAATGAGCACACCATTTTATAAAGTAATACATATTTACCATTTAAAGAACCAAAGAAATAACAATACACTCTCTTTTCTAAAATAATCATTTAGCCTTTTTTTCCCACAATAGTAATTACACACACTCGGAAGATATATGTACTCAGGAATTGAACATGAAAAGTCAGTGACAATTTGCAAAAGCCAAAAGCAAAAAAATCAATTCTCATATATCTAAGATTTTTATTATTAGTTTTTCCACTTAAATAGAAATGGAATTAGCTATAATGTACATATGATTGCATCTTAAATTACATGTAAAGAACCTCTTCTTTTGGAAATTAAACAACTGTTTTTTTTTTGAAAAATAAAAAACACAACCTAAGTTTCGAATAACTTCTTAATAAGAAAATATTTTCCTTATGTGATGAGTTTAAGAAGGTAATGTTTTGAACTGGTTCTAACAATGGCTACAACTGAGAAATAAAAATTTAGTTTTTAACAAAAATACCTTATGGTGAATTCAAGGTAATCTCGTAACTTTCTTAAGTGTTGTCATTGTTTGCATTGAATCTCATATTTTTTTAATTGAACCTGCAATCTATCTAATTCACAACAACAATCAGCGTATCTTTACAGGTAAGTGATAAGACAGTCTTCTAATGTAGTTCTCTCATTTAATGCAACTCAGAAACCAAAGTGGTTTGCGCAGACATCACAATAGTGTTCATTCCATAAATTAGATTATAAGATTGCGTTGAAATATTTTCTGAGCCTAAAGAAAATCTACGGCTACAACAAATAGCCTAACAGATTCATAGACTATGTTAACGGCATGGTGGAGAGCCAATCAAACATGATGTTGAATTAGGACAATCTCTCTATGTGGCTCTTATAAATTCTAAAATTTTGTTAAAAATTTATGGCTGCATGCCAATTGGCGACCTAAGTATGAGTTTAAAAGAAAAACTACAAACCCTGCAAAAATGGTTGAAGTCTGTGTCCGAATTTCCATTCTTGTTACCGCAAGCTCTCTTCCCTCTTTTCCAACTTTTGTATCCCTATTTTTTTACTGAGCTCTTCTTCGCGCGAGTGTCCTACTACTCTTAGTTGTGCCTTCCCACCTCTACTTGCAACGACAAGTTATTAATTCAATAAACATAATATTTTTCATTTAAAAGACTTGTGTTCAAATAGTAACTCTTAATTGACTGCCTCAACTTAAGAAATATAATTAATTATTTATGGTGAAAAGTTCTTAGAATATATATATCTACAACAAAATTTCTACAAACAAACACAGACATTATAATTAAAAGTAAAATAAGGAAGGAAATAATACCAATTATAATTTATAAATGAAATTAGTTTAAATCTAATTTTATCTTTTTTCACTACTCATTTGATAAAAACAAAACATAATAAGATTTCTTTTCAATGAAATTAAAATTCTATTTTTGCTCACACACACACGCACATCATAGTTTTCTAATAATATAATAGCATAATTTAGTCTAAGTGGTGTGCAAATTTAGACCAACTTTTCGGATCACATCCTTACCGAGGAGCTAACCTCCTCTACCTCAACCACACCACCGCCTTCAATTGTGTTCATCATGCTAAACTCAACTCAACATCAGTAGGTTAGTAGCGCAATCCAAATTCATATTGAAATGCATTTCTAAATTTTTCATCAATAACATCATACCATATTTTACAATATAAAACTATTTTCAAACATGGCAAATCATTAAACATAATAATAACGACATGTCTACTAAGCATTTATTGAATCAACATGTCTAACATTAGCTAACCATAATGACTTGGTTCGACAAACATCCGACCAAGTGAAAAGAAATCAAACATTGTTGTTGAAAAAACAAACTGAAAAATAGAAGTCTACATATTCAAGTTATGACAACTATAAGATATTGTTCTTATATAAACCTATGTCATCTTTATTCTACCAAATTTTATGAAGTGTCATGCTAGTTGTGATACTTAACTCAAGCTTTTGACCAAATTTAAGAAATTATGATATAATTATTAAAATTACAAAGAAAATGATAAATAAAACATTCTTAATACATGTTGTATATGATTCTTAAATAACACTCAACTTAATTGCAAAAGATAAATTTTGGCCAATAAATATAAGGCAACATTTTACCGGGTTTTGGTATAGATGATGCATTTGAAAGGCGTGATATTCAAGTAGATAATTGATATTTATAAACATGATTTTCTACAGTAATGCTCTTACCTTCCAAGAACAAACTATAAAAATCAAAGTTTTTAATTATAAATACAACACTCAACATTTCTCGTATCAAATCCATCGCTAATGATTGTCCAAATTTTAGATTTTTTACATCATATACAAAAGAGAGAAGACACTAGAAAAGATGATTAAAATAACAAAACAAAACAGGTGATGAAGATTATAAGGTCACTCCGAAATTTTTCTTGGAGGCAACGTTAGATTCTACTATCAAGGCCTCCGGAATGATAAGATTCATAAAATTGTCCAGCTTAGAATAAGAAGCCGGTTACAAGAAAAAACTTAAAGTTATATTATAATCTACAATTTCATTTTAATGCTAAGCCCGTCCAAACAAAAAGATCGAAGGCGATTATCTCGAAGTCTCGTTGGCGAATCCGTTTAGCAATTCGACCTATTATTTCTGAGGCCTTTAAAATCCCTTCTCCACAGGCGATCTGCAATCGCATTTCAAAGGGCTCTTCTTTCTTTTTTTGTTTCAGAACTTTTCTTTCTTTCGGTCTTCTAGTTTTTATTATTTGTTGCGATGGAATTCATGGGGAAAGCAATGTCTGTAATGGCTTTCGTGGCCATGGTTGCTTTGATTGGCGCTGCTTACGTGGCTGCACAGTCAACAGACTGTGGTACTTTGCTGGGAACCATGGCTCCGTGCCTCAGCTACCTGGCAGGCAGCGATCCAAAGCCATCTGCAGAATGTTGCACAGGCTTTGGCAACGTGGTCCAAACCAACGCCACCTGTCTCTGCCGAGTGTTAGATGGCAATAGCGGTGTTCCTAACCTCAATCTGACCAAGGTGTTAGCTCTTCCCAGGGAGTGTAATGTTACACCTCCACTTTACAGCAACTGCAACGCAGGTATTAAGATTCAAATTTCAGTATAGTTACAGGGATTTTTATTAAACATTTTGAGGTTTTCACAAATTATGAGAATGACTAAGAAGTTAGAAGATTTTATATGTTTATTTAAGTCTGTCTTTTAATAATATATTTTTTAACAATTTAAATGACTTCTATTTCAATATTGGTAGAATAGAATATAGTAGCTGAGATTTCTACCATTTCATTTTATTTGTATATTTTTTAATTGATATTTCATATTACATTTAAGGACCAGTTATAAAAAAAGAAGAGAGTAACATAATCAGTATCATGTTATAGAAGGCAAACATAATAGTACATTATCAAAAGAAGTGAAACTTGCACTTTCATAGAGGGAATAGATAAGTCCTAACCAAATAGTTATTCTGGTTGATGGTGTACCTATATCTTATAAAGTTCAAGTAGAATTCAGCAATTGTTATTGTCCTATAAGCAATATATTTACCTATTTAGTAAATAGATTATTTATGTTGAATAGATTTTTATTGTGGATTTAAAATTTTATAGTTATTAAAGTAAGTGGGGAAGGTTCTAATTCTTTTAGATCGGACTTACATCATTAGAACAATATGGTATTGTGGATTAAAATTTTATAGTTTAGAATATTAGTTTGATATATTTTTCTATTTGATTATGTAAATTATTTTCTTTATTAATGGTTTCAATATGATTACCCAAGATCCAACTCCTATCTCCAAAGATATTTCTTGGAGATGGAGACATATCTCTAGCAATGGAGACATCTCAGGAAACTTCTTGATGGATAGAATTCTTTTGGTTGACTCTCTTGCCATCTACAAAGTATCTTGACCAGAAATTAACATCCCCCTCGAGAAAATTTAGGGATAAACGAGTTAAAGGAGAGAAAAAAGAAAAAAAACAAAAACTACATAATATTTCTTGACATTATAGGTGATCTGATCTACTTATGATGTAGATATTTTGAGAGACATAAACAATTGTATGATTGATTTCCTGTCATTATAATGGTCTAAAGAGAAATTGCCTTTACTATTCATCGTGACTGATTTACTATTCTTGTTTTCAAAGTTCTTTGTCATGATATGTTTTAAAAATTATCAAATTATATTAAAAAGGCATCTCCAAGTACCCTAGTTTCCTATCTTTGAAAATTAGTTGTACCAATACCAATACCAGTCTCCAAAGACCCTCGTCTCCTAGTAACTATGTTTTCCATTCATATTTCATGATTCATTTCTCTTCTCTTGTTCTCTCATTGTCACAAGGTACCATGAAATATGATCTAAAAGGATAATAAGAGAAAATATTTATATATTCAATCTGTAAATTTTTAAAAATACATAATTTTAGTTTGATACACATTTTATATTTGATTATATAAAAAATTTCTTAGTCAATATTGTCAATCATATTTCATGATTTATTTCTCTTTGTTTCTTATTGCATCCTCATGATAGAGGAAACTTACCAATAGCTAACTTCACACACCTATAGATCCTAAATGATGCATTAGATTTAAAAAATAAAATTGGTTGTCTCTATATTTAATTTAACTAATTATAGCTATTGTTCTACCTTCTCGATAGTAATGACACATGTTGTGATATTTTTCATACACTTAAGAGGAAAAAGTAGTCATTTAGAAATGTTGCACTATATCTACCTTTATAATCATTTACTATAACCACCTTCACAATTATCAATACTTATAAACAAAAATCTTAATACTCATTTTAAAATTTCTAGTACTTATATATAAATATCCATGTAGATCAAAATTCTCACTACAGAATGTGCAAATGAATCACAAATATATAAAACCAAATTTGATTGTAAAGACCCTCTCAATGGGAATAAGATCATTTTAGTGTAAATAGACCATTTATGCACTTTATATGATTTTTTAACAAACTAGTTGTTTCTAATATTTCATGTTCCTTTTTTGTTCTAGTCGCTGCACCGGCCCCTTCTCCACTACCATGGAATTGACACTTCCATTCACTAGGTAAGATTTTCACAATCTTCATGTATACATACTTCTATAATGTGTTATGATTACTTAGCACATTATTTTGATATCTGTGGGTGATTTTCTTTTAATTTTCAGCTCTTGCTCCTACATGTGCAAGCATAATGTTTGCACCTTCAATGGTCATGATAGTTTCAATGGTGGTTCTTGTTTTAATAAAGGTTCTTAGTTGAGAAATATCATAGAAATGGCTTGGTGGGCTTCAGTATGATTTAATGATGGATTTAGGCAATAAAATGTTAACTAAGTTTCTATTTTCTTCCATGTCGCATCTCTTAGCTTTCTAGAAGAATAAAATAATCTAAATTTTGATGTGCATCTATGTTTCATCATAGAGTCATGACTCTCAAACATAGTTGATTATCCAATTTGTAATACATAATTATTAATTATTTTGATTCCACGTCATAGTCAAATATAATTATAAGGTAATTAAGAAGTCAATTATTCTATTTTATTTTGTGAAATTGGATTAAATTATGATATGTAAAATAAATATGGTTTTAATTAAGTAGTAACTAATGAATATAACAAAATGATAAATTGTAAAAGTATTTGTATTTATATTTTAAATTATATTTAATGATTTATTGTTAAGTTGATTTGTGAAGTGATGGATTATTGAGTGCGATTCAAAAAGTATGATATGAGAAATTTATACTGTCCAATTTATAAGTTCTGAATGTTATCTTATAGATTATGAAAAACTTATTCTTAAATGTGTATGAAGTTATATAAGTCCTCATATAAAACCTCAATTATGTTGTATTATTATCACTCTTTGGATTGCACTCCACTTCATTCTCCTTGTTTTCTACTCAAGACTTTTATATACGATCTAAAAATCTCAGAACATTTCCATTCTACCTCTTAATTAGTTCCCTTAACTCTTCACATGCCTTTCTTTGATTCAAAACTAAGAATAATATACACATTTTTCCTAGTGACTTAACTTGTAGTCCAAGAGGAATTTCTTTAATTTTTCCACCAAACTAGTGTTGGAAAAATGGTCAATGCTCCACTCGGAATTTGTGACATAGGTTAACCGCCTCCTATGTATAAGTTTCTATAAGTCTAGTGGTTGTATTGGGCATTAACAAGTTGATCTTTTGCTGCAATGACAACTACTACTTGTAACAAGTGGTATCAAAGCTTGGTCACAGGTTCAAATCTCCTCAGGTAATGCTGAGGGTGAGATTGTTGAAAAAATGGTTAGTGCTCCCCTCGGGATTTGTGACATGGCTTGATCGCCTCCCGTGTCTTCTCTAAGTCTAGTGGTTGTATTGGGCATTAAGAGGTCAATCTTTTGGTGCAATGAAAACTACTACTTGTAACAACTAGAAGAGACAATCATCTTGATTGAAATAAGTGAGCTAATTTTTGGTGGGTAGGTATAATCTTCTCACTTCCTTTAATGTTAAATTATGTTGTCAAGATTATTTTGTTTTAGAATTCCTTGTGCTCAACTAATACTTTTCAAAACTGAAGCCATGAATATTAAGAAGTCTTAATGGTCCTCAAAAGCCAATTTATTTTTTTAAGAACTTATTGAGTTGATCCAATTGTTTAAATTAATGAGAATTTATCAAGAAAGGAAGTCTATGGATGATTGTTTCCCTAACCTCAATGTCAACTTTCCTAGAGAGAATTATTCAGAAATCGATGACCCTATTCTACATGAGATTAATTCTTTCATTCAAAATAATGAAAAAACTTGCTAATTCGATCCCGCATTGAAAAATGATGGTTGGAGCATTTAAATTCATATGGAATGAGTTGGAAAAATAACCGATAATTTACGAGGCACCTTATCACATGTATCATTCTTTGTATTCTAGATTATTCATCTAGATATTTATTTTCTCTTTGGATTTCAGAGCTCTCTACATAAACAATGGGGGAGACCATCATCTATGATAAATGATAGAGGATGAAAATGTGTGGAATGAGCTTTCTAGTTGGGGCCTTACCCCTTTTATTGAGAGGATTCATAGGAGTGATACCTGGGACATATAATATTTTGTGGATAGCTGGGATGATGGAGTGCTGAAAGTTTTTGGCATTGAACTAGTAATTTTGAAATTCAATAGAGACAAGAAGATAATTTATAAGCGTTACCTATCTTCTTCATGGAAAAGGATAGGGAAAAACTTAAGAGAAACTCACATGATGGTTATGAGAGGGGGTTCATTCCCTCCCTCCAAGGTAAAATTATCGAAGTGATCATGATGTATGTCACTTTGGATGGACGATTTACTATCCTTCTAAGCTACCACTTTTTTTTTTCAATCACTTTAGGCATCATAAATGTATTTCGATCTCGTTCTACTTATTTTCTTCTTCATCTCATATCACCAAATCCCATGAAAGAAAACCTTTTCCAGACATTGTTGCATGAAAGATTAATCCTTCTTCTAATGGCCAAAAATCCCTGTATGGAAAAGGTGAAAAAGGTTGGTAATCACTTTTTCAAGGGTCATTTTTTGCGGCCTGAAAAGGACTCTGATGGAAATGTGGGTGGGGTTCAAACTGGTAAAAGTTCGACCTGCAAAAGGGAAGCTAAAGACCATTTAAACTTTATTGTGTTAGACGATGAAGACTCCAATTATTCCCTCTCTACGGTATGTGTGCTTGATTCTTTTAGCCCCAGTGGGGACATTAGAGGGAAAACTAAAATTAGGGCCTCCTCTTCGGCCATGGCCAAAGGGAAAATTAAGATCCAAGTTACTTCTTCCCATGCCATAAAACTAAAGCGAGAGCATCTTATTAAAGAGGATCCCCCTCTAGCCTTCTCCTATAAATGACGAGAATTTAGATCTACGTGCTCATATATCAATCAGAAAGGATACACCCTTGTAGAAAGTGTCTTTTTTTAATGATATGCTAACGTTGAGAAGATTTTCAAGGAGACAATTACCAACAATGGATCTCTACTAATGTTGATTATGTTAGAGTTGAATGCAATTAAAGTGAAAGGTATGGTGTTCCTTGATTATGATAGAGTCAACAAAATGCTTACTATGACCTAGAGCCTCTCGATGGTGATTGAGGAGCTTAAATACGATCATGACCGAAGAACTAAAATATGGAAAATTATATTACGGAAATATATTATAGACTTAATGTTGTGATTGTAGTGAGTCACATGACTGTGGGGCATAATACTGATGGGCACAAAAGTTTGAATGATCAAGCTAACATTTTGCAGGGAATGACCAAAGGTACTATTGGTTAACCTCCTAGGAGAAACAAGTCAAATAATTTTAGTGAAGATCATAGTCTAGGTATTTATTCGATGCTAGTTCCTACCACTTAGCTTAGAAGAAAAGGAAAAGGTGCAACTCCTGTCAATTCTGAGATGAACAAGGTGTGAAACTATAAACGAAGAAATGATTTTAATGAATGAGAATTTGATAAAATTTTGATTAAAAAAAATCTATAATGTGTTATAATTATTTAGTACATTATGTTTGATTTTTTTGGGTGATTTTCTTTTATTTTTCAACACCAGCTCCTACAAGCGTAGGCATAATGTTTTAACCTTCAATGGTCACAATCGTTTCAATGGTGGCGCTGGTTTTAATGAAGATGTCCAGCTGATAAATATTGTAGAGATGACTTGGTGGGATTGAGTGTGATTTAATGATGGATGTAGGCAACAAATTGTTAACTACATTTTTGTATTCTTGCATGTCACATCTCTAAACTTTCTAGAGGAATAAAATGGTCTAGATATTGATGTGCATCTATGTTTTATCGCAGAGTCATGACTCTCAAAGATAGTAGATTATCCAATTTGTAATAGGTAATTATCAATTATTTTGATTCCATCATACTCAAATTATAATTAAAAGGTAATCAAGAAGTCAATTATTAGAATTTATTTTGGAATTATTATAGGGAAAAAATATGGTTAATTAAAAACTAATGAATATAACGTAAATGATGAATTGTGAAAACTCTTTGTATTTCTAGATTATAAATAATATTTAATGAATTATTATGAATTTGACTTGAGAAATGATGGATTATTAACTATGATTCAAAGCATGATATGAAAAATTTATACTCTTCAATTTATAAGTTCTTAATGTTATCTTATAGATTATGGAAAACTTATTTTTAAATGTGTATGGAATTATATAAAACCTCATGTAAAATCTCTATTATGTTGTATTATTATCTCTTTTTGAATTGCACTCCACATCATACTCCTTGTTTTGTAATCACAATTTTTATATAAGTCCTCAAAATATCACAATAATTCCATTCTACTCTCAATTACTTCCCTTAACTCTTCACATGCCTTTCTTTGATTCAAAACTAAGAATAACATACACAATTTTCCTTGTGACTTGATTTGTAGTCCGAGAGGAATTTCTTTAATTTTTCCACCAAACTAGAAGAGAAAGTCATCATGATGGTAATGGATCAACTAATTTTCATACGGTAGTTATAATCGCCTCATTTCCTTTAATGTTAAATTGCGTTGTGCGGATTTTCTTATTTGAGAATTCTCTATGCTCAACTAATGCTTTATGAAACTAATTCCACAAATATTGTGAATTGTCTTAATGTTTCTCAAAAGCCTTGTTGGACTATTAAACATAATATTAGAATGTTTGAAACTTATTAAGTTGTTCCAATTGTGTAAATTAACGCAGATTTATTGCTCGAGGGGAACTATGTGGCTGATGGTTTAGCGTCAACTTGTCTCGGGAGAGTTATTGTGGAATGGATGACCCTTTTGCTCATGAGAGTAATTCTTTCATTCAAAATGATGAAAAAACTTGCTAATTTCAAGTTGCATTTGGAAATGATCGTTGGTGCATTTAAATTCACGTGGAATGAGTTGGGAAAAATATCGATAATTAATGAGGCACCTTATCACATGTATCGTTATTTGTATTCTGGATTGTTCAGATATAGATATTTATTTAGTGCCTGAATTTTGGAGCTCTCTATGTGAACAGGGGGAAGATTGAATTGGAGTTGAACCCATCATCTGTGATAAATGACAGAGTGATAAAGATGTGTGGAAGGAGCTTTCTTGTTGGGGCTTACCCGTTTTATTGAGAGGATTCATGGAAGGCTTTTGTGGATAGCTGGGATGATGGAGTGTTTGAAAGTTTAATCAGAATTTAACAATTTAAAAAGATGATGGAGTGTTGAAAGTTTAATCAGAATGTAAAGTCAAGTTTAATCAAGGCATAACTCCTAGTTATTTTTTCCCACCTCTGTTTTCAAATAAAAGTTATTAATTCAATAAGGATGCTCTTTTTTGTAATAAAAGCCTTGTGTTCAAACACTAACTCCTAATTGAGTGACTCAGATTAAGAAATATAACTAACTATTTCTAGTTAAAAAAATTTAGAATGCATATCTAAAACAAAATTTCTACTAAAAATTACAAACATTATAATTTTTAAATAATAATTAAAAATTAAAAAAGGAAGGAAATAATGACAGTTATAATTTATAAATGAAATTAGTTTAAATCTGATTTTATCTTTTCTCACCACTCATTTGATAAAAATGAAACATAAGAAGATTTATTTTTCTATGAAATCAAATTTCTATTTTCGCGCACGCGTGCACACACACACACACATCATAATTTTCCAATAATATAATAGCATAAATTTAATCTAAGTGGTGTGTGAATTTAGACCAACTTTTCCGATCACACCCTTACCAAGGAGCTAACCTCCTCTACCTCGACCACACCCCTGCCTTCAGTCTTGTTCATCAAGCTAAACTCAATTCGACATTAGTAGGCTAGTAGCATAATCCAAAATTGTATTGAAACACATATGTATTCCTATCATAAAGATCATCATTTGCATTTCTAAATTTCCTATCAATAACATCATAGCATAATAGACAATATGAATCCATTTTTAAACATGGTAAATCATCAAACATAATAGCAACCACATTTCTAGTAATCCAATATCGAATCAACATGTCTAACATCAGCTAACCATAACGACTTGTGTTGACAAACATCTGACCAAGTTAAAAGAAGTCAAACATTGTCACTAAAAAAACACACTAGAAAATAGGAGTTTATATGTTCGGGTTATTACATCCCTCCCCTCTAATAGGAGACATCGATCTGATGTCTTATGAAAATACATCCAAAGTTCTCATATCATACATTAAAACTAAAAACATAACTCAAATAACATAATATAGTCTATGCAAATACATGTAGAAAAGAACTATGCATATCACTTGCATCCTCTAATGTAGCACTACTAATAAAAATTTGGTCACATTGGACTTTATACTTCAATATCTCTCTGTCATGCACCTTGATGGTATGTTGATCAATGATTCTACTAGTACCACTCTCAGATCCTATACCTACAAGGCACAACAATATAGGATATGAGAAGCATCTAGATGGTAGGGTTTCAATAAAGAAACATGGAACACATTATGAATATGGGAAAGAGTGGGTGGTAGGGAAAGCCTATAAGAAACATGATTGATTGCCTCCAAAACTTTGAAAGGCCCCACATATCTAGGTGTAAGCTTAGAATATTTTCAAAATGATATAGAACTCTTGTGTGGACTCACACATAGGAATACCTTATCCACCTTTGGAAGTTGTCTGAAAGTGTGGTTCTTGTGCGCATAACAATTTTGTCTATCTATGGCTTATTTAAGTCTTTCCTAAGTAAGTGTCATCTTCTCTTCCATCTCCCTCAAAACATTAGGACCAATGATGATTATGTCCTCAACTCTATCCCAATTAATAGGAGTTTGACACTTATGTCCATACAATGCCTCAAATGGAGCCATTCCTATTAAAGCATGGTATGAGTTGTTGTAAGGAAAATCTACAAAGGAAACATATTTTTTTCACTTGTACTCCTGATCCATGCAATACATATGGAGTAAGTCTTCAAGCACTTGATTTACCCTCTTTGTTTCACCATCTTTCTAAGGGTGATTAGTTATACCAAAGTTCAATCTAGTACCCAAAGAGGCATTCAAGGTTTTCCATAACCTTGATGTCATCTGAGTGTCCCTATTAGATATAATATACTTAGTGACTCTAGGCAATCTGAATATCTCCTGAACAAATTTCTTGGCAAAATCCAAGGATCCATCCCTCAAACTATTGAGTATGAAATGTGCTACTTTGGTTAATCTATCAACCACAACCAAGATTACATCATGTTTTCATCATGTCATGGGAAACCCTTGGACAAAGTTCATTGTGATAACCTACAATTTATACTTTGGAAAATCATGAGGATACAAAAGTCCAGAATGATGGACACGGGCTGCCTTAAATTGTTGACATTCTAAAAATTGTGCTATGGATGCAACCACATCTTTCATAAGTCTTGTCCAAATGTACAATGGCCTCATATCAGCAAGTATCTTGTTCATCCTTGATTGTCTTGAAAAATGAAGTGTAGTGCATCTCCTCAAAAAACAATTTCCTCAACCTTGCCTATTTGGGAATATACATCCTTCCTTGGTATCTCAAAATACCATCCTCATCAAATGAGTGTCCCTCAAAATGGTGATTTGTTGGATCGGTATGTAATGTTGATTTGACCTACTCATAGTGGTCATCACACTAAAGTTTCTACAACACCTATTCCTTTAGGTGTGTCCTGGTGGTGGAAATAATTTAAATATGGCTCCTTCTTCTCAATGTGGTAGACACTCTATTTTCCTTCCCCTTGATATATTCAATTCCAAAATGATATCCACTCAAGAATTATAACTAACGCATCTATTTTTCATTAAGGTTAGGTTATGTAAAGATGTACCTCAAACCCGTATGATTTGTCTTCAATTCAAATGGCTTATCTAAAAGGTAATGTCTCAACTTCACTAGTACATGTACTATTGTAGCCGATTCCAAATCACGAGGCCCACAATTAATCTCATACTGCTTCAATTTCTATGACTTGTAAGCCACTGCCTTACCATCTTGTATAAGTACACCTCCTAGGCCCTCACCTGAAGCATCGATGATAACTATGAAATGGCCATTAGGATCTGGTATAGTCAAGATAGAAGGGTATGTGAACTTTTTCTTTAACAAATGAAACGCCTTCTCACAAACATCACTCCACTCATATCTCTTCCCTTTCCTCTAAAGGGATGCAATGGGTTTTGTGATCTTGGATAATCACTCCAAAATAATTCAATAATACCCTGTTAATCCATTTTATCCCGAATAGTGAATTTCCTTTTCATAAAATGAACACTTTGATAGCTTTCCAAATAATATTTTATCCCTAAGGCATTGCAAGACCATTCAAAAGTGTTCCTCATTTTCCAACATGTTCTTGGAATAGATCAATATAGATCATTAATGGAAATCTCCACAAACTTGTCCAAATAATCTTTGAACACACTATTCATCCAATTTATGAATGTTGCAGTCCAAGCATTGGTTAAACCAAATGGTAAAAATGACAAACTCATAGTGTCCATATGTTATTCTAAATATTGTCTTGGCTATGTCTTCCTCTTTGATTTGGAGATGATGGTATCCAAATCTCATGTCAATTTTTGAGAACAATGTTTCTCCCTTCATTTTATCAAATAATTCATCTATAGAAGGAAGTGGGTACCTATTTTAATAGTCACCTTGTTAAATATTTGATAATTTATACATAGCCTCAAGGTACCATCTTTCTTCTTCTATGAAACTTTAAGTTGGTCGTAATACTTAACTCAAGCTTTGACCAACACAAGAAATTAATTAAGACTTATAGCTATTAAACTATGAAGAAAATGATAAAGAAGACAATTTTAAAACATGTTAGATAAGGCTCTTCTTAAATAACACTCAATTTATTTGTGAAAGGTAAATTTTGGCTAATAAATATAAGACAACATTTTACCACTTTTCGTGAAGATAACCCATGAAATTATTATTGATTATATGACCTCTGAAGACTGTGATGTTCAATTAGAATAGTTGATATTTGTCAACATGCTTTCCACTCTAATGCTCTTACCTTCCCAGAACAAATTATCAAAATAAACATTATAATTAGAAATATAACACTCAACATTTGTCTTATCAAATGTATTGAACTAATGATTAGTTGTCAAGAATTAAATTTTTTTAAATAATATACAAAACAGGTAAGACACTAAAAAACTAATTACAATAACAAAACAAAACAGGTAATGAAGATTATAAGGTCCCTCCGAAATTTATCTTGGAGGCAACGTTAGATTTTAACTCAAGCTTTTGACAAATATAAGAAATTATGATATAATTATTAAAATTACAAAGAAATGATAAAGAAAACATTCTTAATACATGTTGTATATGATTCTTAAATAACACTCAACTTAATTGCAAAAGATAAATTTTGGCCAATAAATATAAGGCAACATTTTACCGGGTTTTGGTATAGATGATGCATTTGAAAGGTGTGATATTCAAGTAGAATAATTGATATTTATAAACATGATTTTCTACACTAATGCTCTTACCTTCCAAGAACAAACTATAAAAATCAAAGTTTTTAATTATAAATACAACACTCAACATTTCTTGTATCAAATCCATCGCTAATGATTGTCCAAATTTTAGAATTTTTACATCATATACAAAAGAGAGAAGACACTAAAAAAGATGATTAAAATAACAAAACAAAACAGGTGATGAAGATTATAAGGTCCCTCCGAAATTTTTCTTGGAGGCAACGTTAGATTTTATTATCAAGGCCTCCGGAATGATAAGATTGATAAAATTGTCCAGCTTAATTCGCATAGAATAAGAATAAGAAGCCGGCTACAAGAAAAAACTGAAAGTGACATTATAATCTACAATTTCATTTTAATGCTAAGCCCGTCCAAACGAAAAGATCGATGGCGATTATCTCGAAGTCTCGTTGGCGAATTCGTTTAGCAATTCTGAGGCCTTTAAAATCCCTTCTCCACAGGCAATCTGCAATCACATTTCAATAGGCTCTTCTTTCTTTCGGTCTTCTAGTTTTTATTATTTGTTGCGATGGCATTCATGGGGAAAGCAATGACTGTAATGGCTTTCGTGGCCATGGTGGCTTTGATTGGCGTTGCTTACGTGGCTGCACAGTCAACAGACTGTGGTACTTTGCTGGGAACCATGTTGCCCTGCCTCGCCTACGTGGCAGGCAACGATCCAAAGCCATCTGCAGAATGTTGCACAGCCTTTGGCAACGTGGTCCAAGCGAACGCCACCTGTCTCTGCCAGGTGTTAAATGGCAATAACGGTGTTCCTAACCTCAATCTGACCAAGGTGTTAGCTCTTCCCACAGAGTGTAATGTTACACCTCCACTTTACAGCAACTGCAACGCAGGTATTAAGATTAAATTTCAGTATAGTTACAGGGATTTTTATTAAACATTGAGCTTTTTACAAATTATGAGGATGACTAAGAAGTTAGAAGATTTTATATGTTTATTTAAGTCTATCTTTTAATAATATATTTTTTAACAATTTAAATAATTTATATATCAATATTGCTAGAATACAATATAGTAGCTGAGTTTTCTACCATTTCATTTTTATTTGTATATTTTTTAATTGATATTTCATATTACATTTAACGACAAGTGTATGGACACAAACATGGAATATCCAGTCTAATTCCAGCACCCAAACGGGCCCTAGAAGAATATGGTATTGTGGATTAAAATTTTATAATTTATAATATTAGTTTTCATATATTTTTCTATTTGATTATCATGAAAATATGGCTACCCAAGATCTATCTCCTATCTCCAAAGATGTTTATTGGAGATGGAGATATGTCTCTAGCAATGGAGACATCTCGGGAAACTTCTTGACGCATAGGATTCTTTTGGTTGACTCTCTTGCCATCTACAAAGTCTCTTGACCAGAAATTGACATCCACCATGAGAAAATTTAAGGCAAAACATGTTCAAGGAGAGAAAAAAGAAAAAAATAAAGAAGGCAAAAAAAAAGAAAAAAACTCTGCCTAATATTTCATGCTGATATTTTGAATGATATGAAAATTCATGCAAAGTTATAGGTGATCTGATCTACTTATGATGTAGACATGAGAAATTGCCTTTAGTATTTATCGTTCATGTATGATCGATTTACTATTCTTGTTTTCAAAGTACTTTGTCATGATATGTTTTGAAAATTATCAAATTATATTAAAAAGGTTTCTCCAAGTACCTAGTTTCTTGTCTTGGAAAATTAGTTGTGCTAGTACCAATACCAGTCTCCCACGTCTCCAAGAACCCCCATCTCCTCATAATTATGGTTTCCAATCATATTTCATGATTCATTTCTCTTCTCATGTTCTCTCATTGTCACAAGGTACCATGGAATATGATCTAAAAGGATAATAAGAGAAAATCTATATATAATCAATCTGTAAATTTTTTATAATATATAATTTTAGTTTGGTACACATTTTATATTTGATTATATAAATTTTTTCTTCGTCAATATCGTCAATCATATTTCATGATTTATTTCTCTTTGTTTCTTATTGCATCCTCATGATAGAGGAAACTTACCATTAGCTAACTTCATCCATCTATAGATCTTAAATGATACATCAGATTTTTTTTTTAAAAGTTGGTTGTCTCTATGTTTAATTTAACTAATTATAGCTATTTTTCTACCTTCTCGATAGTAATGACACATGTGATATTTTTCATTTACTTAAGAAGAAAAAGTAGTCATTTCAAAGTGTTTCACTATGTCTACCTTAATAATCATTTACTAAAACAACCTTCAAAATTATCAATACTTATAAACAAAAATCTTAATACTCATTTTAAAATTTCTATTAGTTATATATAAATATCCATTTAGATAAAAATTCTCACTACAAAACGTACAAATGAATTACAAATATATAAAACCAAATTTTAATGTAAAGACCCTCCCAATTGAAATAAGATCCTTTCAGTGTAAATATACCCTTTACGCACTTTATATGATTTTTTAACAAACTGGTTGTTTCTAATATTTCATGTTCCTTTTTATGTTCTAGTCGCTGCACCGGCGCCTTCTCCACTACCATGGAATTGACACTTCCATTCACTAGGTAAGATTTTTGCAATCTTCATGTATATGTACTTATATAATGTGTCATGATTACTTAGCACATTATTTTGGCATCTGTGGGTGATTTTATTTTATTTTTCAGCTCCCGCTCTTATAGGCGCAGTCGCAATGTTTGCACCTTCAATGGTCGTGATCGTTTCAATGGCGGCTCTAGTTCTAATGAATATTCTCAGTTGAGAAATCTTGTAGAAATGGCTTCGTGGGCTTGAGTGTGATTTAAGGATGGATTTGGGCAATAAATTGTTAACTAGGTTTCTGTTTTCTTGCATGTCACATCTCTTAGCTTTCTAGAAGAATAAAATAATCTAAATTTCAATGTGCATCTATGTTTCATCATAGAGTCAAGACTCTCAAAGACAATTGATTATCTAATTTGTAAGAGGTAATTATTAATTATTTTGATTCCATCATAGTCAAATTATAATTAAAGGTAATTAAGAATTCAATTATTAGATTTTATTTTGTGAAATTATAATTATGATAGAGAAAATAAATATGGTTAATTAAGAACTAATGAATATAATCTAAATGATAAATTGTAAAAGTCTTTATATTCATATTTTAAATTATATTTAATGATTTATTATTAAGTTGATTTGTGAAATGATGGAATATTCAGTGCAATTCAAAAAATATGTTATGAGAAATTTATAGTGTTCAATTTATAAGTTCTGAATGTTATCTTATAGATTATGGAAAACTCATTCTTAAATTGTACATATGAAATTATATAACACCTCATATAAAACCTTTGTTATGTTGTATTATTATCACTCTTTGGATTGCACTCCACTTCATATTCCTTGTTTTCTACTCACTATTTATATATAAGATCTAAAAATCTCACAACACTTCCATTCTACCTCTTAATTATTTCCCTTAACTCTTCACATGCCTTTCTTTGATTCAAAACTAAGAATAATATACATTGTTTTCCTAGCGACTTGATTTATAGTGCAAGAGGAATTTCTTTAATTTTTCCACCAAAGTAGAAGAGCAAGTCATCTTGATTGAAATGAGTCAACTAATTTTAGGTGGGTAGTTATAATATCCTCACTTTCTTTAATGTTAAATCGTGCTGTCATGATTCTTTTGTTTGAGAATTCCTTATACTCAACTAATTATTTTCAAAACTGAAGCCACGAATATTAAGAATTATCTTAATGGTTCTCAAAAGCCAAGTTGGTTTTTTAAGAAAATAATATTAGAATGTTTGGAACTTATTAAGTTGTTCCAATTATTTTTAAATTAAGGCACATTTATTGAGAAAGGAAGTCTATGGCTGATGGTTTCCCTAACCTCAACGTCAACTTTCATAGAGAGAATTATTGGGGAATGGATGACACTATTCCCCATGAGATTAATTCTTCAATTCAAAATAATAAAAAAACTAGCTAATTCAATCTTGCATTTAGAAATGATGGTTGGAGCATTTAAATTCATGTGGAATGAGTTGGAAAAAAAACCGATAATTAATGAGGCACCTTATCACTTGTATTATTATTTGTATTTTAGATTATTTGTCTACATATTTATTCTTTGTTTTCATTTAGGAGCTCTCTATGTAAACAGTGGGGGAGACTGAATTAGAGTTGGACCCATCATCTATGATAAATGACAGAGGATGAAGATGTGTGGAATGAGCTTTCTGGTTGGGGCCTTACCCCTTTTATTGAGAGGATTCATAGGAGTGATCCCTAGGTCATAAAAACTTTCGTGGATAGCAAGGATGATGGAGTGCTAAAAGTTTTTGGCATTGAACTAGTGATTTTGAAGGGATCAATTGTTGAATTTTTCAAATCGTCATCAAAAAATATAAACTCAATAGAGACAAGAAGATAATTGATCAAGCATTTCCTATCTTCTTCATGGGAAAAGACAACAAAAAATTAAGAGAAACTCAAATGTTGGTTATGAAAGGGGGTCCATTCCGTCCCTCTATGGTAAAATTTTTGAAGTGATCATGATGAATGTCGCTTTGGATGGTCTATTTACAGTTATTTTTAGTTAGCACCTTTTTAAATTTTTAACCACTTCAGGCATCATAAATGTATTTCCATCATATTCTAGTTATTTTCTTCTTTATCTCATATCACCAAATCCCATGAAAAAAAAACATTTCTAGCCATTGTGGCATGAAAGATTAATCCTTCTTGTAATGGAGTTTCCTAAAGTGTTTTTGATGGCCAAAAAACCCTATATGGAGAAGGTGAAAAAGGATGGTAATTAATTTTTCAAGGGTCATTTTGTGGGGCCTGAAGGGTACTCTAATGGAAATGTGGGTGGGGTTCAATCTAGTAAAAGATTGACCTACAAAAGAGAAGCTAAATCCCATTTAAAATTTATTGTGTTAGGTGATGAAAAATCTGATTATTACCCCTCTATGGAATGTGTGCTTGATTTTTTTAGCCCACTTGATTCTTTTAGCCCTAGCGGGGATATTAAAGGGAAAAGTAAAATTAGTGCCTCCTCTTCAGCCATGGCCAAAGGGAAAAGTAAGATCCAAGTTACTTCTTCCCATGCTAGAAAACTAAAGTGGGGTGATCTTATTAAAGAGGAACTCCCTCCAGCCTTCTCCTATAAATGAGGAGAATTTAGATTTGCGTTCTCATATATCAGTCAGAAAGGATACACCCTTGGAAAAAGTGTCTTTTGTTAATGATATGCTAAGGTTGAGAAGATTTTCAAGGAGACAATGACCAACACTAGCTCCAAAATAATGTTGATTATGTTAGAGTTGAATGAAATTAAAGTGAAAGGTATGGTGTTCCTTGATTATGATAGAGTCAACAAATTACTTACTATGACAAAGAACCTCTCGAAGCGGATTAAAGAGCTTAAACATGATCATGACCGAAGAACTAAAACTTGGAAGATGATATTATGGAAATCTACTATAGACTTAATGTTGTGATTCTAGTGAGTCGCATGACCATGGGCACAGTACTGATGGGATAAAAATTTTGAATGATCAAGATAACATTTTGCAGGGATTAAACAAAGGTATTGTTGGTTAACCTGCTAGGAGAAACAAGTCAAATAATTTTAGTGAAGATCATAGTGTTGGTGTAGATTCAATGCTAGTTCCTACCACTCGGATTAGAAGCAAAGGAAAAGTTGTTCAACTCTAGTCAATTTTGGGATGAACAAGGTGTGAAGTATAAATGAAGAAATGATTTTAAAGAATGAGAATTTGATGAAAAATATCGATAATGTGTTATGATTATTTAGCACATTATGTTTGATTTTTTTGGGTGATTTTCTTTTATTTTTCAACTCCAACTCCTACAAGCATAGGCACAATGGTTTAACCTTGAATGGTTGTGATCATTTCAATGGAGGCTCTGGTTTTAATGAAGATACTCAGCTGATAAATATCATAGAAATGACTTGGTGGGCTTGAGTGTGATTTAATGAGATTTAGGCAACAAATTGTTAACTACATTTTTGCATTATTGCATGTAGCATCTCTAAGCTTTCTAGAGGAATAAGATGGTCTAAATTTTTATGTGTATCTATGTTTCATTGTAGATTCATGACTCTCAAAGATATTTGATTAGCCAATTTTTAATAGGTAATTATTAATTATTTTGATTCCATCGTAGTCAAATTATAATTAATAGGTAATCAAGCAGTCAATTATTAGATTTTATTTTGGAATTATCATAGGAAAAAAAATATGGTTAATTAATATTTAATGAAAATAACATAAATGATAAATTGTAAAAGTATTTGTGTTTATATTTTAAATTATATTTAATGCTTTGTTATTAAGTTGACTTGTAAAATGATGGATTATTGACTATGTTTCAAAGTATGATATGAAAAATTTATACTCTTCAATTTATAAGCTCTTAATGTTATCTTATAGATTATGGAAAACTTATTTTAAAATGTGTATGGAGTTCTATAAAACCTCATGTAAAACTTCCATTATGTTGTATTATTATGTCTCTTTGGATTGCACTCCACTTCATACTCCTTGTTTTCTAATCACAATTTTTATATAAGACCTCAAAATCTCAAAATAATTCCATTCTACCTCTGAATTACTTCCCTTAACTCTTCACATGCCTTTCATTGATTCAAAACTAAGAATAACATACACAATTTTTCTAGTGACTTCATTTGTAGTCCAAGAGGAATTTTGAAAACCAAACTAGAAGAGAAAGTCATCATGATGGAAATGGATAAACTAATTTTGGTAGGGTAGTTATAATCTCCTCATTTCCCTTAATGTTAAATTATGTTGTGGGGATTTTCTTATTTGAATTGTCTTAATGTTTCTCAAAAGCCTTGTTGGACTATTAAACATAATATTAGAATGTTTGAAACTTATTAAGTTGTTCCAATTGTTTAAATTAAGACAGATTTATTGAGAGGGAAACTATGTGGCTGATGGTTTAGCGTCAACTTGTCTCAGGAGAGTTATTTGGGAATGGATGACCCTATTCCTCATGATATTAACTCTTTCATTCAAAGTGATGAAAAGGATTTGTAATTTGATGTTGTGTTAGTAAATGATGGTTGGTGCATTTGAATTCATGTAGAACGAGTTGGGAAAAATATCGATAATTAATGAGGCACCTTATCACATGTATCATTATTTGTATTTTGGATTGTTCGTTTAGATATTTATTTTGTGTCTGGGTTTGGGAGCTCTATTTGTAAATAGGGGGAAGATTAAATTGGAGTTGAACCCATCATCTATGATAAATGACAGAGTGATATAAATGATAAATCAGAGTTGAACCCATTTTATTGAGAGGATTCATGGAAGTGATCCCCGGGTCATATAAGCTTTTGTGGATAGATGGGATGATGGACTGTTGAAATTTTTTGGCATTGAATTGGTGATTTTGAAGGAATTAATTGCTGAATTTTTGCAAACCCTCATCGAAACAAGGAAATTGATTAGAGACAAGAAGAGCATTTATTAGGCATTGTTTATCTTCTTTGTTGGTAAGGATAGGGGAAAACATAAGAGAAACTAAGATGGTGGTTATGAAAGGGGGTCCATTCCTTCCCTCTAGGGTAAAATTGCCGAAGTGATCATGAGTTGTGTCACTTTGGATGGATGATTCACTAACCTTTTTAGCTACCAATGTATTATTGCTAACCACTCTAGACATCATATATGTATTTCCATTTTGTTTTACTTGTTTTCTTCTTTATCTCATATTTTTAAAGCCCATCAGAGAAACACTTTCCAGCTAGTGTTGCATGAAAGACTAAACATTCTTAGTATGGAGTTTGCTAAAGTGATTACAATTTCTAGAAACTCTTGTATGGCCAAGGTGAACAAGGATGTTAATCACTTTTTGAAGGGTCATTTTGTGAGGGTGAAATGGGACTTTGATGAAAATGTGGGTTGGGTTCAAATGGGTAAAAGATCGACTTGCAAAAGGGAAGATAAGCCCATTTAAAAACTATTATTTCATATGACAAAGAATAATTATTCCCCCTTTGTGGAATGTTTTCCTAATTCTTTTATCCCTAATGGGGATACTACAGGGAAAATTAAAATTAGGGTCCCCTCTTCATCCATATCCAAACTAAAAGGTAAGAGAAAGCTTACTTCTTCCTATGCCAAAAAAATGAAGTGGGATTATATTATTGAACATGAACCCCTGCACCCTTCTCCTATAAATTAATATAATTTAGATCTACATGTTCATGTATCATTCAGAAAGGATGCACCATTGGAGAAAGGGTCTTTTGTGTATGATATTTCTAACATTGAGTAGAGTGTATGTTAATATGATTTAGAACAACAAAGAGGAGGGGTGAATCAGTTGTTCTCAGGTCTAGATGTATAAAACAAACTTTATCAGATAACCAAAACTACTCGGTCACTACTCAATATATACCAGAAACATAAAATAGTGCAGTCCACTATCCAACATTATTTAACTTGCAAAACATAGAAATGTTCACACCAAAACATTCACACAAGTATTACCACCAAGATTTATAGTGGAAACCCAATTTGGTAAAAACCACTTTGTAACATGTTACTGATATTTTCACTCTTCTGAAGTGAGCTCTCTAAAAAGCCAACCTTGTTAAAGGTTTACAAACACACTGTCCAGTGTGACCCCATTAAAGGATTTCAACCACCCTGTTAGGAGTGCACCTTATTAAAGGACTTAAATACATCCCATTAGAATGCAACCTTGTTCAAAGGATTTATACAAATGACTATTAGGTCAACCTTGATTAAAGGATTTTGACTGATACAATGGTTAGAAAGTAACAGTAGTATTGATCTAAAATACATACAACTCACTTTGCAAATACCAGATCCAATTCCGTACACTTATGTATGCAGGCTTACTGACTGAGTTCCATTTCCATCCCCATCACTGATCTTCTTGAAAATCCCTTCAAGCAATCACAACTCTTCACCTTCATCCTTTCTTCTTATTCAGTCAATAATAACAACTCCACCATCCTATTCATACTCTGCATTACTCAACCTTTCTCTTAGGTTTCCTTATATCTCTTCAACAAATAGATTTTCACTTTTGCTGCTTAATCTCCTCCGTAGATCTTAGGGTTAGGTCAGATTCATCAAATCCTTCCAACACTGTGTTCTTCATCCATCCTTCTAGAAATATCTTAAATCTCCTTATTTGAATCATAATAAAATGGTTTACTATGCATTAGATGCTTCCATACAATCAATAAATAAAGTCAACACGATATACATAACCCAAGAATTCAACTATGTCGGTTTGGAATCTGAATTCTTCCTCAAATATAAATTAGTAACACTCGGTCAATACTATGTTCAACTCCTCGGTCATCATTGTGAAATTATTTCACTCAGCAATACACTGATGTTCGGTCAACACTAAATTTTCTCAGCATATACTAACTCGGTCAACACTAACATCACTTGGCTTAAACTAGATTTCTTCATATTTGCTCGATTAAGCCTACTTGTTTAGTCTTCCTTCTTACTTATATAACCAATACATTGTCTTATCATTGTGCCATATAATCAAGTACTCATTGAAGTATCAAGATAAATCAACCTTTTCCCTAGGTGATCTTGTTACCAACCTTTCCCTAATCCTTCTCATCATCCAATAGATATAGTACTTTCTTAGATAGCAATAGTCTTACCAATTAAGGTTTGACATCAATGACAATACAGCAATTGCTTCAATTGCAGTTTCCAACAATCTCCCTCTTTGGCATTGATGGAAACACCATATGAATAACACATGTTCACCAACCGATCCAAAACTTGTCTTTGCATGAGAAACATATGTAATATCCTTAGCTTCATTTTGATTCTAAATCACTCTACTAACCACTCTGCTAGCTCACTTTGACTTATCTCCCTCTTACATGTGTTTTCATCTGACTTATCTCCCTCTTTGACAATAATGCCAAAGAAGCAACGAAAAACTTACATCCTTTAGATGTAGATATCATCTTGTCAGTTTAGTAACATTGTTTCTCCCTCTGTCATCTTTTTATGAATTTTATAGCTTTGTTTTTCTTTTCACAACTCTAGGCTACTCCTAAAGTGTGACCTTTCCTACATCAATTTGTCAAATCTTCTGTGCAACACATTTGATGCAGTGCTCCTACCTTGACTAGGCAACCTCAGTTAGGGGAAGAACCCCGAATTGACTTCTCAGATACTCATGGGCCTCCTTTGGTAAGGATTTTGTGCTTGTATGTCTGCTAATTGTTCTTTTGTATTCACATATTCCATTCTCACTTCTTTTTCTTGTACCAATTCTCTCATGTAGTGATACTTGATAACAATGTGTTTGGTCATTGTGTGCATCACTGGTTTCTTAGATATGTTGATAGCACTTGTGTTGTCACAGTATATGACAATTGGTTTAGTGATTTCCTCTTTCATGCCTACCAACAATTGCTTTATCCATATTAGGTTTGAATAGTTCACTGCAGTAGCTACATAATCGGCTTCAGTTGTAGATTGGGAAATGCAGTTTTGTTTCTTGGTTGTCTAGGAAACTAATCTTTGTCCAAGAAATAAAGCTCCACCACTAGTACTCTTTCTGTCATCTACATTTCCTGCCTAATCAACATCAGTATAAACTCTCAGTTCAAATATCTCATGCTTCTTATAGTACAGTCTATAGTCTCTTGTCCCTTTTAAGTATCTCATTATTCTTTTCATAGCCATCATGAGTTTCCTTAGGATTGGCAGAGAATCTTGCCACAATCTCAACTGCTAGAGCAATATCTAGTCTGCTATGAACAACATATTGCAGTTTTCCAATCATAGATCTATACAAAATTTGGTTCACTTTAGCAGTGTCATCATTTTTAGATAGTTTCTGTCCAGTAGCCATGGGAGTACTCACTGGTCTTGAATCCTCCATTCCAAAAAATTTTAGTATCTCTTTAATATACTTGGACTGTGTAATGAAAATACCTTTATCCATCTGATAGACTTGCAGTCCAACAAAGAAATTTATCTCACCAAACATACTCATTTCAAATTATGTTTTCATCTCATTTGAAAATTTCTTACACAGGGCATCTTGTCCTCCAAATATGATATCATCTACAAAAAAATTATCTAACAAGATTCCTTTACCTTCTTCATCTTTCATATATAGATTTCTCGAGTCATTTGTCCTCATGAATACAATTTGTATCTAGTAATTATGCAACCTCTCATACCATGCTCTGGGGGCTTGCTTCGATCCATAGAGTGCCTTTTTCATTTTGCAAACCATGTGTCTCTTGTTTGGATCAAAAAATCATTCAGGTTGTTCAATATAAACTTCTTCTTCTAATATACCATTTAAAAATGTAGACTTGACATCCATTCGGTACACCTTGAAATCTTTGTAAGCAACATATTCAACTAGAGTTCTTAGTCCTAATCTAGCTACATCGGCAAATGTCTCCCCATAGTCTATTCCTTCTTCTTGCGCATAAACTTTGCATACTAGCCTTGCTTTGTTCCTTGTGATTTGTCCATGTTCATTAGGTTTATTTCTGAATACCCACTTTGTTCCAATAACATTTTTGTTTTCTGGTCTCAGCACCAGAGTCTAGGTATCATTCTTTTCTATTTGATCTATCTCCTCATTCATAGCTTTGATCCAATCTTCATTTTCTAATGCCTCCCTTGTTGTCTTAGGCTCCAATTCACATAATAAGCATGTAGGGTCTCTCAACTTACTTCTAGTCAAAACTCCAATATCTTTGTCGCCAATGATTTGTTCAGGCTTGTGATGTCTCCTTACATATTGTGCCAAAATAGGTTCTACTTTCTTTTCTTCTTGCTCTTTAGGTTCATCAATAAGGTTATCAAATTTGGCTTCTAAATTCTTGGTAACCTCTTCCTGTCAGTCGGCAACATCTTCCTATCACTTGGCAACCTCTTCCAAATGCTCGACATTGTTTTCCCAATGCTCAGCATTGCTAGCCCGAGACTTGGCATCAAGTGCAAGTTTGTTACTTGCCTCTCCTTCTTATATATAGACAAAACATCTATAATCTTCAGGTTCTCTATTTCTTTCATGCTTATTTTTCTCTACAAATTCATCTACTTTCACATTTGTACTTTCCACAATTTTGTTAGTGTTAAAGTTCAAACACTTATAAGCTTTACCCTTTGTGGAATAACCTAGGAACATGCCTTCATCACTTTTAGCATCAAAATTCCCATTCCTATTATATTTTAGTATATAGCATTTTCTCCCAAAAATTCTAAAGTATTTTACATTAGGTGCATAACTATGCCATAGTTCATAAGGTGTAATATTTATACCTTTCTTGATTTGTACTCAGTTAAAGGTATAAATAGTTGTACTTACAGCTTTTCTCAAGTATTTTTGTGCAACATTTTTCTCAATAATTAGTGTCCTTGCACAATCCATGATAGATTTGTTCATTCTCTCTGCTATACCATTCTGTGGAGGTGTTCTAGATGCAGACATCCGTCTCTTGATTCCTCTATCATTGCAGAACAGATTGAACTCGTTTGATATAAACTCTCCACCTCAGTCAGATCTTAGAAATTTTAGGTTCCTACTTGTCTCCTTTACAACCTTAGCCAAATACCACTTAAACAACTAAAATGCATCAGATTTTTCTTTTAAAAACATTATAGTCATCATCCTAGTGTAATCATCAACAAAGAGAATAAAGTATTTAGCACCACAATAGCTTTGTACACCCATAGGTCCACAAAGGTCAGTATGAACCAGATCTAAAGCATTCTATGAAGTATAATTTTTTCTCTTGAAACTAGACTTTGTCATTTTCCCTAATTGATATTGTTTGCATATCACATTATTAGGTTTCTTCAATCTCAAAAAACATCTAACTTTCTTCTTTTTACTGATATTCACCAGATTGTCAAAGTTAACATGACACAACCTCTTATGCCATAACCAAACATCATCAAACTATGCAATCAAACATGTCACTTTAGATGGGTCTAGATAGAACAAATTACCTATTGTCTATTCTCCACCTCTAATCAGTTCACTAGTAACATCAAATACTTTGGCCTTTCTGTGATGAAATTCCACTTGGTAACCAGTGCTATTAAGCTGTGCAACACTTAGCAGATTATACTTAAGACCTTCAACCCAATAAGCATTTTCAGAAGTGATCTTATCAATTAGTTTAATCAAACCTTTACCCTACACAGGACATGGTGCATTATTACCAAACTTAAGACTTCTACCTTTGTAATCATCTAGGGTTTCAAAATTACTTTTATCATTAGTCATGTGGTATGAGCAACCACTATCAATAATCCATTTATCACATTTGCTCACATATGAAACAAGTGCAATTTTCTCATCTTCGTCAGACTCGTCCTTCATAGCAACATAGACTACTTCTATTTCAAAGTCATCATTATCAATATCAGTTTCTTCTTCAGCTATGTAACATGATTTCTTATCTTTATCCTTGTAGTCCTTGTACCTTTGATAACCTTTGTTTTCTCTCTTATCTTTATACTTTCTTTCTCTTTCCTCATCCTTTTCATCCCTATCAGTACATCTTGCAGCTATATGGCCAACTTTGCTACATGAAAAACATGTGATAGGAAGTTTAAGTTTATACCTGCCTTTTCCTCTTTTCAATCTTCTAGCCATAAGAAATTCAAGATCCTCTAGTTCCTCATCAGAACTGTCACTTTTACTTTCACTCTCACTGATGCATCTTTCTTTTTCCTTCTTAGATTTATGAAAAACCATTTGTGACTTGAATGCAGATTCAACATTAGCAACAATGAATTTATCATAATTTGAAAGTTGAAAAGCAGTAATCTTACCAACAAGACTTTCCAATGTAAGAGCATTACCAGGGTTACATCTAGATTCTTGAATTGCTGAAATTTTGATGGCATAAATAGGATGCAAAGTTCTTAGTACCTTTCCAATGATAGTCTCATCATCAATATTTCCATTAGCTCCTCTAATATCATTTGAAACTTCTTTTATCCTACCATAATATTGAGCAATATTATCACCTTCTTGCATTTTCATTTAATCAAACTTACCTCTTAGACTTTCAGCTTTGGCCCTTAGTACATTTATGTCATCACCATAGATGTTTTCAAGAGTGTCCCACATTTTCTTTGCATTTTTGCAATCTTTGGTGTCTTCAAATTCAGGATAGCTTAAGGCAGATGCAATCTCTAGCATTTCTTGATTGTGTTCTTGTTTAGCTCTCATCTCCTCGACAATCAAGGGTGCAGCAGGTGTAACATAGTCATGTTCAACATAATACTTCACTGAGTCACCAATACCAGCTAGATGCAATTTCATTAGGCTCTTCCATGTAGGGAAGTTCTCCTTATTCAACTTCGATACCTCCTTCTTATACATCTTGATCATTTACTTCAAGTACCTTTAAACTTGTTCTCTATAAGCACCAAATGTTCTGATACCAATTGTTAATATGATTTAGATCATCAGAGGGGGGGGGGTGGTGGGGGTGGGGGTGAATCAATTATTCTCAGGTCCAGATGTATAAAAAAACTTTAAAACACTTCAAAAAATTCAGATCAGATAACCAAAACTACTTAGTCACTATTGAATATATATTAGAAACATAAAATAGTGCAGTCCACTATCCAACAGTATTTAACTTGCAAAACGTAGAAATGTTTACACCAAAACATTCACACAAGTATTAACACCAAGATTTATAGTGGAAACCCAATTTGGCCAAAACCACTTTGTAACATGTTGCTAATATTTTCACTCTTCTGAAGTGAGCTTTGTAAAAAACCAACCCTATTAAAGGTTTACAAACACACTGTCAGGTGCAACCCTATTAATGGATTTCAACCACTCTATTAGGAGTGCGCCTTGTTAAAGGACTTAAATAGATACCATTAGAATGAAACCTTGTTCAACGGATTTATACAAATGACTGTTAGGTCAACCTTGATTAAAGGATTTTGACTGATACAATGGTTAGAAAGTAACAGTAGTATTAATCTAAAAAACATATGTAACTCACTTTGCAAATACCAGATCCAATTCCATACACTTACCTATGCAAGCTTACTGACTGAGTTCCATTTCCATCCCCATCACTGATCTTCTTGGAAATCCCTTCAAGCAATCACAACTCTTCACCTTTAGCCTTTCTGCTTATTCAGTCAATAACAACAACTCTAGCATCCTCTTCATACTTTGCATTGCTCAACCTTTCTCTCAAGTTTCCTTATATCTCTTCAATAGATAGATTTTCACTTCTTCCTCTTAATCTCATCTGTAGATCTTAGGGCTAGGTCAGATTGATCGAATCCTTCCAACATTATGTTCTTCATCCATCCTTCTAGAAATATGTTAAATCTCCTTATTTGAATCACAATAAAATGGTTTACTGTGCATTAAATGCTTCCATACAATCAATAAATAAATTCAACATGATTTACATAACCCAAGAATTCAACTATGTCAGCTTGGAATCTAAATTCTTCCTCAAATGTAAATTACTGACTCTCGGTCAATACTATGTTCAACTCATTGGTCATCACTATGAAACTATTTCACTTGGCAATACACTGATGTTCGGTCAACACTGAATTTTCTCAGCATATACTGACTCGGTCGATAGTAACATCACTCGGCTTAAACTAAATTTCTTCATATTTGCTCGGTTAATCCTACTTGTTCAGTCTTCCTTCTTACTTATATAAATAATATATTGTCTTATCATTGTGCCATATAATCAAGTACTCATTGAAGTATCAAGATAACTCAACCTTTTCTTTAGGTGCTCTTGTTACCAACCTTTCCCTAATCCTTCTCATCATCCAATAGATATAGTAATTTCTTAGATAGCAACAGTCTTACCAATTAAGGTTTGACATCAATGACAATACAATAATTGCTTCAATTGCAGTTTCCAACAGTGTCAAGGACATAATTTTGTACCATGGATCCCTATTGATTTGGATTATCTTAGAGTTGAATGTAATTAAAGTGAAAGGGACGGTGTCCCCTAATGATGATAGTGTTAACTGACTGCTTACTATGATACAAAACCTCTCAAAGGAGATTGAGGAGCTTAAACATGACCATGAATATAGATTTAAATCCATGAAAGATGATATTATGAAAATATATGATAGAATTAACTATTGTGGTTTTATTGAGCCACACAATCATGGAGTATAGTATTAATGGGCTCAAAAGGCTGAATGAGGAAGCTAAAATCTTGTACGGATTAACCAAAGGTACTATTGGTTCATCTGTTGGGAGAAACAACTCAAATATTTTTAGTGAATATCATAGTATTGATGTTTATTCAATGTCATGTTCTTCCACTTGACTAAAAAGAAAAGACAAAGGTGCAAATCATATTGATTCTATGATGAATGAGATGTGAATTATAAATAAAGAAATGATTTTGAAAAATAAAAATTCGATAAAAAAAAGTTATTTAGGTTGTTGGGAGGTTCTCCCTTTTTGTTTAGACTCTTGGTGGGATGCATTCCCCTGTTTTTTAGTGTTTAGTTCTATCTATGATGTATACCCTTTTTTTGGTGGTTTCCTACAGGATCGTTTCTAGTTTGTTCTTGTTTGTTGCTTTAGACTTTTATGTTGTTTAAGGGTTTCAGGTCCCTTCAAAACCTATTTTTTCTTTAATTAAAAAACTAGTTATTTTTTGACTCATTTTCTAATAATTTATGGATTATTCTATCTCTATATTTTTTGCACAATAACTTTCAATTTATATTGTTTATAAAAGACTAGACTAACTTTGATTTTTATCAATTGATTTAGTTTCCAATATTATATTATAGTACAATTAAATTTTATAACTATTTGGACCCAAGTATGAACCCTCTAATCTTCATACATCTATATAACTTGTCTAGATTTAAATGTTTCATTTAAAATTAAGGACATCCACTTAGGTGAAATTTGAGTATCACAACACACTATAATAGAGGAAATGAATAGCATGGATCTATGACATAAATTTTTTAACTTGGATGACGTAAAAATGATAAATTTTTAAATATTAAAATAATAAATATATATACCTTGTCATATTTTTTTGAGGGCCTTACTGATCAATTTTTTTGACAAAACAAAAACCCATAAGAGTTCTCATCATCTTGATTTCAAATATGTAAATTTTATAGTGATATGATTATTTTTACTATTTTTCATTATTTATTAATTAAAAGTAGTACCTAAATGTAAAAGAGTGAGGCTCACTAAAACTTTAATAAATTTTTTGTTTAAAGTTTTTTTTTGAAAATATATTATATGACATCAATCTACAGACAATTCTCTTGAAGATAAAAAAACTTAAAATAAAATTCAAAAAATATAAAATTTTCATCAAATTATGGTGGTTGTACATAAAATGTACTTTATATAGTCAATTAAAAAATATATTCAATAGAAAAATAAGAAAGGATATGCTCATAAATCTTTGTTGTCTTAGGTATATTTACCCATAAGTGTTTGTGAAAATTCATATATTTAGTTCAAAATATGGTGGTCGTACATGGCTATGGTATGGTCCTGAAACGGGTATTTTGTGATGGGAGAAGCTAGGATAGACAAGCTTGTATATGCTCCTGATCCTCAAATAGGATCTTAGTGTTCCTCCACACCAATGTAGGTCTCTAGGCTTCCTTATCCTACAAAGGATTTCCCCTAACCTCCCTAACCTTCCCACCAAGTTTCACACTCTCATTCATTCACTTTCTTACTTTGCCTTCCAACAACTAGACCCTCACATAGGCTAAAAAGGGTCTTTTGGGCCTCTAGCTTCTTTCTGAGCTCCAATAGTGGTAGTCAAGAGTTTCTATGTCTTTTTGAGGTTAACAACACCTTCTCAATGCATTAATAAGGTTTTGGAAGCACCTGATCTAGGGGTTCCTTTGGAAACTAGGGCTATAAGGAAGTGCTAATTAGGCCTCCTTCCAGATTTGTAGGACTTGCCACACCTTCCCCGTAAAAAATCAAGTCTACTGGACTTAAAGAAACTTTCTTCTAATGCCCCATACTCAAGGATTTTTGAGGTCTTGGGTTCTCAAATGGCCGTACAACATATTTAGGAAAAATGAGGGTTTTGAGGGTTTTGGTGGCTCTCCAAGCTTTTGGTCTTCTATAGTGACCTTGCATTCCTTACCAAACCTCCTTCTTCACCATTTAGGACCTTCACACATCCATTATGACTCCCACAAAAGGGCATGTCTTGACTCTTCACCTGCTACCTATTGGAGCTTCTTAATTGCTGCTGGAACCTAGCTGAGTTATACCAAACTAGCCTAGGGCTTTGACAAACAAATGTTTGTACTCATGCTCTGGGGCCCTGCATCATTTTACATCACTATTAGGGTCCATGCTTTGAGAATCCACAATCCCATGGGTTTCCCATAGTGGATACCAAAGATACAGCCCTGTCAACCCATGTTCATCAAGACTGAATAGGGAATAGTAAAGAACAATAGAAATAAGAAAGAAACAATAACAATACTCTAATAAATGGAACCTCTACACACAATGAAAATTTATTCACACAAGTTGAAACACACAACAATTTTCCACACAAATATTTTAGTATTTACAAGTATTCAATCATTCAAAGGTGACTGTGTCACACAAATCTTCACCAGTCTATCGTACTGTAGCTTCACACTTCTGACATTCCACAACCCATACATTAGGGTTACAAAAAGCTTAAATAAGTTTACGTAGAAGTGAGTGTTAGGATTTTAGGGCATGACAAGCCTCTTAGACAAGTTATTCATTACAAAGCAAAAAGTTGCTAGCAACTTTTGAGCAACATTGAGTTGCTTGGGCAATTTTTGCTCACACATCCTAATAGACCATTTCTAGGACTTCTAAAGCACTCATGTGCATTACATAACCACTAATCACTAACTCCTATACTACTTTTCAATAAGAATCCCAAAAACCTCAAATTGTAATTTAGCTTGAGTTAATGGGCAAAGCTAACTCATAAGGACTAGCAGACTCCTAGGATTAAAACCTAGCCTAGACACAACCAAAAATGGAGTCAAACAACATGATGACTCTTATTCCAAATGAAAGCATTAACACACCAAAACAAAAAAAAGTGAGGGCCCTCATAGAGGTGCTCTTGCACCATACTTCCCCTCAGCACAAGCTAAGGCACCTTAGGGTCTAGAAGTGCTAGATCAATCCCAAACTTTTTGAACTATCCTTCTTCAACCCAGGTGGCTTCAGATTCAGGCTGACCCTTCCATTTGATCAGGTGTTCCACATAAATTTGATTCCTAGTTGCTTTCTTCACCCTGGATTCTAAGATGCTCTCTGCTTTAGCCCGTTCCTTCTTGGGCATGGCATTTGGATCAATGTCTTGTAATACCTTAGGTGTACCTATTTCTTGCTGATTGATATCACCTTGAATCTGATCAGGTTTGCAACATTGAATACTAGGGAGATGGCTAAATCTAAAGGTAAGTCCACCTTGTAGGAATTTTCTCCATATTTGGCTAAAATCTTGCATGGGCCTACTCTCCTCATCTGTAGCTTAGTAGGCATGCCTTTTTGTAGTCTTGCCTTGTTAAGATGGACCATAACATAGTCCCAATCTAAAATTGTACTTCTTTTCTCTTCTCATCCACTTTAGCCTTGAGCCTTTGAGTAGACTCCATAATGGTTTTCTTCACTTTCTCTTGAACCTCCTTGATTGTTTGAGTGAAATCTTCAGCTTGTCCACTCTTCAACTCCATGGAACCTAAATCTCTCAACTCACACACTCCTCTGGGGTGTCTTCCATACACTATCTCAAAAGGACTTCTTCCTGTGGTCCTGTCCACACTGTCATTGTAAGCATATTTGGCCTGAGATATCACAAGATCCCAAGCTACCCATACTCCTTTGTTAAACACCTTAGCAAGTTTCCAAGCATCCTATTGATGACCTTAGTTTGACCATCAATTTGAGGATGGTATGCTGAACTAAAAGAGAGATTAGTTCCCAGCCGCTTCCATAAGGTTTTCCATAAATGGCCCATGAACTTGCTATCCTTGTCTAACACAATGCTCAAAGGAAGTCCATGAATTCTAACAATCTCTTTAAAGAAGAGATGTGCTACATAACTTGCATCATGAGTAGTTCTACATGGAATGAAATGAATCATCTTAGAGAACTTGTCAACAACAACATAGATGCTATCCATACCTGATTTGGTTTTAGGGAGTCCAACCACAAAGTCCATACTTACACACTCCCAAGGCCTATTTGGAATTGGTAGAGGTTGATAGAGTCCTGCATTGCTTGACCCTCCTTTAGCTCTTTGGCATACTCCACATTGCTCTACATACCTCCTGACATCCCTTGCTAGCTTAGGCCAAAAGTAGTATCTCTGTACTAACTCCAGTGTCTTGTTTATGCAAAAATGACCACTTAGGCTGCCATTATGCTTCTCTTGGATCAGATTTTCCCTCATGGATCCTCTAGGTACACAAAGCTGGTTACCTTTAAATGACAATCCATTTTGAAGGGTGTAATCTACAAACTCACCATGAAATTTGTTCTCAAACTCTAGGCACACCTTGTAGGCTTGTGAGAAGTCTTCATCCTCCTCATATAAGTCTTTAAAACCTGCTATTCCAATGCTTTGCAGTTGTACCTCTTGGACAATCAATAACTTACTACTCAAGGCATCTGCAACCTTGTTGAGTTTCCCTTTCTTATGCTTGATTGTAAAGGTGAAGGATTGGAGATACTCCATCCATTTCAAGTGCCTATTACTGAGCTTCTCTTGAGTGTTTATGTAGCTTAAAGCCTGGTTATCAGTAAAGACAACAAATTCTTTTGCAAAAGGTAATGCCTCCACTTCTTGAGAGATTGTACTAATGCATACAACTCCAAGTCATAAGTTGAATACTTCTTCTTTGCCTCATTGAGCTTCTCACTGAAGAATGCTACAGGTCTTCCTTCTTGACTCAATACACCCCCTACTATTGTACCACTTACATCACATTCAATGGTAAACAATTTATCAAAAGTAGGCAAGAGTAGGATAGGTTTAGTGGCTACCTCTTGCTTCAATGTTTGGAATGCTTTGTCAGCTACCTTAGACCATTTGAACTTAGTTTTCAGCCCTCCTTTGATTGTGTCTAATACCAGTGCACAAATCCCACTGAAGTTCCTGATGAACTTTCTATAAAATTGGACTAAACCATGAAAACTTCTAACTTCTGTCCCTATTTTTGGGGTAGACCAATTCAAGATTGCCTCTACCTTGCTTGGGTCTATTTTTAGAGTACCTTTGGACACTACAAAGCCCAAATAAATCAGCTCTTGCTGCATGAACTCACACTTTTCTAGATTGATGGCTAGCTGCTCTTCATGTAGCTTCTTCATAACCAACCTTCAGTGTTCTAGGTGTTCTGCTTTTGTCTTTCTATAGATGAGTATATCATCTAGATACACCACCACAAATCATCCTATGAAGTCCTTCAAGACCTCATTCATCAACCTCATGAAAGTGATTGGGGCATTAGTAAGCCCAAATGGGATGTGAAGCCATTCATACAATCAATCAGTGGTTTTAAAAATGGTCTTCCACTCATCACCCTCCTTTATTCTGATTTGGTGATAACCACTCTTCAAATCTAGCTTTGTAAAATAAATAGCACCTCCTAAACAATCCATCAAATCCTCTATTCTTGGGATGGGGAACCTATACCGGATAGTGATCCTGTTAATAGCCCTGGAATCTATGGAAAGCCTCCATTTTTCACCTTTCTTGGATGTTAAGACTGCTGGGACTGCACATGGACTTATACTCTTCTTGATCAGCCCTTGATCCAAAAACTCTTGCACTTGCCTTGCTACTTCCTTATTCTGATCCGGGGTTAGCTTGTAAGATGCTTTGTTAGGTAGAGAAGCACCGGGAAAAAAATCAATTTGATGACTTATTGCTCTTCTTGGAGGTAAAGTGGCAGGGGTTCCATCACTCACTATGTCTTTGAATTCTTTCAGCATTTGCTGCACTTCCAATGGTAAATTTGCCTTCAACTTCTTGTCTTCCTCCTTTGGCTTTACCATAATAGCACACCCTATGGTCTCCTCATCCTATAGTGAAAGTAAGAACTCTTTACCACTGCTAAGAAACACACTAGGTGTCTTAGAAGTTCCTTCTTCATTCTCTATTAAGGACTGAATTTTGAAAGTCCTCCCATCCTTTTTGAAAGCAATGGAGTTTTCCTCTCCATCATAGACCATCTTCCTATCAAATTTCCAGGGTCTTCCCAATAGAAGATGGCATGCATCCATGGGTAAGACATCACAAAGAATTATGTCTTTATAGCCTCCAATGGAAAACTCTACCCATGTCTGCTCATTCACTAGAACACTTTGTTCATGGTTCAACCAAGTTACTTGGTAAGGATTTGCATGAGGAACCTTTGTGAGTTTTAGGTTCTTGGCTGCTTCCTCTACTATGATGTTATCTGTAGATCCTGAATCCCCAATAACCTTGCAAACTTTGCCTTGTATCTTGAACCTGACTCTAAAAAGAGACCTTCTTTGCTTGGGTTCCCCTTGATTAGGCTGCCTTATAAGCACCCTCCTGAACATAAGGTTCTCCCCCATTTCTAATTCCAATTTGTTGACCTCATTAGTGTATGAGCTGTTTCTGTCCTCTTGGGTATAGGCTACCCTCTTCTCATTCTATGAGGTTGATTGTTTCTCAGGACACTTGTAGGTAGGGTGTCCAAGCTGTCCACACTGATAGAACTTCATGGTGGCAAAGTAGGAGCTACTCCTTCCTGTTCCTCTTCCTCTTCTTCCTTGAGAACCTCTTCCTCTACCATAAGATCCTCTTGTACTAGTTTCTGAACTTTGTTCCAATAGCCTACTTTCTCCTTGGTTTCTTGATTCACCACCTCTACTAGAACCTCCTCTTTGACCCCCTCTAGAGTCTCTACCTCGTCCTTTGTTCTTGGAATTAGGTTCTTTCTTTCTCCTCTATTTGTCTTCAAGTTTTTGTGCCATATGCTGACAACCAAGTATGGTAGTGGGAGTGAACAAACTCATCTCCTCAGCTATGCTCCATTTCAAACCACTTAGGTACCTTGCCACTTTGACACTTTCTTCTTCTTTGATCTTGGACCTCAAGCTCAACTTGTGGAACTCCTCGATGTAGGTGGCTACATCCATCTCCTTCTATCTAAGATTCAATCTTTTCCTATGCTATTGTATTTCATAATCAGTTGGTAGGTATGCTTCCCTGACTTTTTTTGTCATTGCTTTCCAATTAGAGATTGGGTTCTTGCCCTCTTTCTCCCTTTCATCTTGCAGGTAGTTCCACCAAGTAAAAGCTTGTCCTCTCAACCTAGCTTTTACAACTTTGACCTTCTGTGCTTCTGAGATCTCTTCACATTTGAAGTGATTCTCCATGCCTTCAATCCACTATAGCACAAGCTCAGTATCCATCCTGCCAGTCAGTAATGGGACGCCTTGAAGTGCCTTGCTTGTGATAGCATTCAATGCTTTAAGAAATTGCTCATCTTGAGTTGGAGGATCAGGTATGGGCACTTCATCATCTATGGTTACCCCTTTTTCTTTAGCATCCCGCTCCTTCATTTTCACATTCACCTTATCTACTTTTGCTTGGACATCATCCAAGAGTTGTTCCATCTGATACAACCTTTCCTGCAGGAGTCTGTTAGCTTCCTCTTGATCTTCTACTTTCTTGTCAAGCTCTGCATTGGTCACCATTTTCTATTTTTTAGATGATCCACTTGATTTTTTTGGTGGTTGAAACATCCACCCTTCACTTCCCAAGCCTTAAGAGGCTCTGATACCAATCTGATGGGAGAAGCTAGGATAGACAAGCTTGTCTATGCTCCTAATCCTCAACTAGGATCTCAGTGTTCCTCCACACCAATGTAGGTCTCTAGGCTTCCTTATCCTGCAAATGACTTCCCCTAACCTTCCTAACCTTCCCACCAAATTTCACACTCTCATTCATTCACCTTTTTACTTTGCCTTCCAACAACTAGACCCTCACATAGGCTAAAAAGGGTCTTTTGGGCTTCTAGCTTCTTTCTAAGCTACAACAGTGGAAGTCAAGAGTTGATATGTCTTTTTGAGGTTAACAACACCTTCTCAATGCATTAATAAGGTTTTGGAAGCACCCGATCTAGGGGTTCCTTTGGAAACTAGGGCTACAAAGAAATGTCAATTAGGCCTCCTTCCATATTTGTAGGACCTACCACACCTTCCCCGTATAGAATCAAGTCTACTAGCCTTAAAGAAACTTTCTTCTAATTCCCCATACTCAAATATTTTTGACATCTTGGGTTCTCAAATGGTCGTACAACATATTTAGCAAAAATGAGTTTTTTGAGGGTTTTGGTGGCTCTCCAAGCTTCTGGTCTTCTACAGTGACCTTCCATTCCTTACCAAAAATCCTTCTTCACCATTTAGGACCTTTGCACATCCATTATGACTCCCACAAAATGGCATGTCTTGAATCTTCACTTGCTACCTACTGGAGCTTCTTAATTGCTACTGGAACCTAGCTGGGTTATACCAAACTCGCCTAGGGCTTTGAAAAAAAAATGTTTGTACTCATCCTCTGGGGCCCTACATCATTGTACATCACCATTAGGGTCTGTACTTTGAGAATCCACAATCCCATGGATTTCCCATAGTGGATACCAAAGATATAGCCCTGTCAACCCATGTTCCTCAAGACTAAATAGGGAATAGTAAAGAACAATAGAAATAAGAAAGAAACAATAGAAATACTCTAATAAATGGAACCTCTACACACAATGAAAAGTTATTCACACAAGTTGTAACAAACAACAAGTTTCCACACAAATCTTTTAGTATTTACAGGTATTCAGTCATTCAAAGGTGACTGTGTCACACAAATCTTCACCAGTCTGCCGTACTGTAGCTTCACACTTCTGACATTCAACAACCCATACATTAGGGTTACAAAAAGCTTAAATAATTTTACCTAGGAGTGAGTGTTAGGATTTTAGGGTGTGACAAGCCTCTTAGACAAGTTAGTCATTACAAAGCAAAAAGTTGCTAGCAACTTTTGAGCAACATTGAGTTGCTTGGGCAATTTTTGCTCACACATCCTAATAGACCATTTATAGGACTTCTAAAGAACTCATGTGCATTACATAACCACTAATCACTAACTCCTATACTACTTTTCAATAAGAATCCCAAAAACCTCAAATTATCATTTAGCTTGAGTTAATGGGCAAAGCTAACTCATAAGGACTAGCAGACTCCTAGGATTAAAAACTAGCCTAGACACAACCAAAAATGGAGTCAAACAACATGATGACTCTTATTCCAAATGAAAGCATTAACACACCAAAACAAAAAAAAGTGAGGGCCCTCATAGAGGTGCTCCTGCACCATTTTGAAAAAGTGGTTTTTAAACATTCCTACTAAAAATAAATTTATACCATGTGGGTGTTTAAATAAATTACATTTTTAAAAAGTGGACTGTAAGAACTTCATTTTCTATTACTGAACTTTTTTTAGATTCAACCTCTAAGTGCCTAAAATTTAAATATTAATTGACAATAAATTTGAAAACAATGGAAATCCTTTCCACTTTTTGCCCAAAAGTGGAACTCAACTTCTTGAAGCCACCCAAAAAAAGCTGATAGTGAATTCAAGGGAATCTTGTAATGTTCTCATATGTTTTCATTATTTTCATTTAATCTCATAATTTTTTTTATTGAAAATGCAATTTATCAAATTCACAACAACGATTGGTGTATCTTTATAGGTCATTGATAGGACAAAGTCTCCTAATGTTATTCTTGTTGGAGATTTACCAGTAGGTGAAATACTAACTATATGTTTATCATTGATGAAAACATATGGTAAGTAGCATGTGTGGAGGACTTATGTAGTAAGCTTTGAGTATAAGTAGCATAGACATGTTATCAACATGATATCATGGACGCAGAGGTTAATTGTTAAAATAGACAGTTATGTAGTAGCTTGTGTCAGTAGTGTTCCTGACATAGTTACAAATAGTGTTCTATGAGTGAATGTCCATACAGTCATCATGGAGCCTTGCGCATTTGGATATATGATGGAGACATGTTAGTGATGTTACATTCATGGACACAAAGTTTGATGATTATTAGAAGTGAAGTTATGTAGTCACTATTCACTAGTTACAGTTTCCTGTGTTTATTCAGAAGAGTCGACAAAGATTATGTTGGTATAGGAGTTGCGTCTATCATTACAATATGCACCCTTGGATTAATGATTGGAGAATAGTTAATAATGTTTGGTTAAGATCGCATGATGTAATTCATTTTGAGGAGAAAGTTTAAGTTAATTTGATAGAGTTGACGGTGTGTAGCGTGTGTCTACACTTTTTGATTTGGACAGGTCCCAGTTTGTGATGTGTTCTTAGTAGACCCAATAGAATTATCATTGGAGTATGTTATGGTTTTTATAATATGATTTCAAGATGGTTGTAATAGGCTGACTTGATTATATCATTTAGAGGAAAGATATTTATAGGCAGTCATTTGTGATTGCTAAGGTATGGTTCAGAGTTGATTGTGAAAAGCAAAGAAGAGTGTGCAAAGTGTTGAGCCATCAATAGAAGGTCTATGCGACCAAGTAAAGAGTTTGTTCTATACATTGGAACTGATCCAGATAATAGGTCAAAGCGTAGTTCACCAAGATCCTGATATAGTGTGTATCTATTATTTAGAAGGTTGTAGCCTTCACCCCTTTGAGCAGTGTCCTCTTGGACAGTGTGTCCTCACCCCTAATAGGGTTAATTGTAAAAGACTCCTAACAAGGTCCAACCCTTGACCAGGTCACTATACTAAATGCATTGTAAAGACAACTCCTAATAGGGTTAAGGATCTTCTAACAACGATCATAATACACTAGTACATATTATTAGTGGGTGTCAATTCCCACCGGGGTTTTTACCTATTTGGGTATCCCTGTAACAAAAATATTGGTGTTGTGTTCAAGTGTTCTTTCATTTTTTTTATGCTTTATGATTAAGTATACTTAATTGGATAAATAATTGAAACTTGTAGATAACTAATTCACCCCCTGGCTCTCAGTTATCTCTTGGGACTATTCCTAACAACTCTCTCATTTAATGCAATTCAAAAACCAAAGTCGATTGCACATATATCACAATAGTGTTCATTCTATCAATTAGATTATAGGATCATTGAAATTGAGTTTCTGAGCCTAAAGAAAATCTACGGCTACAACCAAAAGCTTGACAAATACATAGACTAGGTTAATGGCATGGTGTAGAGCCAACCAAACATGATGTTGAAGTAGGAAAACCTCCCTATGTGTGGCTCTTATAAATTCTAAAACTCTATCGAATTTTTCTTGTTGCATACCAATTGGTGACCCCAGTGTGAGTTTAAAAGAAAAAATAAAGAACCATTGGAGAATAATGCCTGTCAATACCTAGTCTACTATAACGTGGACTCCAAAGTGAAATAAATTAACAACTCATCCATTTTTTAAGTACATTAAATATAAGTTTGATAGGCTTCAACCTCTCAACTATCAATCAAAAATGGATGAAGCATCTTAGATGATAGACATAAAATAAAATCGCAGCTTAACTATAAAATTGCCTTGGTTTCCCATAATGTTAATTTAACTATCAACCTATACTTTCTAGATCTAAAGTAAAATAATAACATTTATTAGGAGTGATTTGATGGTTTCTGATTTAAAGAATGTTTCTCTCTAATTTGAGAAGAAAGATAGTTCATTTGAAAACTGCAATCAATGGAATTAATAGAAATAAAAAACAAAGAGGGTAACCTGGATGTATCGAAGCCTTCATAAATGGTTGAATTATGTGTCTGTACTTCCTTCCCATTTAATAAAATCTCTCTTCTCTCTTTTCCAACTTTCGTATCCCCTTTTTTTTCCTAAACTCTTCTTCGCATCTGAGTATCCTACTACTCTCATTTTCCCCTAATTTAACATTTTCTTCCCCACTTTAATTGCAACCACGTGTCTTCTATTTCCCCAAAATAGAATGCAAAGTCAAGTTTAATCAAGGCACAACTCCTAGTTATTATTTCCCACCTCTGGTTTCAAAGAAAAGTTATTAATTCAATAAGGATGTTCTTTTTTTAAAATAAAAGCCTTGTGTTCAAACAATAACTCCTCATTCACTGACTCATATTAAGAAATATAATTAATTATTTCTAGTTAAAAGTATTTAGAATGTATATCTAAAACTAAATTTCTACTAAGAAACACAAACATTTTAATTTTTATTTCTAATAATTAAAAATAAAGTAAGGAAGGAAATAATACCAATTATAATTTATAAATGAAATTAGTTTAGATCTAATTTTATCTTTTTTCAGTACTCATTTGATAAAAATGAAACATAAGAAGATTTATTTTTCTATGAAATCAAAATTCTATTTTTCACTCACACACACACATCATAATTTCCAATAATATAATAGCATAAATTTAATCTAAGTGGTGTGTGAATTTAGACCACCTTTTCCAATCACAGCCTTACCGAGGAGCTAATCTCCTCTACCTCGACCACACCCCTGCCTTTAGTCATGTTTGTCATAGTAAACTCAATTCAACATTAGTAGGTTAGTAGCATAATCCAAAATTGTATTGAAATACATATATATTCCTATCATAAAGATCATCATTTACATTTCTAAATTTCCCATCAATAACATCATTCAATAATAGGTAATATAAATCCATTTTTAAACATGGTTAATCATCAAACATAATAGAAGCCATATTTATAGTAAGCCAATATCAAATCAACATGTCTAACATCAGCTAACCATAACGACTTGGGTTGAAAAACATCTAACCAAGTCAAAACAAGTCAAACATTGTCACTAAAACAACACACTGGAACATAAGAGTCTACATATTTAGATTATGACATCCCTCCCCTCTAAGAGGAGACATCAATCTGATGTCTTATGAAAATACATCCAAAGTTCTCATATCACACAATAAAACTAAAAATATAATTGAAATAACATAATATAGTCTATGCAAATAAATGTAGAAAAGAACTATGCATATCATTTGCATCCTCCAATGTAACACTATTGACAGAGAATTGGTCCCATTGGAACCTTATAGTTCAATATCTCTCCTTCATGCACCCTAATGGTATGTTGATCAATGCTATGAGTCAGCTCTACAAGTACCACTCTCAAATCCTATACCTACAAAGCACATGAATCGAGGATATGAGAAGCATCTAGATGGTAGGGTTTCATTAAAGAAACATGGAACACACTATGAATATAGGCAAGACTGGGTGGTGGGGAAAGCCTATACGAAACATGATTGATTACCTACAAAAATTTGAAAGGCCCCACATATATTGGTGTAAGCTTTGAAGCTTTTCTAAATGATATAGAACTCTTCTGTGGCATCACACGTAGGAATACCTTATCCAACTATAGAAGATGTCTGAAAGTGTGGTTCTTGTCTGCATAACTCTTTTATCTATATGTGGCTTCTTTAATAATTTCCTGAGTAAGAGTCATCTTCTCTTCCATCTACCTCAAAACATTAGGACCAATGATGATTATGTCCTAAACTCTATCTGAATTAATAGGAGTTTAACACTTATGTTCATACAATGCCTCAAATAGAGCCATTCCTATTGAAGCATGGTATGAGTTTTTGTAAGAAAACTCTACAAAGGGGATATATTATTTTCACTTGTACTCATGATCCATTCAATACATATGGAGTAAGTCTTAAAGAACATGATTTATCCTCTCTGTAAGAATTTTCCTAAGGAAAAGAATAAAAGCCAAGATCTAGAAGCTCAAGAGATAGCACAAGAGAGATAGAAAAAATAATCAAATAATTGATTATAACCAATTGAATTGAATATAAAGTAGGAGTGCCTAAATATATAGGCAATGCAATAAGACCACATGATAAGGAGATGATAAGATATCACCCACACTAGGTGGCATCACATGTCCACCAAAGGTGGATCATCCTCCATTATACATGAAAGTATGTGCAACATGTGCAACAATGAGAGGATGATAATGTGATAAGAGCACTAAAGGTGGATCTCACACACAAAGAGGTATGTGATGACAACTATCACACCTAAAGTGGAAATTATCCTAACCATGTGCTAAAATGAAATGCAAACTCTTAGGTGTCACAATGACAACTAATATGCAAATGCATTATCCTAAGTAAACTTAAGTAAAGTGTAATTAGTGAATATTTAACTACACCAACACCCCCCCTTAAGTGAAACTTAGGAGAATGCACTTAAGCTCACAATGCAAGATGGGTCCTAGCTAGTAGGCCATGTTAGGTACCCATGAACAAAATGCAAGAACAATGCAATCTCTCATAAAGCGGAGAAAGAGGGAAAACCTCATGGGAAAAACCCTCCCCCAAAAAGAGAGATGAATACAAGATGCATGCATGGATGGAGTAATCAAGACCCCACAATTATGACATACATCATGCATATACAATAAAAAATCCCCCCAAAGGAAGGAAATAGGGAAGAGAGACAAAGTAGGCCCCCCTTAATGTTGAATCTCCTACAAAGATGGTCCAAGATGTTGACCAATACTCCTCCATGGGAAGAAAATAGAGCCAATGATTCAACAAGAATGTCAAAGTGTGACAAAATCAGGTACTAATGTCGATGTAGAATGATCGATGGAATTCCCATTAAGATATGACATAGATGAGGCATGGAGACACCTGTAAGCACCAACAGGGTACTCTCAACTGACAGATTGGTATACTTGAACTTGTGTCGTGCATGCATTGACTGGTTGGAACATAACCTTCAAGAACCAAGTCCCATGATATTCCTAATTTACTAACATAGGGATTACATCAAATGTGTCATCAATGACAAGGTACAAATAAAAATGTGGCACTTTATGATAGTGCATGTACAACATGGCTTATGCAAGAGCATACAACATCAAATTCAATACAAAGATGGAAACATGAAGAAGATGAAGCCACCAAGGATGCCTTGTCAAATGCGGCAGAAAAGGTGTCCTCCTATTGGCTTTGTGCTAGGAAGTCTTTGGGACAAAATTAGCCTCCCCCCTGGCTGCCGGTTGGATGACGCTACAAAACAGGTATACAAGTGGTAGAAAAAAAAAATTGTGTTCCCAATTTTTCTTAATTAGTTAGATTTTGTTTTTCAAAAACTCATTGAATGTAAGAAAAATATTTATTCAAACACCCAAAACTTTATTAAACAAATAAAGAAAAAACATAATTTGTTTTTTAATTTTTAGATTTAAAAAAACTTTATTAAAAAAAATTTAATAAAGAAAAACATTAAAAATATTTTATTAAAAATAAAGTTTTTATTAAAAAATTTATTAAAAAATATATTAAAAAACATATAAAAAAAGTTTTATTTATTAAAAAAACTTTGAAAAAAACACATTAAAAAAACTTTATAAAAAAAATATTTTACCCCTTTCGGGGGCCGCACTGCAGTGTGGGTAGCGCACATAGTGTGAGTACTGTATTGTCAGTGTGAACAACACTGGCAATGCAGTACCGCACTACAGTGCGGGCTGCACTATCAGTGCGGTAGTACTGCACTGTGGTGTGGGTAATGCAGAGGCCTGCAGACAATAAAAAAAATTTCTAGAAAAAACTTTTCAAAAATGAAACCCCCTTCCCCAATATTTTTAATTTTTTTAATTTTTCAATTTTAAAAAGAAACTGAAATAATAAAAAATGAAAATATTAAAATAATAAAATCGTACCTACTTGCAAATCTGTACGACGGGGCGGGGAGGGAGATTTTTTCTTCTAAGACCAATTGCGTCCGATCTGGATGAACAAATAGTCGATCTTGGGGTTTTTTGCCACTCTGATCACAATGGAAGTGTCATATTTGGTCCAAAGTGCTCCAATTTTGCAGATCGACCTTAGGGGTCCGATTTGCAAAAAAAATTTGCCTCAAATTTGACTTTTGCCCAATATAGGAAAATTTATAGTCAAAATTGATGGAAACAACCACCCAGATGCAATGGTGAGGTCTGATCTTGCTCAAAATGCTCCCAAAAAATGTTGATCTCGGATCTGAATCGTGGCCCTCCAAAAGTTGAAGCAATGAGCTCTCCAATGGCTATGCAATGAATCTTCTACGACTCTAATACCATGTAAGAATTTTCCTAAGGAAAAGAATAAAATCCAAGATCTAGAAGCTCTAGAGATAGCACAAGAGAGATAGAAAAACTAATCAAATAATTGATTGTAGCCAATTGAATTGAATACAAAGTAGGAGTGCCTAAATATATAGGCAATGCAATAAGACTACATGATAAGGAAATGATAAGATATCACCCACACTAGGTGGAATCACATGTCCACCAAAGGTGGATCATCCTCCATTGTACATGAAAGTATGTGCAACATGTGCAACAATGAGAGGATGATAATGTGATAAGAGCACTAAAGGTGGATCTCACACACAAAGAGGTATGTGATGACAATTATCACACCTAAAGTGGAAATTATCCTAACCATTTGCTAAAATGAAATGCAAACTCCTAGGTATCACAATGACAACTAATATGCAAATGCATTATCCTAAGTAAACTTAAGTAAAGTTTAATTAGTGAATATTTAATTACACCAACACTCTCAATTTGACCATCTTTATGAGGCTGATTAGTTCTACTGAAGTTCAATCTAGTACCCAAAGAGGCATTCAAGGTTGTCCAGAACCTTTATGTCATATGAGTGTCCCTATTGGATATAATAAACTTAGGAACTCTATGCAATTTGAATATCTCCTGAAAAAATTTCTTGGCCAAAGCCAAGGATCCATCACTCAAATTTCCTAGTATGAAATGAGTTATTTTGGTTAATCTATCAACCACAACCAAGATTACATCATGTTTTCATCGTGTCATGGGAAACCCTTGGAAAATGTCCATTGTGATAACCTACCATTTATACCCTAGAATATAATGAGGATACAAAATTCTAGTAGGATAGACATGCTTCACCTTAACCTATTGACATTTCAAAAATTGAGCTATGGATGTAACCACATCTTTCTTAAGTATTGTCAAAAATTACAATGGAATCATATCAACAAGCATTTTAATCATCCATGGGTGTCCTAAAAATGGAGTGTAGTGCATCTCCTCAAAAACCAATTTCCTCAACCTTGCTTGGTTGGGAATATACATCCTTCCTTGGTATCTCAAAATACCATCCTCATCAAATGAGTGTCGCTCAAAATGGTGATTCATTGGATTAGTATGTAATGCTGATTTGACCAATTCATAGTGGTCATCACCCTAAAGGTTCTATAACACTTGTTCCTTTAGGCATGTCCTCGTGGTGGAAATAGTTCAAATATGCCTCCTTCTCAATGTGTTAGACACTCTATTTTCCTTCCCCTTGATATATTCTATTCTAAAATCATATCCACTCAAGAATTATAACAAACACCTCTATTTGGCATTAAGCTTAGGTTGTGTAAATATGTACCTCAAACCCATATGATTTGTTTTCAATTGAAATGGCTTTTTGAAAAGGTAATGCCTCAACTTCACTAATGCATGTACTATTGTAGCCAATTCCAAATTGCGAGGCCCATTTTTAATCTCATATTGCCACTACCTTACCATTTTGCATAAGTACACCTCATAGGCCCTCACTTGAAGCATCAATGATAACTATGAAATGGCCATTGGGGTCAGGTATAATCAAGATAGGAGTGTTTGTGAGTTTTTCCTTCAACAGATGAAAGGCCTTTTCATAAACATTAGTCCACTCGTATCTCTTCCCTTTCTTCTAAAGGGATGCAATGGGCTCTAGGATCTTGGATAATCCCTCCAAAAAAATTCTATAATACCCTGCTAATCCCATGAAGCTTCTAACTTCCCTCACATTTTGTGGTGTTGGTCACTCAAGAATGGATTTAATCTTTTTAGGGTCCACTACAATTCCTTTAGGAGAGATAATTTGTCCTGAATAGTGAATTTACTTTTCATAAAATGAACACTTTGATATCTTTCCATAGAACATTTCATCCCTAAGGCGTTGCAAGAGTATTCATACGTTTTCCTCATATTGCTCCATGTTCTTCGAATAGATCAATATATCATCAATGAAAATCTCCACAAACTTCTCCAAACAATCTTTGAACACACTATTCTTTTGATTCATGAATTTTGCAGGAGCATTGGTTAAACCAAATGGTAAAACATAAAACTTATAGCATCCATACCTTGTTCTAAATAATGTCTTTTCTATGTCTTCCTCTTTGTTTAGAGTTGATGGTATCCAAATCTCAAGTCAATTTTTGAGAACATTTTTTCTCCATTCATTTTATCAAATAATTCATCTATAGAGGGAAGTAGGTACCTATTTTAATAGTCACCTTGTTAAATATTTAGTAATATATACATAACCTCAAGGTACCATCTTTCTTCTTCATGAAGATCACAAGTGCTCCCCATGATGAGACACTAGGGAATATGAACCCTTTATCTAAAAGATCTTGAAACTACATCTTGAGCTCATACGTCTTAGTTGTTGACATTCTATAAGGATCCTTGGATTGAGGCTTTGTTTTGGGCATAACATCAATTGAGAATTCAAATTCCCTCTTAGGGGGTAGTTTAGGTAGTTCTTCTGGAAACATATCCTGGAACTCTTGCAAGATGGGGAAATCATTCAAACTAGGATAAATATCAATATCCTTTGCATAAGCTACATATATCATGCATCCTTTCCTCTTAGTCTTCTTCAATTGCATGGTTGCAATGTGTATTAATTACAAAGGCTTATTTATGCCCATGACAATTATTGGTATACTTGTATCATCTACGAATTCAATTGACTTTTCCTTGAAATTCACAATGGATTTATTTTTATTTATCCAATTAATGCCCAAAATAACATCATAATATCCTAATGGAGCAACATAAAGATTAATTTGCATTTAAAATTTTTGAAGTTCCAAATTGTTTCAAGATAGGCACTACTCAACACTATTCTCTACCCTATTTTGGTACTCTACCATCCAAGGTTCAAACATTAAACAATCCCTATAGGTAATTGAGAAACAACCCTAGGATCTATAAAACATTCAGTAGCTCCATTATTAAATAAAATAATGACATTACGTCCATAGAGCTTACCAGATATCTAAATGGGAGTTTCCTGAAAATCTACTTGATGGTGATCAATGGTTGCATGTATCTGATGTTCTACTTGAGGTTCTTTTCCATATCTCTAGGTTGTGTTATGAGGATAATACCAAGTATAATGACTTCCCCCATTATTGAAACACCCAGTTTTTGTTCTCTTGTTGTTATCAATTATGTTTCTCTAGTTATTACCATTCATGTTATTCTCATTCTTGTTATTTCCAGTGTTTTGATTCTGAGATTTATTGGAATTTCTAATTTCATTAATGTTGGAGTTGATGAGAAAAAAACCCACAACTCCCAAGAACACCTACATGCAAATACCTCTCACTGAAAGAAGGGAAGAGAAAATAGCTATGGAAGCCTTAACGCATTGATCCATGAGAGAGGAGAAATCATTGATGTACAAAAAGTAAAGTTGTAATTCAATAATAAATAATTTGTTGATTACGATCTGAATGAAAATAAAGGAGATCAATCCTTATAAAAGAGATATGAAACCGGATAAGGGAAACCTAGGTTGTATAATAATTAATAAAATAATTTATTATTATATGCCTAAAGTTTAGCTTAAGTAGAAAGAGATAATAAGTGACTTAATAACTAAATCAATATGATTCAATTAATAAGAAAACAACTTATTAATCTAACACCCCCTCTTAAGATAAAATTTGGGAGAAGATAAAAATCTTGAAATAAATACTGAAAGAAAATGGTTCCTAACAACAAAAGGCTTGATCAGGTACCCAAGTAAAAAAGAGAGTCTTTGTAAAGCGAAGAAATAGAAAAAACCACATGGGAAAAACTCTACACCAAAAAGAGATGAAGACTAGTTTGAAGGACTGAAGAAGCCTCCAAAACTAGGGAATGTTCTAGAAAATAGGAACAAGGATGAACATATAGAACATCAACAAGGGAATGTTCCAGAAAATAGGAACAAGGATGAACATGTAGAACATCACTAAAGCAAGAAGCCACAAACTCTTTCAAGAAGTAATTGTTGATCAAAAGATCCTCCTCTAAAATATGACCATGTAGAGAAGAATGTAATATGCATGAGTGCCATCAAAATACACTACTTGAATCAAGAGGAAAACAAAGGAAAACAACTAAAATCGAAGATATAGAAGACTATAATCTGTATGAGTAGGTCATCAAAAGACAATGCTCAAATCAGGAGGCAAAGAAAGAAAAACACCTGAACTCAAAGATATAGATGGCATAAAAAAACAAATTGTGAAGATCTGATCAATCAAAGATGGAAGAGTGTCTCCAAAAATAGGAAAGAAAGAGTGTCCATATGGTAAATGATCCATCTCATGAGAATGAATAGGTACATAGCCACTACATCCACCTATTATGTAGGAATAAATATTGAATACATAGCTAACACTATCGAACCAAGGAAGAAGAAGAACCAACAATAGAAAACCCCCCATAATGCTAATGAGGGAGAGGTGATAGGTACACTAAAAAGGATGTCTAATATTAACTACATGAAGAAGAGAAACCAGGAACATCGAAGGTGCAGAGAGAGTACACAAACAAATATACATACCCAAGGATAATTTCATTGGAGGAATGCTCGTGACAAAGGTAGATGGAAAACAAAGGAAAAACATCAAACCCCCGTGACACTTTATAATTGAGTGCATGTACAAATAGCACAAACATGTGCAAGATCCCATACATGCAATAGAATGACACTTTATCTCTATGGGTGTACATAGAAGAATGCTACAAAATTATGTACACACTACTCAAAGAAGACTGAAAGACTTCTGAAACAAAAGAACAACCAAAGAAGAGTCACTCCACAAAAGGAAGAGATATCAGGACCTGAAACATCCAAGATATTCACCAGAGAGTAGAAATACAAAAAATTGAAAAAATATACCTAGAGAAGAATCTTGAAAAATGACTCATAGCACTGGAAATATCACAAAATAATCTTTCCAATGATATATCATTTTCCCAAAATGAAGTCTAGATGTGTAAGATATGGCTCTCGGAGTGCTGAAATAAACTTCTGGCTTTGAAAGAAAAAAACACCATAAAAAAAAGAGAAATATAAAATTCAAACCTCTAGATCTGGATAGAGCTTGGAAATATTTTTTTGATGATATCTTATTTTCCCAATTCAACACTATATGATCATGTTATGAGCAAAAAACCACAATCTACTCTAGAGGGCCCAAAATAGTGTCTAAAGTGTGCTGATGCAGTCCTAGCGTGAGGAAACTACAAGCTTAAATTTGACATCCATATGGATGACATTGTAAAAATATAATAAGGCCTGGGGGAAAAAACATTGGACCCCTAGTCATGTGGTGACCAAGGGCTGGTGACCAGAGGGCTTCAAATTTGAGCTTTCAACTCTCCATAGGACCCTGGCTGGTGTGAAAGGGGGTTGAATGTTGGTAGTTACCACTAATGCCAATGGAAATCACATAGTTAACCTTGGTGGTGTTAGGATATATTATCCTATCCCTAGGACCCAATCTACAAACATCCACCAGAATAGAGATGATATCAATACTAGATTGTATTCATATGAGATGTTTACAAAGGTACAAAGGCTCTCCTTAAATAGGCAAGAGCTTGAGAGAGCTTTGATAAGATTGAGACAAGTGTCTCAATCTCGAGGAATATCATATCCTCTAGGATATGATATCTTATCCTCTAAATCCATAATGGACTATCCACTCATTTATGAGTGGACCTAATTAAACTTAAGATAAGGATTAAATAGGTAAGACAATATTAGTCCAATACCCCCCCTTAAGTGCAACTTAGGGAGTACAACAATGTAGTAGAAAATCTTTATGGGTCCTACCAGCTAGGCCATGTTAGGTACACATGTACAACTACAATGAAATCTCTCATAACCAGAGAAAAGGAGAAAACCCAGTGGGAGAAAAATCCTCTCCAAAAGAGAGAATATGAAGGGCTAAGAAGCCTTCAAAAATATATGTCCTGAAATCATGAACATGAACACCACTAAAGCATAAAGAATATGTAGACAATGGTTGATGAGTGATCTAGTGCTATATTTGATGATCTCCTTTGAAGAAGATGATGATCAGGAAGACAACAATCTTTATGAGTGCTCCAACTAGCACTTCTTGAACATTGATCAGATGTCAAAAATGGCAATAGCATCCGTCGATCGAAGATATAGACGGCACATGAATCTACATGAGTGATCTTCACTACACAACCAATGATGTTGTTTGAGTTATACCATTAACACTTCTCAACCTTGTTGAAAATATAGGTGCAATAGTCTTAAAGGAATCCAAGAGTGTTTTAGGACACTTCAAGTGAAACCTAGGAACTTCCACTAAAAAGGAATGCAAGAGTGTCTCAGTGCACTTCAAGAAAAACCAAGGAAGAATTATTGCAAACATGAATAGTAAGATACCCCCCATAATACTGACTTGGGTGAGGCTTGATAGATCCACTAGAATGATGTGTCACCATGCTATGTAGAAGGGACCAAAAATATCTACAATTGACAAAAGGGTGTGTGTGGTCAAAATACACACTCGCATGAGGCAAGAATATCCGTGGATTTTTTGTGGTCGTCGAGGAACTCTCACTTAGACAAAGTTGTGATTGGCAAAAAATGGCTCTACACAACCCCCCAAGGAACTTATAATTTAGTGCGAGTACAAATAGTTGTATGATACATCATGTGTGCAAAATCCCCAAAATTCACAGATGGAGACAAGATCTAATGTGTCTACAACAAGTACTTAGATAGGATGTTCAACTGATCCAAAAGACAAAGCAGGAAAAAACTTGAAAATAAATTGCACATAGGAAGTGCATGAAATCACCTTTACGACGATGCTCACCTATTAGGGTCGAAAGGTGAAAAAATGACCCACCCCTCTTAATTACCCAGGGGCATGGGTTTGGTCCTCCATGGGACCATCACCTCATCACGTCAAAAAAGGGTGCCCCTGCCAAATGGAGAGGGCCCAGAAAGAGCTAAGGAGATGGTTGGGTTTGATGGTGGCTTTGCACGCCAACCCCCATAACCACCAGTACAATTGAAGGCATAGGAAAAAAATTGCGAGACATGATGTAAATCCACACACAAGTGGAATTAGTGAGTTCCATTGTAGGCAAATAAAACAATTATCCTACCTAGTGTGAATATGGAATAGATTCCAAGGCTTTAGCATTCACACGATGACCTCACCTTCAAAGATCCTCAAAATAGAAGAAGACCAACCACCAAATTATCACAAACCAATGATGTGAAAGGTAGAGATATGCAATTCACTGAGAGATAGTTGCAGTAGTGTAGAAGGTTCTCAACTTTGGCCTCCTGAAGAGGTAGACATCACCAAATAGAGAAGATATCTATGTTGTCCAAGAGAGATTTAGTGCACCAAAGGTCCCGATGCATCCACATATCTTCTTTGAAAGATGAAGAATTGCTAACAAAAAATTAAGAAATACTGGTCAAACCAGTGAGTCTGTGTGGGCAATACTAGAAAATGGGACCCAATCACTAAGAGTATGAGGCATGTCACCATGAGCCAAATGGATGTGTGCCACTAGCAAATTCTTGCACCAAAAACATTAATGTACTGACATGTTCACTGCACCAAGGATAAATGACTGACAGTGCAAAAAGGAATTGCAGGCCCTTCACCATGCAACTATTGCGCACACCCCTTCACAATGAATGAAGTTACCAACTCATTAATCATTGGCCAAAACACTGCCTAATAAAGGTGATGTGCTGTTAGGAGTCACAACTATGTACTAATAGTAATGAATGACCAATTAATATATTAGGCCACCATGATCACATACCAGTCCAATCTCAATGTCATCACCAATATGGGAATCGCTGATAGGAAGAAAAAAGTGCGGGCAATTTAAAAGTGGACCAACAACTCATGCGATGTCCATAGAGTCAGTGCACATGCCTGATGAAGATGGAATGCTATGGAATTGTGCTGGTTCTTTTTCTATCCATGCTCACTGCACCAAAGCTTTGCTACTGCTCAGATCTGCACTTAGTTGGAGTCTCTCAATATCTTAATGCTTCTTGCCTCCCAAAATATGGACTTGCAGACTACTATAGTAGCCATGGATGGGACACCTATGCCTAGGCCTTCCAGGATCTCTTAGACGATGCTCAGGTGACTTTTCAAAATACTAGCATGGAAGAAGATCCTACTTGTGGTCCGGTCATTGACGCCATTGCTTTGAAACAACTTACCAAGCCTGAGAAGGACAAAGGAAATCTTGTCATGAACAGAGACTTTGAAAAGGGGCCATGGATGTACCAAAATGTATCAGCAGGCGTGCTGATAACAACAAATCTAGACTAATATTCATGTGTCACTTGGGCCACTGGTATGACCAATAATGCTCTAAAATTAAAGCTACAGAGAGGATGAGTGAACAATTTTCTGACAATATAGTTAGCAAAACATTAAAGATAGAAAAAATGATAGCCAATCCCAAGATCTGGCCTTCATTCATCTCGATCTAAGCATCAAATAATACTCTCCAAGAAAATAAACACCTTCACCATACTTTGATCTGACCAAGCGAGTGGACAACCATCAAGAGAAGCCAGTCTAGTGGTGAGGACATTGGACTTTGAATCCAGTAACCTGAGTTCCCATAAACATCAACCTAAAAAGCCCATGGAAGAAAAATCAAGATTGCAAGAAATAAGGGCAATAGAGTCTAGAGGAAGGGACAATAATGTTATTGATCAAATTTGCAATTTATCACCTAAAGAAACTCATAGCCACAAGATCTTCCTAGTTGCAAATACGAATATGTAAATACACTAGTTTACTACTAAGAGAAACCAGGGACCTCAAAAATAATAAATGCACTCAAAAAGAACTGGAAGGAACTGAGAGACTGAATGCTCTGATACCATGTTAGGATAGATTATCCTATACCTAGGACCCAATCTATAGACATCCACTAGAACAGAGATGATATCAATACTAGATTGTATTCATATGAGATGTTTACAAAGGTACAAAGGCTCTCCTTAAATAGGCAAGAGATTGAGAGAGCTCTGATAAGATTGAGACAAGTGTCACAATCTAGAGGAATATCATATCCTCTCAGATATGATATCTTATCCTCTAAATCCATAATGGACTATCCACTCATTTATGAGTGGACCTAAGTAAACTTAAGATAAGGAGTAAATAGGTAAGATAATATTACTCCAACAGGCGGTCGTGCTAGTGGTAAACGCAGTGGTTTCGCTAGTGGTTTTGCTAGCAGAAACTATGCCGGTTCCACTAGTAGAAACTATGGTGGTTATGCTGGTGGACCAATGGTAGTTTCCATTGGTGGGGCCACTAGCAGTGGTTGCTAGTGGGGCCACTACTGTGCTTCTAGCACAAAAACTCATGCATCAAATTACATGTCCAGGTCATATGACTTGACACACAAATTTTTTTTGCCTCTCCCTACAATGTTGGTCAAATCAAATGAACTTTATATTAAAAAAGTGAGATTTGAAGCTCTAATACCATATTGTAGCCGATGAGAAAATAACCAACAGCTCCTAACAACACGTGCATGCAGACACCTATCATAGAAAGAAGAGATAAGTAAACAACTATGGAGGCCTGAACGCACTAATTCACGAGAGATGAGACATCATTGATGTGCACTTTCAATAATGAATAATCTATTGAATATAATCTAAATAAAAGTAGAGGTGATAAATTCTTATAAAGGAGATCTGAAACTGTAAAGGGAAACCTAGGTTGCATAATAATAATAATTAATAATTCAATTAATAAGAAAACAACTTATTACTCTAACAATTACCCCCGACCTTACCTCTCATATTCACACATTTTTACATATATTTTCCTTGTTTTATCATTCTCAAACTTCCTCTCAGTCATTTCATTGTTCCACCAGGTAGCTACTTCACGAATAAGCTGAAAAGAACCCCACAAATCTCTAGACTATCTAGATAGATTATGAACATGAAAATACTTTTCCATGGAGATGATACATGCCTCTAATTCCTCCCCTATATTCTTACCATCAAAGGTGGGTGGTATGACCTTTTTAAGGTCCTTACTTAGTTCCTCAGCTATTTTCATTGTTATGCTCTCCAACATTATCCCTCATATCAACATTCCCCTTCAACTATTCCTTAATTCTCTTGTATTCTTCTTCCATTCTAAGAGCTTCCAACCTCTGACCCTCTTCCTATTTATGTTAAGCTTCAACTCTCCTCTCTTCCTCAAGTGTCCTATGAGATTCTTCCCTCTGATTACCATTCTCCCTACCCCTCAAATCATATTCAAGGTGATCCATATGTTCACCCTTCTTCTCAAGGAGGTTTTCTTTTTGTTGTTAAACACTAAGTTTGCACCCTTGTTTCAAGCTCTCTTGGTCTTGATAACTTACTATAACATGGGAATCATCTCCAGGTTGTGGGACCTATACTAACTGAGATGAGATATCTAGGTTCTGGGCTAGTTCCTCTTGGATATTCAGCTTAATTTGCTTCTAGATAGGAAAGTAAACTTTGGGGGAAAAGGGATAGAAGGAATACTTGAAAGGGAAATGACTGAAAGCAAACTACCTATAAGGTGATACACCAAACTGAAATGAACACAATACATTGACCAAATTAGCATGAGGACTCTTAGATCTAATAGAACACAATCTTCCTAAACATGCTTGCATAAGTGTTTCACAGAGAGGCCTAAACAAAAGACTCAGACTGTGACCTGCAAGCAGATGTTCTTTTCAAAAAAAAGGCACAAGAATGAGACAGAATGATAGGGGGTTGAAGTATACCCACAAACTCACTTGAATCAAATCAGACATAGTAGTGCACAAATAAGCTAAAAGAAAGAAGGGCTCTAGAACTCCAAGACTTCTCTAATAAAGCCAGTATATTATACTCAATAAGAGAAATACAGACAAGGGAAAGACCAGAGGGCAGAACAAATGCCACAGATAGCCTCCATTGAGTCTGAAATTTCAATGAAAGGTTACAAACTGTAAGAGCCAGAGGGTAGAACAAATGTCGCAGATAACTCCTAAGAAAGAGAAAAAACTCTTTTTACAATTGTAAACTTTGAGCTCTAAGAGCTCCAAAAAACAATATATACATCTCCTTTTGCACACAAGCAAGAGAAAAAAATATATTAGGGTTACATAGATTTTGCATATAATAATAAAAAACCCTAAGTTTGTCATTTCTGATCATAAATGCATCATTAAAATATCTTGGCTGATCAAATATATGTCCTTGTACATAATTCTATCACCACAATTGCCTGCAGATGAGTCACCTTGATCTAACCACTTTGCTACAAATTGAAAGCTTCACGCCACCACCATGACCCTGATTCTATTGAATTGGGTTTTCCATGAATGCTCAATTTTGATCTTCATAGATATTTTGATTTTAAAAGTATAAATGATCATAGGTGGTGCCAACCCTTCAATGCTCCTTCGGTGTAAGATCACTGACATAGTACCTCAGGAAATAAGAAATCAACCTATGATGGCCACCTAGATCCTCCTCATCATCTTTTTGAACAACAACCATCCTGAGAACATCAATTCTGAGCTACCCCCCCTTTTACATATGGCCCATTGGATCCAACACTAATGAAAACCTTGCAAAAAGATTCAAATTCGGGCTCCAATGGCTGTGAGGTCCAAGTTTAAAACACGACCATCGATCACATTCTTCCCGGTAGATCGGACGACCTAGATCATCCCTTATAATAGTTGCAAGCCCTTTAAAAATTCATCGGCCACATCACCACTTCAGCGACCAATGAAAATCAAGCACCTCAGCATAACGACTAGTGGGTCCATAGATAACTATTAGTTTTAAATCGGATGGTGGTCGCATGATCGCAAAGGGGAAGAAAACTCCTTATGATTATGCAACAATTGTAGATCATTTCGCACCGTAACCACCTCAGAACGGAGACTGCCATACATAACATTAACCGCCCACTGGGGTTACACAAACACGCGACTGTGAAAATGCTAGGTCCCTGAATGGAAAGCACTTAACCACTAGAAACAAGAGATCAAGCTATCGCATAGTCTCCTAATCGCTGAAATAAAAGCTTGACCACCAGAAAAATAGGAGATCAAGCGATCGCATCCTTGAAGACCTGGGACCCACTTGGTCACAACAACGCACATGAAAAATATTAAAATCAGAGATAAGTGTGTAGATGCAAAAGGCACAAGGTTGAAAAACAACTAGGGTTTCACTTGACCGAAGGAAATAGAAAACACCAAGGGTTTTTATGCTTAGACAATTTTTAGAACCCTGTGACATAAGTATTCCTTGCAGACCTTGAAACCTAAAAATCTCTCTGGTCCTTTTGATTCGGCACATGTGATTAGAACTAGAGCCTGGTGACACATTGAGGGACATGGGGCGAAGTTCACAAACCATAAAACATTGAGGATCAACTTCACAAGTGAAAATAGGATTGTGGCCAAAATTGTATGATAGGAAATTTTGGGTAACATTTTGGTGATTTGTGTGGGATGTCAGCCTGCTAGACATTAGATCAGTGGCCTTGACGCAATCCATTGGGCACAGGAGTCATCACATGAGCACAAAAACTTTCTTGATGAAGAGAGAGACAAAAACTGGAGGGGGCAAAACTGTGCTTGAGCACTTCTTGAAAAATGGGAAATCTAACCTAGAAAGAAGGGAAACTAACCAATGCAGAAACTTGGTTAAACAAAACCATTCACTGGTAGGCTAAAATAACTACCCTTTCTTAACAAGATATTTTGAATTGAATGCATAAGGATAGCTACAAGGATATGAGGCATATACAAATTGGTCAAATAGTCACGAACTGCCTCTATAAAACTAGGATCAAGTTTACCTTCCTCTAATTGATCATATGGAGAGGTCTCGGTAAACTCCCTCTAGGCCAAGTATCTGATGGGGAAACCTCTTGAAAGTCTGAAAATAGTGTGTGGTGAAAATATGTCACACTTCTATGAATCATTACATGTAAGGAAACTCAAGAATGAGGCCTCACAAATCGATCCATATCTCCCTAGGCATGGAGTGCAAGGGTTTTAAGAATGCTCTCAGCTAGAGCTATTTAGCCAATAAACTTGCTAGTAAACCATGCAATGGGAGATTCAATGAAGACAAGGGCAAGAATGCCAATATCTTCAAGAATCAAGAATGAAAATGCAATGCAATGCAATGCAAGCTAGCTAAGAATGAAGATGCAAGCTAAACTATGGAAATGAAAGATGCAAGTATTACAAAGCCTCCTAGTTAAACTAGATGAATTAATCTAAAGTATAAAGGAAATCTAAGCTAAGAATGTCATGAAAATGAAACTACTATGCAAGAAATGAAATCTAACTATGAAGAAAGAAAGCCATGATGATGCAAGAATGAAGACAAGAAGATAGAGTGTTGATGAAGATCCAAGATGAATGCCAACAATGCTCCAAATCTTCAAACCCTAGATGCAAGAATATCTCCAAAAACTCCAAGATGACCTAGAAAACCTGTAGCATAACAATAACATAAAAATTGTGTGTGCAAATGAGGAAGAGAGCTCTCCTTTTATAGGGAATGAAAAAGGAATGGGCCATGGAGATTAAGAGGCAAAAGATTTAATCAACGGTGGAGCTTAAAAGAGGAGCAATCCATGTGCACAAGTATCCTCCAATAGGAAAATAAGAGTTGACTTTTGTGTCCATATGAGACAAAAAGTACTTTTCTCTTTTTATAAAATAAGAATAATGCTTTATTTGTGCAACTTAGGATAAGAGGAAAAGTAGGGGCTTTTTATTTATTAAAAGGGGAGGAAATATTCCTTTTAAATAAATAAATACTTAGGATAAGATGGTTAGCCCATAGAAAATAATCGAATAAATGATAGAATTAGGATTTGATCAAGAATAAGCAATTGATGATTTAGCAAAAGGGGCTAATAGTCTAGATGACCATTTTTAGGTGTATACATTTGCCCCTCTTTGACTAATGTGTGATCGATCTGGGAACACATGTAGTCAAAGAATAGATCAGCCAAGAAGGCAAGCAGACAACCAAGAAAGCAAGCAATAGTGATTTTGACAGATGTGAGATCGATTTGGGATCACATGCGGTCAAAGAATAAAATAGCCAAGAAGGCAAGCAAGTAGCCAAGAAGGCAAGAAGATAGTGATTTGACTCCAAAGAATGAAGTACAGAGAGATAGAAAATCCTGCATGGTCAGCCTGGTAGTGACAGTACTGAACACTTAGGAAAGAGATAGCTAATAAGATATGATGTGTCTGCCCCCTCAGGATCGAAAGCGAAATCAAGTAGAGGGAATGCAGAAGCAAGAGCAACATGATCAAATCACTAGAAATCATAATCAAAGAAAGAGAACAGAATAACCATCAAGCAGTGAAGATATGCCCCACACATGGGACCTGGGGCACGAACCAAGCGGTCCCTCAACCCAAAAAACACCACAGAGGGGGAAGAATTTGAACTTGAAATTGAAAGTGAATGAAAGACTAGAAGTTTGAAAGAGATGGAGATGAAGAGGTGAAGAATGCTCCAGCGAAGATCGAAGGATCAGGCCTCAAAAGGTTAGCCAACTGCGCGAAAGAGGGGGAAAAGGTGATTTGGATGATCAAGGTGAACTCGGATTTCGGTTTCGATCCCAAAATGAAAGGAAAATGATGTGATATGAAAGACAAGAAGTGAAAGACATGATCAGGAAGAAGTGAAAGGTGAGCGCAGTTGATTAACAAGTCCATGAAAGATAAAAGGAGAGCTCTCTCCATATGCAAGATGCAAAACTAAACTAACATGAACCTAAGAAATGCAAGCTACATGAAAAGTGGTTTACTTGCAAGGTTACAAAGCCAATAGACATCTAATATTCATCATCGAGCGTTATTGGTAGCGTCGCAAGATCATACAATACACACTAGCATAACTATGTGGATCTGAATATGATCTATATCAGATAGAAATGTGGAAATCCCACCTAGGCATCAAAGACATGTAGGTCAAGATGACTAGCACAGTGAGATTACCTAAGTTTAATATAGCAAGATTATACTCGCATCGAGACACAAGGAAAGTCAAGATGGCTACAAGTATGCACTTGCACAAAAATAGTCAAGGATAATACCCTGTCAATCCACAGTGTCAAGTAAGACTAGCATAAATGCTCATGACAGTTAAGATCAACAAAATATACCCACAAGCTAGAAAAAGCAATAAAACATGTTCTCATACCCTCAGTCTTCTAGCTATGCATCATCGAAAACTTCTCAGGGAGAGACCACTCAGCAAAGAAATCATCATAGACAGCATGCAAAGAAATAAATTCAAACAAATCTCAGCAAGTCAAGTGCGTGTGTGTAGGTCATAGAGTCAAACTTTGAGTATTGCATCTGCAAATGAGAAATATCACATCATACTAGACTGCAGGTAGGACATCTGATAAGTGTTGAGAAACACTCGATGCAAGGGGTAGTGTTGAAAAAAACACCATTGGAACCAAGTTTCCCAAGAAACCCAGACGCACAAAGAGACCCAAGATAAGCTTAAAGCAACATATGCCCCCTAGACTAAGACAAGAATCAATTCCAGGCTAGGAGAGGCAAAGAAAGAAGTGGAGCGAAAGAGCGCCACGCAAGACTGATAGACATAGGTGCAGAGGGTCTCAAGCAGCGCCTGTTTCCAAGTTTTCACCACTTGATAGATTTTTTCAGGACTTTTTTATAATTTTTTTGTATTTTTGCTACCAAGGCGCCTGTTTCCAGGTTTTCACCAAGGCACTTTTTCTATATTTTTTTTGAATTTTTTGAATTTTTTGATTTTTTTGGTGAGACATCAAAGCACCTATTGCTAGGTTTTCACTAGGATGCTCATTTTTTCAGTACTTTATATGCTTTTTAGGTTTTTTTTCAGCATCATATATGATTTTTTTTGGAATTTTTTCAGGATCATAAAGTATGTACAAAGAATGCCCCATACAGAAATGGGCATCAAGAATCTGCTTCCTCTGATGTAGAGAACTGATAGGCCCCAGGCCCAAAGGAGAGTTCCATCTAGAGAACTGATAGGCCCCAGGCCCAAAGGAGAGTTCCATCTAGACATCTCTATATCTAGTTCCCTAAGCTAGTACTTTTTCTGACTCCTCTATTTCTAGACACCTAAGGAGAGTTCCATCTAGACCCTTCCTATACAAGCCACCAGAGAGAAAGGTAAAGTGTAAGGGATGGCGAAAAGAATGGCATGGAGGAGTATGAGGTGGAAGACATGGAAAGATGGTAGGATTGTAAGATTTGTGAGCATGATAGCGTAATTCATCCACCAGGAACTTGAAGTGAGATTTATGCTTTTTCATTTGTAAGATGGATATCAAAGTAACCAAGGCATTAGCAACTCTTTTCTCAGCTTTAGGAATGGGCTGAAGTATAACAGTTATGAGATCATGCTTGAAGTAATGCACCATTTGTTTGTAGAGAATCAGCTTCTCATCTTTTATTTTGGAGTCATTATTTTTGAGAAAAATTTTATCTTTACTTTTCTTAGGTTCCGATACCGCCACAATGTGGTTTTCACCATCCGACCATTGCTCTTTTCTTTTGACTTGATGATTGTGATGCTTGATTTCTGATTCAATCTTTTTTGTTGCTAGTTCGCTGGTGGAAGAAGTAACAGGTGTTGATGCAAGATGAAATGAAGTGACTGGTTCAATAGCATTTATGCGAGGGATGTCATCTCTAGTGACAAGAGAGGTTGAGCCTATAGGGTAGGCTCCAAAAGTAGCTAGATCTAGAGTTGTCATAGAAGGACCAACATAGTCTAGTAAGGCAATACAGGGAACAAACTCATCAGACCCTACACGAGACTCATCAACTATGTCAGGTGGGTTACAAGAGGTATGAACCACATCAAAATCCATATCTATCATGGGAGGATCTTCTGGAAGAGGCTTAAGATGCTGAGAAGTAGAGATACTCATGTCATTATGTGAGAGATCACCTCTTTGTAGCAGTCGTGCAATGTTGCGACGTTGTCTATCATAGTGCAATGATTCTTTAGGCACATAGGTTCTAGACATAGAGGCCTCAGCCATATCATCAATAGATATACATTCTTCTCCCCAAAGGAGTGAAGTAGAAGGAAGATCATCTCCCATTTGAGCCATAGTGTGTAGCGGTGACTCATCTGTATTTGTGTCTGAATTACTAAGCATGGGAGTATTTCTAGAATCCTCTCTATAGATCCACTCTTGAATAGCTTGTTCTTCTCTTTCTACTTCTAAAGGAATGGATGAAGGAACAAAAGTATCAAAGATCACCATAGCAGAAGTGGAAGGCTGCATCTGATCAGAAGGTCTCCCATATGACCTAGGAGAAACAGGTATAGAAGCAAAAGAACCCAGTTTATATTCACCCATACCAAGGCTCATCATCTTAAGTGATTTCTCAGCAGCAGCTAGAGATGTACTAGGATCAACAAAAGGTTCATTATGAGGAACAAATTTTTCAGTAGCAGCAAGAGCATTGATAGCAATAGTATGGTCTCCAGGAATCACAACCTCAGTGCCATTGTATGGAAATTTGACGCACTGATGATAAGTAGAAGGAATAGCCTGCATGTCATGGATCCAAGGACGACCCAAAAGAATGTTATATGCGAGTGGGATGTCCAATACTTGGAAGCTAATATCTTTCATGATAGGGCCCACTCGGACAGGCAGCATGACAAGACCTTTGGAAGATCTTTCCACTTCATCATAAGCTTTTATAGTAATCTTCTTCTTGGAATCCACAGCCAATTCTAACAAACCCAATTGTTGTATGACATTGAAAGAAACAATATTTAACCCTGCACCATTGTCTATCAGGACTCGGCGGACTCGGGTATTGTAGACTAGAACTTCAATGTGTAAAGCTAGATTATGTGGGTGAGCAATAGATATGTCATCTTCTACAGAAAAGGAGAGAGATAGCGGAGATGAAATGTGGTTGACCATAGCCTAAAATTGATCTGGATCAATGTCATTGGGAACACATGTTGTATGTAGAGCTTTATCAAGAATCTCTCTATGCGAAGGGGATAACTGAAGCAACTCAAGGATAGATATCTGTGCTGGTGTCTTTTGTAAATGTTGGACAAGATCATAGCTAGGGGTGGCTGAAGGAGCCACTTGTTTGGAAGGCAAAGCTTGCTTGGGATCTTGTGCAGTTTTAAGGACAATCTTGGCTTGCCCCCTAGTAACAGCATTCAGTGTCTCACTTCGGGAAGATGAACTACCACATGTTTGCAAGACTAACTTTGGCTTACCATGATTGGTGTTATTATCATCTTGAGACCTCATCATTAGAACACTCTCAATGGGCTCTACCATGTTAATCATAGGCGTATTAGAAGGATACGTGTAATTGATCTTTGCATCATGATTCTTTTTATGTGTTTGAGAGGTTTCCCCCTTATCATGCTTAGGTAGAGGATCTTTGAAAGCTGTGTGATCAGAATTTTTAGTTAAGCCATCAGTGGAGATTGTGCCATCCTCAATAAGATCCTGAATATCATCCTTAAGCCTAAAACAATTGTCTGTTGGATGTCCTTTATTTCTATGATAATGGCAGTAATGATCCTCTCTCCACCAATCAGGCTTATTTATCAGATCCCAGTTACCAGGTTTATCAGGAAGCGTAAGATATCCATTGTCAACCAAAGTCTTAAGGATCACATCATAAGGTTCTGCCAACTTGGTATAGACTCGCTTTCGAAATGACTTCTTAGGCTTATCTTCATATTGAGGTTTAAGAGTACTGTGAGCGTTGGCAGCTTCTTGTTGTTTTGCTGCATAGATAGCATTGGAAAGATTGAAAGCAGGCTCTTTAACTTTAGGAGTATCAACAACCCCATCATTAACAACATACTTGTTCTTATTCCAAGGTTTGTTCTTGTCTTTACCATTGCCTTTAGCATCTTTATTAATAACAATATCCCCTTTTCTTATAGCTACATCCTCAATCCGATATGCACTTTCAACCATGTCATGGAAGGAGGAGAACAGTTGCTTCCTTAGATCATAAAATAGCTCAGGCACAAGTGTGTTGACAAAAATGTCAATCTTTTCTCTTTCGGGTAGCTGACGAGGATATCGAGAATACAACGACCTCCAACATTGTAAGTAAGTTGCAAATGGCTCACCTTGATGTTGTCTTAGATTACCAAGATCTATCACGGTGACAAGTTGTTGGATGTTGTATGAATAGTGTTGTGTGAAGCGCATAGCTAACTCATCAAAAGTCTTCAAAGGAGGTGTCAACTTTGCAAACCATTCTAAAGCTTGTCCTCTTAAGCTCCGAGGGAATAATCGTAGAAGATATGTGTCTTCATGAAGAAAGTCCATACTAAGAGCATAAAAGTGACGTACATGATCATGGGGATCACCATTTCCATCATACTTGTCATATTTAGGAACCTCAATATCCTTAGGAAACGGGACCATGTATAGATCTTTATCAAAAGGAAGAGCACAAATTGATTCTACAAAAGAGACCTTTGGAGGCTCTCTTTCTAATGCCATTTGGGTAAGGCGTTGATTTGTCCGACATAATTCTTCTTGAAGGACTTCCAATTCAGTTGGTACTCTTTGTTGGACAATTTGTCTGACATCATAGCCGGGAGGAAGCTTGTATCCTCTAGAAGTCAAATATTGAAAATATTGATCGCCGTTACGCTCTAAAATCTTATGCATCATTTGTTGGAAATCCACATCGTGTTCACATCTCATAAGATCCTCACTAGAAATCTCATCATTAGCCTCTACCTCATGTTGAGAGGGAGGAGGTCTAGGTGGTGAAGAAGGCATAGCAAAAGTTGGCCTTGGAGGAGATCTTGGTGGCGTGTTGTTGTCATTGTTGCCATTGTTAAAAAGAGGTCTATGCTCATGATTACTAGTCTCAGGTTGCTCATGAAATGTCCCTCTATAAGCAATGCGCCTAGTAGCATCCATCCTTTGTTGATTGTGTTCTTTGTCTAAGCGCGCTTGATTATCCTTACGTTCAAAGTGTTCTTGGAAGAGTTGAAACTTTTCTTGTTCAGTCAAAGTGAGTGAGACACTATCTGTGTTTTTGGGGGTCTTGAATGTGGAAAAGAGGAAACCTCCTTTATACCATGGTGTAGCCTTAGAATTCTCAGATTGGTCAGAACTAGAACTATTGTTGCTAATGGGTGCTTTTGAATGTCTAGTTGGAGAAGGTAACTGTGTATAATTGAACGGAGGATGACTCTCCTACTCAAATTGAGACCGAGTTGTAACCGGCATGAAAAGAGATGTTGGTTGACTAATAGAATGAGACAAAGTTTCTCATATTTGAGATAAGCAAAGCTAATAAAGATCACTTGTCAAAGTAGAACAATAGAGAGATGGCTCGTCAAAAGTGCTCAAGCACTTACAGCAATCAATTGACTAAAGCCGAGCAGCGAGCAAGAAGCTCAATAAGCAAGTAGCTAGAGAGGTAACCGTGATGCGACAAGTGATCAAGAGTAGCATTTGTTAAGCTCAAATCCAATAGTTTTAGCTCATTTGTTTCAGTCTAGAACAAATCTAAACATGTAAGTAACAAACCAATTTCAAGTAAGAACAGAAAAGGACACTCTATAGCAGGTTAAAGTCCAAGTTTAGCAACTCCAGATTGCAACAGTAATAGGACAGCAGAATAACTCAGGATTCTTGGTTGAGGGTATGCAAGGATACTTCAATATCATATGACTCTTGACCAGTGAACGTGAAAAACTCAGTTTTGAAGCGCTTTGACTAAATTTGTAGATTGAACAGTGCAATTTCTCAGTTTGACAAGTAGTAGCAGTAGATAAAAGATAGGTTTGCAAACAGTGTGGGATCAAACATGTCATAGAACACTTGAAACAAGGGCAAAAGCAACCTTGCCAAGACAAGCACTTGTGATATCAAAATAGGGAACCTTATGAATGCTACCGTTTGTTTGAATGTTGAGAACGTTTACACTGGTATAGCACAATCGAAGACAATTCAAGCAATTACTACCTAGAAGGACAAGGCTCATTACTTAGCAACGTGGCCCACAACTCGATGTTCCCTTGCCTCACACCAAGTGGTTGCCCACAAGAGATATTGGCGTTGTCATGGAAGTGTCAAAAATATAACCAAAGGAACACATATGGTGAGTGTCTTGGGGTGATCCGGGTAAGTCCACTTGGATCAATCCTTGCACCAAGAAGCTAAGCGGCTAAAAGAAGGTGGCCTCTATCTAATGGTTCATAGTAAGGATTTCCGTTCATAGCACCCCTCTTACTCCTCATAAAGGACTAGGACCTCGCGGCCTCAAGAGTACCTTAAGCATTCTTTCTTAATGCTTTCCTCATGGTCACAATCCCACAAGTTACTCACATCAAGAAAAGATAAGTACTATGTCTACCAAGGTTTTGTGTCCTCGATAGCCTTGAGATTATAGTGAGTTGGAATCACTCGCCACCAAGGAAAATGATGACAAGGTTGTCCCCACTTGGGTCGTTCCTCTTGATTGCTCAAGAGCAGGCCTGCTAAAGGATCCTAAGCTAAACAAAGAGTGGATTAATTCTTGAGGTTCAAGGTTTTTGATTCGCCACAAAGGTGAAGAGCATACTCCCCTATCTCAAAAATTTCTCCCAAACACACCAAACAAGATCCAATTACCCCTTTGCTTCCAAAACCTCAAGATGGGTCAAGATTTTTTGATTCACCTAAAGGTGAAGAGCATACTTCTCCTACCACCCCAAGATTCCTTTCACAAAGTATTAAGTGCCTAATGAAACAACTAGTATATGCCGCACTTAATAAAGAAAGAAATTAAACAAGCACTTGATTTGGTTTTTATGCTTAGGGCAGCCCTGCAAAAACCATTAGTAGCCCTCTCTGACATGCGATTTTAGCAAATTTCAAGCAAGAAGCACCTACAACCACAACTTGTTAGACCAACAAGAGTTAGAAGAATCAAAATCTAAAATCTAAAACTAGGCCTATTTTCATAGGCACACAACTTTGAATCTCCATTCCAAGGAATAGAGATTCATCATTCAATTTGTCACAAAAAACCTCTATGATGTTGGAAAAATCATATTCTTCAAGGCTTTTGTCTATGTTCTTTTCTTGGAAAGACTCTTCCATAACTTCATAATCATGTTCCACAAAACTAGGCAGCTCATCAAATAAAAGCATAGCACCTTCTTCTGGATCAATCCCCTATTGATGGAAAACCTTTTGTTCTGATTGACCTTCAGCCATAGGTAATGGCATGGTCTCTTCTTCATCATCAACAAAGAGAGGAAGCTCATCAAAAAATTCAACCAAGAGCTCAGGCTGGGCATCAATCTCCACCTCCCCACCTTGCTGTCCCACTTTATCACAGTCACCACTCTGCACTAATGCCTCAGATTTCCTCTCCTCTTTGTCACATGAAAGCTCATTTACCACAGGTCCTTTCTTAGACACTAGACTAGCATCTTTGAAAAGACTTGGCATCTGATAGCCAGGAGGCAGAGTCCATTGGGGTCACCATGGCAGTTCATTGTCTTGAGAGACCAGAGGGGCCTCTTGGGATAAATAATTTTCTTGAACAGGCTACGCTTATAGAGTGGTAGACTGGATCTCAATTATAGGCTCTTGGAAAGAACTTTTTTCCTTAAAACTTGGGATGTGAAATTGAGAGGGCCTAGGGGGAGACACAGAAGGTATAGAGAAATGGGCCTTCCAACTTGGGATCTTAGGTTTAAGGGCCTCTTGTTCAACAATTTATGATCTCAACCTTACTGTCTCAACTTCAGCCTGATGATTAATCTCCTCTTGAAATTGTTTTATTTGCTACTCATCAATAAGGACTTCTGCCACTTGATAGGGGACTACCCCTTTCTCATAACTCTGTGCTTCCATCTCTCGCTACTCCCTGATCTTAGACACTTGCTTGATCAAGTCAACCAACAGATTCTTTGTCTTTTCTTGCTCTTTCATTGAGTTTGAGCTATGAACATGCTACCAATTAGGTTAAGAAGGGGGGGGTGGGTGGCAAGCATGATGAGGTAGCTGGCCTTTCATTTCTTATTGTGCCCTTTGCGGCCATGATCCCTTTTGTTGGAGGGCCTGCTCATTATCTTGTATAAGGGCATAATCATTTGGGGCATGATGGATATATTGATAGCCTTGTATAGTATGGAAGCTTGGGGTAAAGGCAGGCTTTGGGTATTTTCATAAGGTTGATGACTAGCCCATTGAGCACTATTCTCATAATAATATGGTGAGTAACCTGACTATCCATAATAGCTTGACATGTGTACTCATGCAATTAGCTAGAATTTGAATATGAAAGATTTGAAACATACCAGCACTTGATCCTTGAAAAGACTTTCCAGAGTTGCCAGATATGCAGCAAAATGAACTCTTCTAGGTTTGTAGTATGTTATTAGTATATCAGAGATGGCATAACTTTTCAAGATGAATCTTCTTTACTAGTCCCACCGGGCGTGCCAGAATTGTTATACACTAAGTTTGCACCCTTGTTTCAAGCTCTCTTGGTCTTGATAACTTAGTATAACATGGGAATCATCTCCAAGTTGTGGGACCTATGCTAACTGACATGAGACCTTCAGGTTCTAGGCTGGTTCCTCTTGGATAATCACCTTAATTTGCTTCTAAATAGGAAAGTAAACTTTGGGGGAAAAGGGATAGAAAGAATACTTGAAAGGGAAATGACTAAAAGAAAACTACCTATTAGGTGATACACCGAACTGAAATGAACACAATACACTAACCAAATTAGCATGAGGACTCTCAGATCTAATAGAACACAATATTCCTAAATAGGCTTGCATAAGTGTTTCATAGAGAGGCCTGAACAAAAGACTTAGACTGTGACCTGCAAGCAGATGTTCTTTTCAGCAAAAAGGCACAAGAATGAGACAAAATGATAGGGGGTTGAAGTATACCCAAAAACTCACTCTAATCAAATCAGACACAGTAGTGCACAAATAAGCTAAAAGAAAGAAGGGCTCTGGAACTCCAAGACTTCTCTAATAAAGCTAGTATATTATACTCAATAAGAGAAATATAGACAAGGGAAAGACTAGAGGGCAGAACAAATGCCATAGATAGCCTCTATTGAGTCTGAAATTTCAATGAAAGGTTACAGACTGTAAGAGCCAGAGGGAAAAACAAATGCTGCGGATAACTCCTAAGAAAGAGAAAAAGCTCTTTTTACAATTGTAAACTCTGAGCTCTAAGAGCTCCAAAAAACAATATATACATCTCCTTTTGCACACAGGCAGGAGCAAAAAATCTATTAGGGTTACATAGATTTTGCATATAATAATAAAAAACCCTAATTCTATCATTTTTGATCATAAATGCATCGTTAAAATATCTTGGCTGAGTAGATATATGTCCTTGTACATAATTCTATCACCACAACTGCCTATAGATGAGCCACCTTGATCTAACCACTTTGCTACAAATTGAAAGCTTCATGCCACCGCCATGACCCTAATTCTGCTAAATTAGGTTTTCCATGAATGCTCAATTCTGATCTTCGTAGATATTTTGATTTTAAAAGTATAAATGATCATAGGTGGTGCCAACCCTCCAATGCTCCTTCGACATAAGATCACTAACATAGTACCTCAAGAAATAAGAAATCAACCTGCGATCGCCACCCAGATCCTCCTTGTCATCTTTTTGAACTGAAACCATCCTGAGAACATCAATTCCAAGCTACCCCCCCTCTTCTCATATGGCCTATTAGATCCAACACTGATAAAAACCTTACAGAAAGATTCAAATTCAGGCTCCAACAGTTGCCAGGTCCAAGTTTAAAACACAACCGTCAATCACATTCTTCCTGGTAGATCAGACGACCTAGATCATCCCTTATAATAGTCGCAAGCCCTTTGAAAATTCATCAGCCACATCACCACTTTGGTGACCAATGAAAATCAAGCACCTCAGCACAACGACCAGTGGGTGCACGGATAACTATCGATTTTAAATCGGATGGTGGTTGCATGATCACAAAGGGGAAGAAAACTCCTTACGATCATGCGGCAACCATAGATCATTTCGCACCTTAACCACCTCAGAATGGAGACCGCCAGACATAACATTAATTGCCCACTGGGGTTATGCGAACACGCGACTATGAAAATGATGGGTCACTGAATGGAAAACACTTAACTACCAGAAACAAGAGATCAAGTGACCACACAGTTGCCTAATCCTTGAAATAAAAGCTTGACTACCAGAAAAACATGAGATCAAGTGACTGCATCCTTGAAGACCTAGGACCCACTCGGTCACAACAATGCACATGAAAAATATTGACATGAGAGATAAGCACGCAGATGCGAAAGGCATAAGGTCGAAAAACAGCCAGGGTTTCACTTGACCAAAGGAAATAGAAAACACTGAGGGTTTTTATGCTTAGGCAATTTTTAGAACCCTGTGACATAAGTATTCCCTGCAGACCTTGAAACCTAAAAATCTCTCTGGTCCTTTTGATTCGGCACATGTGATCAGAACTGGAGCCTGGTGACACATTGAGGGACATGGGGTGAAGTTCACAAACTATAAAACATTGAGGATCAACTTTGCAAGAGAAAATAGGATTGTGGCCAAAATTGTATGATAGGAAATTTTGGGTAACAGTTGTGTCAAGAGAGCTAAGATATGGTCTAGCCTCTAATTTGGATTAGTCTTCAGATCATTGTTACTAGTTCACATCCGGTTTTTGTTTATGGTATTCATGGTGAGTGATCAAGTCCTACAACATGCATAAGTACACAAACTTGACAAAATCAATTTGCAACTTATGTTTTTATAAAACAAATTGGAAGCTACTGAGAAGGTTGCATTTTCGCTAACAATGTTTGTCATGTTCTCTTGGTTATGTGTTGCCTCTCTAAAGGGTGGGCATGGATTTTCCAAATTACTATCCCTTTGTAAATAGGCAAACTTGCAAATCCATTTTAGATTTCCAAGAATAATCTCCAGCTAAGAGTTTGTAGTTTCAAAGAAGAAGAGAAAACAACTAAAATTGATCTGACTCCAGATTAGTTTTTTTTATTGAAAGAAAGAATAAAAAATCAATACTCTAATTTATAGTTCATCTGGCACTTGTTATAGCTGTTCTAACATGAAAATTGCATACAACAAATATACTCAACAAGAGCCTTATAATAGTTGAAAATAGGCACCCCGAAATATGTGTCATACAATTTCATATTATAGGTGCAGAAATAACCGAAGACATTAAATTATTAGCACAACAACTATAGACATAAAAATCATCACTGGAAGAAAATGTTACAAACTAGTCATCATCTTCAATAAGTATCACAAACTTGACAATAATCATGTTGTATATGATTCTTAAATAACCATGAAAATATTAAGAAAATATTAAGAATATAATATAAATGAAAACAGAGGAGATTAATCCTTATAAAGGAGATCTGAAACCCTAAAAGGGAAACCTAGGTTCCATAATAATAATTAATGACATAATTAATTATTATATTCCTAAATTTTAGCTTAAGTAAAAAGAGATAATAAGTGACATAATCATTAAATCAATATGATTAAATTAATAAGAAAACAACTTATTACTCTAACAATTAACCCTGACCTTACCTCTCATATTCACACCTTTTCACATCCATTTTTCCTTTGTTTATCATTCTCAAACTTCCTCTTAGTCATTTCATTGTTCCACCAAGTAGCTACTTCACCAATAAGCTCAAAAGAACCCCACAAAGCTCTAGACTATCTAGACGGATTATGAACATGAAAATACTTTTCCATGGAGATGATACATGCCTCTAATTTAGCCCCTATAGTCTTACCATCAAAGGTGGGTGGTATGACCTTTTTAATGTCCTTACTCAGTTCCTCATCTATTGTTTCATTGTTAACCTCTCCAACATTATCCCTCATATCAACATTCCCCTTCAACTATTCCTCAATTCTCCTATATTCTTCTTCCTTTCTAAGAGCTTCCAACCTCTTGCCCTCTTCCTGTTTATGTTGAGCTTCAACTCTCCTCTCTTCCTCAAGTGTCCTACAAGAGTCTTCCCTCTAATTCCCATTCTACCTACCCCTCAAATCTTGTTCAAGCTGATCCATATGTTCACCTTGTTGCTCAAGGAGGTTTTCTTGTTGTGTCAAGAGAGCTAAGATATGGTCTAGCCTTTGATTTGGATTAGTCTCATCATTGTTACTAGTTCATATCCAGTTGTTGTTTATGGTATTCATGGTGAGTGATCAAGTCCTGCAATAGGCATAAGTACACAACTTAGTAATAATTGACCAAGGTCCAAGTGTTTAAACTTGGCTCTAAAAGAACATCATGCAAAGAATAATTTTCCCACGGTAATCCTTGTCACCAATAAAGAGAAAAACATGCAAAATTGAATATAGAAAGAATAGTGGCTCAATTGATAAAACTAGATAAACATAAATTTTTCCATTAATTCAAGTTTTACATACATGATTCAACCTAAACCATCAAAAAGAAGATAATAAAATTCATTTATAATTACATTAAGTCAAATCTACCATAATGTTGTAGAAGAATATCCAAGTACATAATGCAATTTGAAATAATAAGGATGTCGACCATCTGGCGAACATCAATACATCATAGAATAGCATGATACAACATGAAATTTCATAACATCCAATCAAGACCATGAAGGTCATCGTAAACATGGTACCACATTGTTAGCATCCCTATCTCCTAAGCATCTAAACAACACATCCACCTGCAAATCTTGAGACGTGAGTGTGGCAGAGGCACTTTTTTTGCCCAACCACAGAGTGGTTAGCTCCCTCGGGGCTCTTCCTAAGATGAAGAGCACTCCAACCCTTCTTGATAAGCCTAGCAACCCAGTATCGATGGATCAAAATAATATGGCGTACTTATGAATCTAACTACTTAAAAAATTTAGTCTAAATAGAAATCATAATCACATGGTGGTAGAGAGAAAATGAAAACAACTAACCAACCATATTAATGAAATATATGTGAAGAAGATTTGGCCAAAGCATCTTTTTAAACACCAAATTATACTAGCAAGTAAATACACATGTAATTTACCCTTCTCCATCCATTCCACATTACACACCAATTCCAAGAAAATTACCTCAAAAATTAAGGCATCAAATCCATTCTATTTTCATCAAGAACAAAATGTGGAAACTATAATTTTTGTCTATTCTAATAACTTTTTCATCACATATCATTCTAAAAAATGAACACACCATTTTCTAAAGTAATACATATTAACCATTTATAGAACCAAAGAAATAACAATACACTCTCTTTTCTAATGAAATCATTAAACCCTTTTTCCCACAATATTAATTACACACACTCAGAAGATATATGTAAGCTTAGGAACTGAACATGAAAAATCAATGACAATTTGCAAATGCCAAAAAAAAAACAATTCTCATATATCTAAGATTTTTATTATCAATTTTTCTACTTAAATAGAAATGGAATTATCTATAATATACATGCAATTGCATCTTAAATTACATGTCAAAAACCTCTTGTTTTGGAAATGAAATAACAGTCTTTGTCTTTCTTAGAAAAAAAACACATAACCTGAGTTTTGAATAAATTCTTAATAAGAAAATATTTTCCTTATGTTATGAGTTTAAGAGTCTAATATTTTGAACTGCTTCTGACAATAGCTACAACTAAGAAATAAAAATTTGGTTTTTAACAAAAATACTTGATGGTGAATTTAAGGTAATCTCGTAACTTAAGTGTTGTCATTGTTTGCATTTAATCTTATAATTTTTTTACTAAACCTGCAATATATCAAGTTCACAACAAAAATCAGTGTATCTTTATAGTTCAATGATAAGACAAAGTCTTCTAATGTAATTCTCTCATTTAATGAAAATCAAAAACCAAAGTGGTTTGTACAGACATCCCAATAGCATTCATTCCATAAATTAGATTATAAGATCACAATGAAATTGAGTTTCTGAGCCTAAAGAAAATCTATGGCTACAAAAAATATCCTTACAAATTCATAGACTAGGTTAATAGCATGGTGTAGAGTCAATCAAACATGATGTTGAATTAGGACAATTTCCCTATGTGGCTCTTATAAATTCTAAAATTCTATAAAGATTTTTTGGTTGCATGCCAATTGGTGACCCATTTATGAGTTTAAAAGAAAAACTACAAACCCATTCAAGAACAATGCCCATATGCAACTAGTCTACTATAACATGGACTCCAAAGTGAAATCAATTAACAACTCATCCATTGTTCAAGCGAGGTTCATCTAAGTTTCATAGTCTTCAATCTCTCAATTGTCAGCTAGAAAGGAATCAATTATCTTGGGAGATAAACATAAAATAAAATCATATCTTTCCTATACAATTTACTTAGTTTCACATAATGTTCATTTAACATATCAAGCTTTAATTTCCAGATCTAAGGAAAAATAATAACATTTCTTAGTAGTGATTCAATGATTTCCAATTTAAAGAATGTTCCTCTCTGATTTGAGAAGAAATATAATTCATTTGAAAATTGCACTCAATGGAATTAAAAGAAATAAAAAAAACAAAGAGGGATACTTCGATGTATTGAAGTCTGCAAAAATGGTTGAAGCCTGTGTCTAAACATCCATCCTTGTTACCGCAAGCTCTCTTACCTCTTTTCCACCTTTTGTATCCCCATTTTTTATTGAACTCTTCTTTGCGCGTGAGTGTCCTACTACTCTCATTTTTTCCCTAATTTAACAATCCCTTCCCCACTTTAACTATAGTCATGTTTCTTCTATTTCTCGAAAATAGACCGCAAAGTCAAGTTTAATTAAGGTACAACTCCCAGTTATTATTTCCCACCTCTATTTGCAATGACAAGTTATTAATTTAATAAGTGTTGTCACTGGGGATTGCACCCAATTTTGCCAAGTGTAGAACCTAGCAATCCTGTGAAACATGCGAATACTCTCAGGATATGGGACTACTTCACTGAGAATAAACTTCTAGATTAAGGGTCGGCTTCCCTTTTTGTATCACCTAAAACTAAACTGAATTTGAAGGGAAAGGGAGAGAGATTGCATCGAATTGAAATAACTGAAATTTAACTTAGGTGATTCACCAAACTAGATAGATCCAAAAACTGAAGATAGACTCACAATGTAATCAAGCATATAACCTGAACATCACAACTGTTCCCAAATCTAATTCTTCCCTTAGAAAATAATCAGGTGCTGGTTGTAAATGAGAAGGGAAAATAGATTCCACAACTCAAACACATATAAATGCACATAGATTGAAACTTTAAGAAAAACCAGTGCTTGTAAACATCAAAATGAACAAAATATCAAGTAAAGGATCAAATTTCAATCACAATACATGACATCAAATCCATCAAATCGACTCACAAAGCTGTAGAAAAAGAAGGATAATTTCTATTAACTAGAATAAAAGGAGTCAAAATATCAATTTTCTTCTCCTCGAGCTACAAAATTCACCTCGTGAAAATGAGGGAAGGAAGAATTAGCCCTCAATCACCAAAAGTGAGGGGCATACATAGAAAATCTATAGAATCTGCATTGAAATCCACTACTCACTAAGAATAGGAAAAAATCTGCCACTAGGACCATGATCATGCCACTCTGAAATTCAGATGCCCAATTCCCGAGAATCTAGCGGGGTGGAAAGAGTGGGGTCCCTAAAATAGATAGTCAAAGAAGCCTATTCCATCCACTAAGTCATGCCTTATAAATGATATCTGACAAGGGTTTATAAAAACACCACCTGTCAATATCTTACAATGGTAAGAGCAATGACATTTACATTTAAAACATTTAACCCCCCACCTAAAAATCAAACATAGATTTTGGAGAATGTCTCCTAAGTCAAAATTGACTCTCAATTTACATCATGTTATAAAAATCTAATGGCATCAAAATAAAACAATTAATATATTAACTCAAAAGGGATAAATATATTAATGGCCCTATGTTTAAATAAAACCCATGCCCCTTTGAAATACTTAGCAAAGAAGAAATAATAAATTCTCAACCCTAGGAAAGGGGAGAATATATTCAAAATGTAAAACCCTTCTTTCACAAAAAGAAAGAAACTCTTGGCTCTCAGACTTCTTCTTTTGACAAATGGCAAGTTGCCATTCTCTACTAGCACCTCCCGACTGGATCTCGAGCTTTGTTTGGAAACATCAATCCCTTTTCTTTCATGGCATTGATTAAGGTAGACACTCATTCTGGCATTCACATCTCTGCAAATGTGTTCTTGATTGCATCTCTGTCGAGGGCATCATCATTGAATTTGATTGCTGTATTTGCTGTTATATAATGGGGGACCGTGGTTCCTCTGTATTTGTTTTTATTTATTGCTATCAATGCTTACATTTGTGCCTTTTCATCTGTATCTGCATCTTAGAGTATTGTGTCTCCTATGTATCTCGAGGGCATGATGAAGCATGACCCTATTATGTATTTCATCTCGAATAATCTAGGGCATCATATTTCATAACCTTATTTGGACACACTTGTTTGATTCTATTGTTGCATTGAAATTGTATCTTGTAGGCATTGTAACCCTTGCAGCATTATTTTACTTCTTTGCTCATTGTTTTGAATATATCTATCACTATTGCTTCTATTCATTACATAGCCTGATAACACTAAAGCTAGGGCATCACATGTATTTCATTGTTGATTCGATCTTTGACTGATAGCATAATATTCCTACACTCTAAGTCATGGAGAAAAACTAAGCGCCATTATATCTCATGGGCCTGGAGTTATACATAACTCGTGCTCAGATTTGGGCATTTGCTGGCATTGCTATCATAAAATCTGTATAGCCCGAGCACATTATGACTATTGAGGTGGGTGAGACCTGAGAGCTAGTAAACATGTTGTGGGTACCTTTGTTTCACAGGACTGTGAACCATCTGGTATTTGTGGGGCATTGTATTATTGAGCTATGCATTTCAATGCACTGTTGTACTGTTTTGAATTGCTGGCATTCGGTGGGTATTGCATCTGCATCTGTGATATTTTGAAGCAATCTGTTGAGAGTGTCATAGCTTGTCGATCAATAGAGCATTTCCATTGATGTCATCTGGTATGTCATGGGGAAATCCCAATGACCCATGGGTAGGGCACCGTGTATATCCTGTATTGAGCCTTTGATACCAGCGAGGGCACTGGTTTAGAATTTTCTATTGTTGATGTCAAGGCACAGTCCTCATGGTAGCCTTTGATTGTAGCCATATGGTTTTGAAAGCTCTATGTATATGCAATGCCCCTTTTTCCATTATTACATGCTCAGCCTGTGAACCTGGAATAGGGCATTCACTTCTTGTCTCCTCACCATGTCTATTATGAACATTTGCCACTTCGATTGGCATTTCTGCCTAAGGTTGTTGCCACCTCCACCATATGCTTACATATTTGATCCATAGCAATGATGACACTATGCAGAATGTGCATCCTCTATGTGAAGTCTAGTGTACTATCATGTATCAAATGTTTATCACTTGGGATATTATGACATATTGAGTCCCTTCTATTGGCTCATAATGTAGATTTTATCATATTCATGCCATAGCATCATTCTATTGAATGCAGACTTGAAGTACATATATGCCATAATGTCTTTTCCTAGTATATAGATTTGTGTACCTTTTTTTTCTGTCATGTTGATGAAGTATATCCTCTTAACCTGTTAGAACTCTGTTTGACCATGCTCCATCATTTATCTTTGTGGCCCTTGAGTGTCTCATCCATGTTGCATCATTCAATGGATGTTTCCCCTACATGATTCAGTGCCTCTCCTTGAGACGGTTAGGGTTCCCAGAAACTCTTTGGGAATAGAGCTTTTGACAACCCTCACCGGCTCAGTGTAGGGTACTAGGAGACTCAATACTGATCATGGGTGTTGTAACCTGTATCTACACATGGAACAAACACATTAGTAAAAATAATGGTATTTATTTTATTTCCAGAGCCTCCTCATGCACCTACCCTGAGCACAACCCGTGAATAGAGGTGTATAGCTGAGTGCATGTATGCATTCTTAGATAGGCACTGTGATACCATGCATTCTTTAGATCCATGGATCTAATCCCCTTTTTTAAATTTCTCTTATTGCAGGTTTAGGATCATAGGAGCACACCAGGAACACAGAAGATCAACTCATTAATAGGCAATGTCTAGTACCCATACACCTAGCTCCATTAATAATGTATATTTGCACTCATTTATGCAATTCTAGCAATGGCTATGCTCACGACATGTGTGAGCTCAAATAAATGTTTTCTTTTCAGTTCTCTTGTACAACATGCTTAACATTGATATATGCACATGTAATCTTAGATGCAGTAATTATCTCTTTCCCTTTCATGTACTTTGCAATGAAATGAACACAAATCTTAAGCAAGACCACTAAATAACACAAACTAAGGTACAGTAGCTCATGTAGTAATTAGGCTTCCAAAATGTGCAAAAATATGACAACATTCTGGCGACCTCTATGGAGTGCTTGCCTACTAAGCATCCTGACCAGCTGCCTTGAAGATCCATTGGGCATAGAGTCATACAATCTAGAACTGAACTTAGCTCTTTTGAACAACCAACCTCCTTCCATCCAACAAAAACTAAAGCTGACTGCTTGGCAAACTACTCAGGCTTATTGCTACTCAAACCAAACTGAAAACTGAACTGAAAGCAAACTGAAAACTAGAAACAAACTTGTGCCAAGGCACTTAGGGAACACAGAAAACTGAAAGATTTCTACCCTACCCTACTCTAACCAGTCTCAGCAAACTAGTTAAACAAATCCATTAACTGGATTGTTAAAATAGCTTCCCATTCTCCTCAAAATATTATATTTTTCATATTTGATACCAACAAAGGGAACCTGGAAGACAAAAATGTACTGAACTATTTAGCATATCAACCTTTAAATCTGGCAGACTAGACTACTAACCTCAATTAGATCATAGGTGTTGTCCTCCTAGGGAGTCTGATGAGGCTGAATGACCTCCTAGTCACCAAGGAGTGGGCTCTTGACATCACCCTCTACTAAATCACTGTGCATGGATGCTTTGCTTGCTCCCATTTGGGCTAGATATCTAATAGGACACCCCCTTGAGGGCTTAAAACCAGGCCTCTCCTATTCTTCAGTATGCATCCTACGAGCATCTTCAGCATGTTGATCGAAACTTTGTCCCTCCATGATAGTCTGCCACACCATTTCTTCTTCTATGGTCAGAGGACCATCCTCTTCATCAGTTGGAACATCCAATAGCTCATCAAAGCTATCCAATTGTATCATCTTCTTAACAATCTCTAGCACCTCTTCATAGTCTAGGAAACATGATACTTTAGATTCATCCACCACTCTGTTGTAGATAGGCTCAGATTCTGCAATTGAGACAACATTGCCCTCTTGAAATACAAACTCTTCTTCAAATACATGCAAGCCATTATCCTTCTCAAGGAGATGAGGAATATCAACAAGAGTGGAGCAAAAAGCATTGATTATCAAATCAAAATCATCTTGCTAATCTAAGTTAGTAGCAACTGTATCATTTTTCTTATCATAATCAGAGAGCTCAACTAGTAAATATTGCACTATCTCATCCTACTCAATATAAGAATGCATCTCCTCAAATAAATTAGTTAGTGTCTATCCCTCATTTGCTTCCTGATCCTTATCTAGCTGCTCTAATTCATCATCATGTAATAATTTTACTTGTTCCTCATGATCATCATGAAAAAGTACCTCTAAGAGACAAGATTCATCCTCTTTTTGGTGGCCTGAAATACTATGAGGTGTAGGGGTCTCTTTAGGAATTGGCTTATAGGGCTTTACTTGCTGCAGGACTGGCTCACTATCATATAGGAAGTCAAACATCATAGGTGTCTCATCTATAGAAATAGAATGAAGTGGCTAAAAATCTGAGATAGGGTCATGAATAGGCTCTAAAGATGCATGGAGATTAGGGTCCTGTTGACTAAGATTTTGAACTGATTGAGAAATCCTAAAGCTTGGAATTTCAATAGAGGTGCTAGTGGACTTACCATGCAAGAAACTTGGGATTTGAACCTTGGGGGTCTCCTATCTAGTCTACAAAGATTCTAGGTTCTCTTTAGTAACATGGGGTATCTCCTTCTGGGTCTCCTCCTTAAAAAGATTTGGCATCACACAACCCAGATACATAGTCCATGAGGGTCTCCATGACTGCATTAAGCTCCCATTTCCCTCTAGTGGATTTGGTGAGATTTCTTGCATTGGGGCAGCAATGACCTCATGATCTTCTTACTTCTGGTTATAACTCTGAGTTTGCTATCTTTGAGCCCATGCCCATGATCCTTCTTGTTGGAGAGCCTGCTCATAGGCCTGTACAAGGGCATATTGATTGGGGGCATACTGAATATATTGATATCCTCCTGAAGTGTGGTAGCTTGGACTGAAAATAGGCTTAGGATAATTTTCATATGGCGGTTGATAGGAATGCTGCCAGGATGCTCGATGCTAGGTGGGAGGGTATGGTAGTGCATGCTGGTAACTTGTTTCTATTGGGCTAGCTTGATATGGATTGAATGCCTGCACATGGGTGGCCTTTTCATGATATGGGGGGTGATAGGGAGAATGCGCATTAGGCATTGATATGCTTGCCCATCAAATGAGGTGGTAAATGGATATTTTCTGAAACTTACCAGCACTTGGACTACTTAAACCAGTATATTTTTCTCAGATTTTCCATGGTGCTTGAAACAAACCACCTCTTGAAGGCTAATTCTGCTGAGATCAGACCAAAAATCTCAGTGAATGATAGGAAACAAAGTCCCACCGGGCGTGCCAAAAACTGTTACTTGCTCATCAAATGAGCTGGTAAAAAGATATTTTTTGAAACTTACCAGCACTTGGACTGCTTAAACCAGTATATTTTTCTCAGAGTCACCATGGTGCTTGAAACAAAACACCTCATAAAGGCTGATTCCATTGAGATCACACCAAAAATCTCAATGAATGATAGGAAACAATGTCCCAGTTGGCATGCCAAAAACTGTTGTCACTGGGGATTGCACCCAATTTTTCCAAATGTAGAACCTAGCAATCCCGTGAAACATGGGAATACTCTTAGGATGTGGGACTGCTTCACTGAGAATAAACCTCTAGATTAAGGACCAGCTTCCCTGTTTGTATCACCTGAAACTAAACTAAATTTGAAGGGAAAGGAAGAGAGATTGCATAGAATTGAAATAACTAAAATTTAACTTAGGTGATTCACCAAACTGGATAGATCCACAAACTGAAGATAGACTCACAATGTAATCCAGCATATAACTTGAACATCACAACTCTCCCCAAATCTGATTCTTCCCTTAGAAAATAATCAGGTCCTGGTTGTAAATGAGAACGGAAAATAGATTCCACAACTCAAACACATATAAACACACATAGATTGAAACTTTAAGAAAAAATAGTGCTTGTAAACATCAAAATGAACAAAATATCAAGTAAAGGATCAAATTTCAATCACAATACAAGACATCAAATTTGTTGGGGGTTCCCTTTGATCTTCAACTTGTAGATTTATACTTTGATGGATGACTTAAATAATGCTTTGACTCTATCACCACTTCAAAGTCTACAAGGAAGAAGGCCAATGAACAAGGATCAGAAGAGATCCTTCTACACTTTGAGCCTTAATGCTTAGGTGAGTGTACCCTTGAATCACTTCTCCAAAGGAGTCTCAAAAAAATATACAACTATGTCTTCTACTAACTGATTTAAGATTTTATCATTTAAATTGTTTGTGTGATTGATGATGATGATGGATTGCCTCAAGAGAAAGGATCAATGCCTTAACTAGGGCATCAAGTCATCTAATAGTATACATCAACCAAAGACCTTAACTCAAACACAATTGAATTCAGGATAAGTGCTTTGCCTATTATCCCCCTCACTCACATATCAGGACATCAAATTCTTATCAATCCATGAACTCACTAAGACTACTTGAAAGACTTTAATCCTAATTTTGTTAGGAACTCAAAAATAATCTCAAAATACTCTTTGTTTACCATATACTAACCCACTTTGTGAAGTTAACATATATGAGCTCAAGAACAAAACAAAAAGACATACACCACTATGAGATTGGAATTCAACTATGCTCTCATTAAGACTTGTAGAATCAATACACTATCAAACAACAAAATACCAAAGAAATAGACCCAAAATCCAGGCTCTCCTTAGTCAGTATAATACCATCAACAACAACAACCTAGGACCAAAGAAATTTTTGGAACCCTCACAAAATAAAAAATTCTGCCACTTATACTCCCTAGTCATCTTGGAATCCTCAAAGAGAATGCAACAAGCTAGGGATGACTTAGGGTTAGGGTTTCAATGACCCAACCAACTAGAAATGGCTACAAATTTAAGAGCAGGGGAAGAAACCAGGCAACCATGCTTGAGGAAGATTTGCACTCATGGTAAATCTCTAGGAAAGTACTGCAACTCCTAAAAATTTGAAATTGTCAACCCTTTGTGGCCACCTGCAACACACCTCAAGCACAAAATCACATGGTACAGACCCAACAAACAAACATGGCACACCCTGGACCACACTACACTAGCAAACAGATCATCTCCCACTAGCACCAGTCACTTCTGCATTGAATTTTAGTCCTTCTAGTCGCAGGAAACCCTCTGCAAATTTAAATTTGAAATCAAATGGCTATTTTATGGTGCCAGCAACAAATCGGTGGTCTAAATTTAAAATCAAGCTAACTTTAAGTCGTGGCCGTTAGATCTTCATGTTTCATGGTCTTTTAAACCTTAACTCAACTACCACCCTGGGTTTACTCCTAGCGACTATGTGACAGTGCTTTTTCTATTCGTGGAAAGAATACCTAACTCACCATTTAAGCCCGCAAACTGGCGACAAAAGGAAACACTAACCTTGGTCCCACATTTAGCCAACAAGCGACAAAAGGACACCGCTAGTTCATGAAACATTTTATCCATCTACCAAAAGGTTTAGCGATTACGTGAACGCTTGTTCGTTGAATAGCTAAAACAATTAGAGAACCGCTATCATTTCACGAGAACAAGCGAAACCTTCAAAAATTTGTCAAACTGCCAAAACATTTATCATAATCACTAAGCCTGAGAAACTGGAAGATCAACGACTGTCTCATCTTCACATACCCATCCAAGATTCTATCAGATTTCACACCCACCATCGGATGAAGAATCTTCTCCCTGCCCTGACAACCCACTGCTAGGATACAAAATCAACAGTCGTCGCAAGATCTTAAGCCTCTGACAAAACCCATAAGATTATACACCGTTCATCGATTCTCTAACAGGATCAGGACCCACTGACAGTTACCAATGTGTTACTACATGGACCAACTAGAAGCCACCAACTGCTCATACGTGTTAATGGACCCACCTGCCTTCCTTATGAGAATCAACGACTGTTGCTATACCGCTGCACTAAAGGTCGAGCATATTATATTAATGATATAATGACAGCCACAAGATTAAAATGAACTTTAATCTACCTGAATGCCAAGAAGACTGGTCCCACTGACAACATTCTAAATCATAATAGGTGGACCAATGAGAGACAGCCAAATCTACACACCTGGCAAGTGGACCCACTTGAAAAGAAAGGCTACGTCGTCAGGAAAAATCAACGATCGGCGTAAGATCTCAAGCTTATGACACATTCTATGAGAATTTACACTGACCGTCAGATGGAAAGACTATCAGAGAGGGGCTAAGGAAAATATTAAAGTTGAAACATAGGAAAAATTAAATGCTGAGACTTAGGCTTTCGGGAAAAAATCAGGCCCAAGAGACTATAGGAAAATATGAAAGGCCGCCGGGGTAAAGACTTAGGAAAAATTTAAACGGGGCTGACCAAAAATATAAAGCACATGCAAATTAGGACCTTTAAGTGACCCACAAAAAGGTAACTTAAAAATTGAAACAAGGCCAGGGCTTTTCAAAGGGTTTTTTACACCAACGGCTAGATTTTCAAAAATTTGAACTAGGGCTAAAGGCGGAGACCTAAAAATAACTGTAGAGACTAGGGGAAAAGGGCTAGAGCCATGAAATTTTTTGCATGTGCTAATAGTGGCTCTGTCTGGGGATGTATGCCTCCTACAAGCATAGTAAGGACTTAGAATCACTGGTTTAAAGCACACCATCCCACTGGAAAAATTGTAGACAACAGGGAACAAGCAAGGCAGAATAGGCAACAGGACCAAAAACTGACAGACTAGGACAAAACAGGGCAAGGGCAAGCAGCTTATTTACAAAATTTACAAAGTATATAGACCTAACTATTGTTCATGGAAAATAGAATACCTTCAATTGAAGTATTTCTTCAAGAATTGTCCATGAATTGGCAATTCCTGAATATCACCATTTAACTCTTTGACAATATATGAATCTTGGCCCCATTTCTCATGAATTAGATATGGCCCCAGCTAGATGGGATCAAATTTACCATGTTTTCCCTTATCCTCCAGTCTGGCATTCCAAACTAACACCAAATCACCAGGTTCAAACCTTCTGTCGATAGTCTTCTTATCATACAAATTCTTAACCTACAATTGCAATTTGGCATTTCTTGCAACTGACTCTCTTCTAGTCTCATCCAACCTAATGAGGTCCTCAATTCTTAACTGCATCTCATCATCTATGTCATCATCATATAACCAAACAAATTTATACATTTCCAATAAATTATTCTGAGGCATCCTTGCATGTATTCCATATATTAGGTCAAATGGTGCGCAACCAATTTCCCTCTTCACAGTTACCCTATCAGCCCATAGAGCTAATGGTAGCATTGAATTTTGTGCCCTCTTATTCTTTTCAAGAATCCTCTTTAAGATCTTAATCAAAATCTTATTAGTAGATTTTGCCTGACCATTTCCTTGTGGATGATAAGGTGAGGAATTAGAAATTTAAATTCCTAAACCTTTGCAAAAGTTCTTATATTCAATAGACCTAAAGCACATGGCATTATCACTTACTATTCTCTTAGGGCAGCCAAACCTTGTAACAATATTATTCATCAAAAAATCAATTACCACCTTACTCGTTGCATTTCTTGTAGGTATAGCCTCTACCAACTTTGTAAAGTAATCAGTGGCAACTAAAATCCATGAGTGTCCTCCACTAGACTTGTTTGGTATCTCCCCTATGAAATCAATTCCCCATTGTTGGAAAGGAGCCTCAACTTCTACTGGTTTTAATGGCATGTTACCTGAAAACTTAAGCTTACCAGAGAACCTTTGACAAGCATCACACCTCCTTACCAACTTTTTTGCATCCTTAAAGATTGTGGGCCACCAGAATCCCACTCTCAAGATTTTATGAGCAATTGTTTTACCCATGTAGTGTCCACCACAAACTCCCTCATGCATTTCCTTCAACAGCTTGTTAGCCTGATCTTCATCTAGACACTTCAAAAGTATGCAATCCAAATTCTTTCTATACAATTTACACTTCACAATTACATACTTGATGGGCTGTAATTTCAATGTCCTCTTCTGATTATCATTCATGTTATCTAGACATCTCATGTTCCTTAAGTAATAGATGATATATTGATACCAAATACAATCATCCATATCACATGTATAATCAATTTTAGAATGATTTACCTGATTAGCATCAAGATTGGATTGGGCCATCAGTTTTTCCAATCCTTGTCCTCTAACCAATTTAGTAATCTGGACCTCAACATTGAATTCTAGGATCCTATTGATCCATCTGCATCTTCTTCTAGACACCTCTTGCTATGAGAAAATATTCTTCACAACTGCACTTGGCACAAAAGCAATCACAACTGCTCCCATCAAGTAACACCTAAAAGCCTTGATTGCCTTCACAAGTGCATAAGCCTATTTTTCATTTATGTCATACTTCAATTCAGTAGCTTGCAAAGGTTTACTAAAAAATGTAATAGGCTGCTCAAAACCATCCTTATTCTTTTGTAACAAAACTATAGCAATAGTGTGAAAAGATGCAAAGGAAAAGATATGCATTGGAACATTATAATCTAGTGCCTTAAGTATTGGTGCATCTTTGATAGCCTTCTTGATATTTTTGAAAGCCTCATCAGGCTCACCCTCCCAATTGATTGCATATCCCTTCTTCAACATCTTAGAAATAGGTCTAGTAACTACTGCAAAATTTGTCACAAACCTCCTTAAGAAATTGACCTGACCAAAGAAAGACTGGATTCCTTTAACATTCTTTGGCCTCTGAATTTTATCAATAGCTGCTACCCTTTTAGGGTCAATTCTCACTCCTTGCTTCCCAACTAAGTGGCCAAGCAACTTACCTTCAATGACACCAAAAGCACATTTCCTTGGGTTTAGAGAAATGCCAAATTCCAAGGCCCTCACAAATATTTTTTCTAAATGAATATAGTGGTCTTCTTCCTTCTTGGAGTAGGTAGTTAAATCATCTTGATATACAACAAGGAAATAATTTATGAAATCTAAAAAGGTGGCATCCATTGCCCTCTGAAAAGTAGCACCAACATTTGTGAGACCAAAAGGTATTCTCACATAAACATATGTCCCCCAAGGTGCTGTGAAAGCTGTCTTGAATTGTTCTAATTCCTTGACAATTACCTGATTGTAACCAGAGAAACCATCCATCATTGACATTAATTCTGATCTGGTTACTCTCTGCAACATAGCTTCCATATTGGGCAGATAATAGTTATACTTTAATGAGCTGATGTTCAAATTCCTAAAGTCCACACAAAGCCTGATGTCACCATTCTTTTTCCTCATAGGAACAAGATTTGACACCCAAGAAGAATGCCTTATAGGCTTGATAATGCTAGCATCTCTCAATTTCATCCACGCTTCTTGCATCTTGGGTGCCAAAGTGGGATTAATAGGCCTTTTTTTTTGTCGGAAAGGTTTAGCATCTTCTTTCAATGGAATAATATGCTGAAACAAATCTTCTCTATAAACCTTTAGGTCATCATATGACCATGCAAAAACATGCCTGAATTTTCTTAACAACTCAATCAAAGATTTCTTTACCTTTTGAGATATATCTCTACCAATGTATACCTTCTTGGGTGCCTCATGTGTTCCAAGATTTATCTCCTTTAGATCAGCATGATCTTGTCTTTTGATATTCTTTTGAACCCTATCCTGGTTGTCAAAGATAGTCTCCAAAACAACAAGTCCCTTAGGCACCTTGTTAGTTCTATGTTGAATGACCTCATTGCCAAAGACAACCTCCCTTCCTTTGACTGACTCAATCAAGGCTGAACAATCAAATTCCTGACCATGATACTTATCTTCACAATTCATAAACTTCAAGATATCATTATCATCATCAAAAACTTGCCAATTTTCAATATTGTTTGGTATGCTAGGCCTAGCCTGAATTTCAACTTTAGAGATACTAGAAAAAGCAATATCAGTGGAATTGATTGCAATATTGGCTAACAAGTTAGCAATCTTATTGTTACTCCTATCCTTCCATTCAATATTGAAGGCATCAAAATGTTCAATCAAATCCCAAACTACATTCCTATATTGTTTTAGCCTTTTATTCTTGGAAGCATATATTGACCTGACTTGGGACACAACCAACTCAGAATCACCGACAACACTTAAGCACTTAATACCATGTTTTTGTGCCAACCTCAATCCTAACAACAAAGCCTCATATTCTGCTATATTGTTGGTACAAAAGAAATTCAATGTAAAAGAAAAATTGTAGGTGTTTCCATCAGGAGAAATAAGTAGAATACCTACTCCTGCTCCATCCTTGCAATTTGCACCATCAAAGTACATTACCCACAAATCACCCTTCACAGAATCAACACTTACCTCAACAAAGATAGGTAACAAAGTAGGTTCATTTTCAAATATAGGGATCTCTTCCCTAAAAGCATTAATATCAGTATCCACAAAACATGTAGTTTCATTATCAATATTTCTCTCAATCATGTGGCATACTCTCGGCTCTCGTTCAATCTTGACAAATTGATCATCAATCTTGAAAGTGGCATAGGATAGATCACACTGTAAACTTCCACCCATGGTAGCACTCCATCTTCTAGATAGCAGCATCCCATAATGAGGAGGGATGTCCACTACCAAAACACTCATTGTTAACTCTTTCTCTAGATATGCTGCTAGCCTATATGGCATTGCATTGATAGTACCAATAACTGGTACCTCCCTCTGATCCATTGCACAACATCTGCCTTGGACTGTATCAACTTTAAGGCCCAACTTCTCCATGATTTTGAAAGGCATGATAGTATTAGAGGCACCACTATCAATCATACAATTCCTAAACTTCATTCCATTCACAAGAACACTTAAAAAGAATGGAACAATATTTTCAAGGCTGGCATTGATAGAACTATCCAAATATATTGGAGGAATTTGAGACACAATTCCCTGAGTAGCAAAACCTTTCAAAGCTTTATCCTAAGATCCATTGCATGCAACATCATTGTTATGAACACTATCTACCAATGCAATAGCTCTGTCTTTGTGTTCAGGGATCCTCAACAATTCTGACAATGGAACCTTAACTGTAATTTGGGACAATACAGATAACATGTCAATAGGAGCAGAAGAAGGGATCTCAATCTGCATCACCTTAGTATCCTTTTTCTTATCTAATACATTAGGTGTATTAGCCACCCTCAATTTTTCAATCTTAGCCATTGTGTTAACTAGCTTCTCAATCTCACTAGAAGTCTTTTCAATTCCAACTCCCTTAGGCTCATAATTCTTACCTTTTACATTCTTGAATTTCACCATGTGATCACCTTTTGATTTGTTCTCATTAGTTTCTCTGGAGTTGGTACTCTTTATAAACATTCATGTAGCTTTCTCATTTGTATTCCTTGCCACCATGCCTCTAGTTTGCACTTGGGCAATCATTTCTGCAGTAATCCTATCCATCTTTTCTCTAGAAGGTCTTCTCAAATTTACTGGCTCAAAAGAAGAGTTCATATTACATGTCTTCCTATCAATGTCTTCACTATCAGAAAAAATTTCTTGATGAAAAAGGGCCTGATTGTGTCTCTTCACATTTACATCTGCCTCTTCATCAAAATTAGAATCTTCTTCATATCCTAGATATAAAGAAGCCATGTTTCATCCAACGTCATCTTGATCTTCTTCTTGATCTATCTCCTCATTGCCACAATCCTAATTTGCAACCATAGAATGTGAAACCACACAATGCTCTACAGAATGAGGGGACTGGCATGCAACACACCAAGGTATGTCCTCCATGACATTTATTGAAGCCTTTTGTAGAGGGTCAGGGACACCTCTATCATTGTTTCCTCTTACAGCAAGGAAAATAGGCTTGCCATCCTTCCATTGGGTGTTGTAGGGGTAGTTCTACAATCTATTCTGCTTATTGAAATTATTGTTGAACTAAGGCCTTTCATTGGTAGGAGCACTGATGTTCCTATTTGCAGGTGCCTTCAAATCCTTCAATGCATTGAGCACCTTATCCAATTTATCTTCTTCTTGCCTCCTAGCTCCAACATTCTTATCATTTTCCTTTTTGTATTTCTTGTCCCCAAACAACTTAGGGTCATCTCTCTTTCCACCCAATTTCCCTGATATTTTCATATTGTTCTCAATATTGACAACAATCCTAAAAGCATCCCTAAGAGTTCTTGGTTCTTTGTCCCTCAACAAATATCCCATCTTTCCATCAAATGCATTGAAGTATGTGGTTAAACAAACATTGTCATCTAACCACATAACTTGGAACAACTTATGCATACCCTTCTGAAATCTCATGTTGAATTCAGCTGTAGTCTCATTCTGATTTTTCCTTATGGTATTGAATTCATTCAACATGAAACTAGCATTAGGTCTATCACCATACTTCTCTTTAAAACATCTCTCAAAGGAATCCCAAGTATCAATACACTTATCAGGAAGTCTCTTAAACCAATCTCTAGCATCCTCCATTAGAGATTGAACAAACAATTTCATGACTACATCCTCATGCTCTACCTCATAATCATTAAGCATATCAACAAATAACCTAAGATGCTCCTCACAACTAATAGCATTATTACCAGAAAACTTAGGTACCTTATCTCTTATATCATTTGGAAAAGCATTTGGGTAGCTAGGAATTCCATCAAAACTAATTTTCCTATAGCCTTCTAGTTGCATAGGTCTTCTTTGAAAACTTGAACTAGTGTTAACCCTAGGATCAACATTAGCATTTACATTTCTATCTACTTGTGCATTTGACTACTACCTAGGATCAACACCTATCCTAGTAGATGAAGAAGGAATTGAACTGGTAGCATTACTAAGTGGAATAGTAGTAGTCATAGATGGCATACCTAGTTCAATAGCAGATGGACCAAGAGCATTAGCTGACAAAGCCTTCAAGAACTGGATCTTTCTTCTCTTTTCTACAATGGAAGCTTCAATTTTAGCCTTCTCTAATTCTCTTGCAAGGTCTCTAATTCTATTTCTATGTCCTTATTTGAATTGGGTGGTGGGACCCCTGGTATTGTCAATGATCTACTTTTTTGATGTCCCACCATCTTCTGCTTTCCTTTCTCACCAGTGGCAACATCAGGCCTAGTGATCTCATTTCCATCTTTGTCTTTAGGCAAAGGAACGTAACTTTACACTTGTCTAACCATAGGGCCCTCCTTATCAAATTTATGATCTTGCAGTAAGCGCTCTTGCTCACTCCTCAAATCTTCAAGATTAGCAAAGACATCATGTTACAAAGTCTTAGGAGCAGAAGCAAGCATCTTATTTCTCTCCTTCATTTCATTAATCTTTCTAAGGAGAGACTGCCTTTCTATCAGAGCATTCACCTTCTCAGCCTCTCTCTCCTCTTGTAACCTCTTATGTATGGCATCCTACTCTACCAACTGTAACCTTAGTGCATTTAAATCATCAAGATCTACCATAATGTCATCAGAACCTGATGAAACATCCATATTAGAAACATTTTGATATGGGAAGTGCACTTGCCTAGGTCTCATGGGTTCTCTTCTGAAATTATCTTCATCAATATCTAAATAAATCTCCAAACCCATCTCTCTAGCTTGTTCATCTTGACTTGCAGGCAATGGACCCTTGTCCTGAAATACAACCTCTGGGGTATCATAAAATCTATCTTCAGAGCGACCACCATCTGATCTAGAAACTCTGTCCTATGAACCTTCCTCACTTGCAGAAACATGTGGTGCTCTACCTCTAGTATTTATTTGTTCTCTGATGGGAGCACTAGTAGACTCACCATTCCTTCTGATCCAACTCTTCTTCTCCTGTCTATGCAATTGTTCTAGAGTGACCTCTGGATTATTTCTGACAAAGGACCTAGTATTCCTCCTTTTATCCATGATTTACAGCTTATAGCACTGGTTCTTAACCTTTTGAGTCACCACCCACCTAGATGGGAAATCTTTAACTAAGTACAACAGGAAAAGAAGACTGCATTTAACCTTTTATCTATAGACTCTCCCTAGTAGAGTTGCCAATTTGTTGGGGACTCAGATGGGTAAATCAATCTGGTCAACAAAAGATTTTGATTTTAACAATATAGTCCCAACCAGAGATCCTAATAGATATATTTCTTCATTGTTTTTCTCCCCAGTAGAGTCACCAATTTGTTGGGGGTTCCCTTTGATCTTCAACTTGCAGATTTATACTTTGATGGATAACTTAAATAATGCTTTGACTCTATCACCACTTCAAAGTCTACAAGGAAGAGGGCCAATTAACAAGGATCAAAAGAGATCCTCCTACACTTTGAGCCTTAATGCTCAGGCAGGTGTACCCTTGACTCACTTCTCCAAAGGAGTCTCAAAACAATATACAACTATGTCTTCTACTAACTGATTTAAGGTTTTATCATTTAAATTGTTTGTGTGATTGATGATGATGATGGACTGCCTCAAGAGAAAGGATCGGTGCCTTAACCAAGGCATAGAGTCATCTAATAGTATACATCAACTAAAGACCTTAACTCAAACACAATTGAATTCAGGATAAGTTCTTTGCCTATTATCCCCCTCACTCACATATCAGGACATCAAATTCTTATCAAGCCATGAACTCACTGAGACTACCTGAAAGACTTTAATCCTAACTTTGTTAGGAACTCAAAAATAATCTCAAAATACTCCTATTTTACCATATACTAACCCACTTTGTGAAGTTAACATATATGAGCTCAAGAACAAAACAAAAAGACATACACCACTATGAGATTGGAATTCAACTATGCTCTCATTAAGACTTGCAGAATCAATACACTATCAAATAGAAAATTACCAAAGAAACAGACCCAAAATCCAGGCTCTCCTTACTCAGTATAATACCATCAACAACAACAACCTAGGACCAAAGAAAGTTTTGGAACCCTCACAAAATCAAAAATTTTGCCACTTATACTCCCTAGTCATCTTGGAATCCTCAAAGAGAATGCAACAAGCTAGAAATGACTTAGGGTTAGGGTTTCAAAAATTTCTCAGACCGCCAAAACATTTATCATAATCACTAAGCTTGAGAAACTAGAAGATCAACGACCATCTCATCTTCGCATACCCATCCGTGATTCTATCAGATTTCACGCCCACCATTGGATGAAGAATCTTCTCCCTACCCTAACAACCCTCTGACAGGGTACAAAATCAATGGTCGTTGCAAGATCTTAAGCCTCTAACAAAACCCATAAGATTATACGTCGTTCGTCAATTCTCTAACAGGATCAAGACCCACTAACACATCTGGAAACTAGGTCCCACTGACAACTACCAACTTGTTACTACATGGACCAACCAGAAGCCACCAACTGCACATACGTGTCATCAGACCCACCTGCCTTCCTTATGAGAATCAACGGCTGTCGCTATACCATTGCGCTAAAGGTCGAGCATGTTATATCAATGGTATAACGATAGCCACAAGATTAAAATGAACTTTAATCTACCTGAATGCCAAGAAGACTAGTCCCACTGACAACATTTTGAATCATAATAGGTTGACCAATGAGAGACAGCGAAATCTGCACACCTGGCAAGTGGACCCGCTTGAAAAGAAAGGCTACATCGTCAGGAAAAATCAACAATCAGTGTAAGATCTCAAGCTTCTGACACATCCTATGAGAATTTACGCTGACCGTCAGATGGAAATATTGTCAAAGAGGGGCCCAGGAAAATATTAAAGCTGAAACATATTAAAAATTAAACACTGAGACTTAGGCTTTCGGGAAAAAATCAAGCGTAGGGGACTATAGGAAAATATTAAAGGCCGTCGGGGTAAAGACTTAGGAAAAATTTAAACGGGCCCGACAAAAAATATAAAGCACATGCGAATTAGGACCTTTAAGTGACCCGTGAAAAGGTAAATTAAAAATATTAGAAGGCCAGGGCTTTTCAAAGGGTTTTTTACACCAACAGCTAGATTTTAAAAAATTTGAACTACAGCTAAAGGCAGAGACCTAAAAATAACTGTAGAGACCAGGGGAAAAGGGCTAGAGCCATGAAATTTTTTGCATGTGCTAAAAAAATCCATCAAATCAACTCACAAAGCTATAGAAAAAGAAGGATAATTTCTATTAACCAAAATAAAAGGAGTCAAAATATCAATTTGCTTCTCTTGGAGCTACAACATTCACCTCGTGAAAATGAGGGAAGGAAGAACTAGCTCTCAATCACCAAAAGTGAGAGGCATATATAGAAAATCTGTAGAATCTACATTGAAATCCACTACTCAGCAATAACAAGAAAAAATCTGCCACTAGGACCATGATCATGCCACTCTGAAATTCGGATGCCCAATTCCTGAGAATCTAGGGGGGCAAAAAGAGTGGGGTCCCTAAAATAGACGATCGAAGAAGACTATTCCATCCACTAAGTCATGCCTTATAAATGATATCTGACAAGGGTTTATAAAAACACCATTTGTCAATATCTTACAATGGTAAGAGCAATGACATTTACATTTAAAACATTTAACCCCCCACCTCAAAATCAAACATGGATTTTGAAGATTGTCTCCTAAGTCAAAATTGACTCTCAATTTACATCATGTTATAAAAATCTAATGGCATCAAAATAAAACAATTAATATATTAACCCAAAAGGGATAAAGATATTAATGGCCCTATGTTTAAATAAAGCCCATGCCCCTTTGAAATACTTAGCAAAGAAGAAATAATAAATTCTCAACCCTAGGAAAGGGGAGAATATATTCAAAATGTAAAACCCTTCTTTCACAAAAAGAAAGAAACTCTTGGCTCTCAGACTTCTTCTTTCGACAAATGGCAAGTTGCCATTCTCTACTAGCACCTCCCGACTGGATCTCGAGCTCTGTTTGGAAACATCAATCCCTTTTCTTTCATGGCATCGATTAAGGTAGACACTCGTTCTGGCATTCACATCTCTCCAAATGTGTTCTTGATTGCATCTCTGTCGAGGGCATCATCATTGAATTTGATTTCTATATTTGCTGTTATAGAATGGGGGACCATGGTTCCTCTGTATTTGTTTTTATTTATTGCTATTGATGCTTACATCTGTGCCTTTTCATCTCTATCTGCATCTTATAGTATTGTGTCGCCTCTGTATCTCAAGGGCATGATGAAGCATCACCCTGTTATGTATTTGATCTCGAACGAGCTAGGGCATTATATTTCATAACCTTATTTGGACACGCTTGTTTGATTCTATTGTTTCATTGAAATTGTATCTTGTAGGCGTTGTAACCCTTGCAGCATTATTTTACTTCTTTGCTCATTGTTTTGAATATATCTATCGCTATTGCTTCTATTCATTACATAGCCCGATAACACTAAAGCTAGGGCATCACATGTATTTCATTGTTGATTTGATCTCTCACTCATAGCATAATATTCCTGCACTCTAAGTCATGGAGAAAAACTAAGCACCATTATATCTCATGGGCCTGGAGTTATACATAACTTGTGCTCAGATTTGGGCATTTTTTGGCATTGCTATCATGAAATCTGTATAGCCCGAGCACATTATGACTGTTGAGGTAGGTGAGACCTGAGAGCTAGTAAATATGTTGTGGGTACCTCTATTTCACGGGACTGTGAACCCTCTTGTATTTGTGCGGCATTTTATTGTTGAGCTCTGCATTTCAATGCACAGTCGTACTATTGTGAATTGATGGCACTTGGTGGGTATTACATCTGCATCTGTGATATTTCGAAGCAATCTATTGAGAGTGTTGTAGCTTGTTGATCAATAGAGCATTGCCATTGATGTCATTTGGTATGTCATGGGAAGATCTTGATGACCCATGGGTAGGGCACCATGTATATCTTGTATTGAGCCTTTGATACCAATGAGGGCACTCGTTTAGAATTTGTTGTTGTTGATGTCGAGGCACAGTCCTCATGGTAGCCTTTGATTGTAGCCATATTCATTTGAAAGCTCTATGTATATGCAATGCCCCTTTTTCCATCATTACATGCTCATCCTGTGAACTTGGAATAGAGCATTCACTTCTTGTCTCCTCACCATGTTTGTTATGAACATTTTCCACTTCGATTGGCATTGTTGCCTAAGGTTGATGCCACCTCCACTGTATGCTTACATATTTGATCCATAGAAATGATGACACTATTTAGAATGTGCATCCTCTGTGTGAAGTCTAGTGTACTATCATGTATCAAATGTTTATTGCTTGGGATATTATGACATATTGAGTTCCTTCTATTGGCTCATAATGCAGATTTTATCATATTCATGCCATAGTATCATTGTATTGAATGCAGACTTGAAGCACATATATGCCATAATGTCTTTTCCCAGTATATAGATTTCTATACCTTGTTTTTCTGTCATGCTGATGAAGTATATCCTCTGAAACTGCCAGAGCTCTATTTGACCATACTCCATCATTTATCTTTGTGGCCCTTGAGTGTCTCATCCACGTTGCATCATTCAATGGATGTTTCCCCTACATGATTCAATGCCTCTCCTTGAGATGGTTAGGGTTCCCAGAAACTCTGTGGGAATAGAGCTTCTGACAACCCTCACTGGCTCAGTGTAGGGTACTAGGAGACTCAATACTGATCATGGGTGTTGTAACCTATATCTACACATGGAACAAACACATTAGTAAAAATAATGGCATTTCTTTTATTTCTAGAGCCTCCTCATGCACCTACCCTGAGCACAGCTCGTGAACAGAGGTGTATAGTTGAGTGAACCTATGCATGCTTAGATAGGCAATGTGATACTAGGCATTATTTAGATTCATGGATCTAATCCCCTTTTTAAATTTCTCTTCTTCTAGGTTCAAGATCACAGGAGCACACCGGGAACACAGAAGATCAACTCATTACCAGGAAATGTCTGGTACCCCTACACCTAGCTCCATTAATAATGTATATTTTCACTTATTTATGCAATTCTAGAAATGGCTATGCTCATGGCATGTGTGAGCTCAGATAAATGTTTTCTTTTCAGTTCTCTTGTACAACATGCTTAACATTGATATATGCACATGTAATCTTAGATGCAATAATTATCTCTTTCCCTTTCATGTAATTTGCAATGAAATGAACACAAATCTTAAGCAAGACCACTAAATAACACAAACTAGGGTACAATAGCTCATCTAGTAATTAGGCTTCCAAAATGTGCAAAAATATGACAACATTCTGACAACCTCTATGGAGTGCTTGCCTGCTAAGCATCCTGACCAGCTGCCTTGAATATCCATTAGGCATAGAGTCATACAATCTAGAACTGAACTTAGCTCTTTTGAACAACCAACCTCCTTCCATCCAACAAAAACTGAAGTTGACTGCCTGGAAAACTACTTAGGCTTATTGCTACTCAAACCAAACTGAAAACTGAACTGAAAGCAAACTGGAAACAAACTTGTGCCAAGGCACTTAGGGAACACAAAAAATTGAAACATTTCTACCCTACCCTACTCTAACCAGTCTCAACAAACTGGTTAAACAAATCCATTAACTGGATTGTTAAAATAGCTTCCCATTCTCCTCAAAATATTATATTTTTCATATTTGATACCAACAAAGAGAACACGGAACACAAAAATGTACTGAACTATCTGGCATATCAACCTTTGAATCTGGTAGACCAGACTACTAACCTCAATTAGAACATAGTTGTTGTCCTCCCAGGGAGTCTGATGAGGCTAAATGAGCTCCTGGTCACCAAGGAGTGGACTCCTGACATCACCCTCTACTAAATCACTATGTATGGATGCTTTGGTTGCTCCCATCTAGGCTAGATATCTGATAGGACACCCCCTTGAGGGCATAAAACTAGGCCTCTCCTGCTGCTCAGTATGCATCCTACGAGCATCTTCAGCATGCTGATCAAAACTTTGTCCCTCCATGATAGTCTGCCACACCATTTCTTCTTCTGTGGTCAGAGGACCATCCTCTTCATCAGTTGGAACATCTAATAGCTCATCAAAGCTATCCAACTGTATCATCTTCTTAACAATCTCTGGCCCCTCTTCATAGTCCAGGAAACATGATTCTTTAGATTCATCCACCACTCTGTTGTAGATAGGCTCAGATTCTACAATTGAGACAACATTGCCCTCCTGAAATACAAACTCTTCTTCAAGTACATGCAAGTCGTTATCCTTATCAAGAAGATGAGGAATATCAACAAGAGTTGAGCAAAAAGCATTGATTATCAAATCAAAATCATCTTGCTGTTCTAAGTTAGCAGCAACTGTATCATTTTTCTTATCATAATCAGAGAGTTGAACTAGTAAATCTTTCACTATCTCATCTTGCTCAATAGAAGAAGGCATCTCCTCAAATAAATTAGTTAGTGTCTCTCCCTCATTTACTTCCTGATCCTTATCTAGCTGCTCTAATTCATCATCATATAATAATTTTACTTGTTCCTCATGATCATCATGAAAAAGTACCTCTAAGAGACAAGATTCATCCTCTTTCTGGTGACCTGAAATACTATGAGGTGTATGGGGCTCTTTAGGAATTGGCTTATAGGGCTTTACCTGCTATAGGATGGGCTCACTATCATATAGGAAGTCAAACATCACAGGTGTCTCATCTATAGAAATAGAATGAATTGGATGAAAATCTAAGATAGGGTCATGAATAGGCTCTAAACATGCATGGAGATCAGGGTCTTGTTGACTAAGATTCTGAACTGAAGGATAAATCCTAAAGCTTGGAATTTCAGTAGAGGTGCTAGTGGACTTACAAGGCAAGAAACTTGGGATTTGAACCTTGGGGGTCTCCTATTTGGTCTACAAAGCTTCTAGGTTCTCTTCAGCAACATGGGGCATCTCCTTCTGGGTCTCCTCCTTAAAAAGATTTGGCATCACATAACTCGGATACATGGTCCATGAGGGTCTCTATGACTGCATTAAGCTCCCATTGCCCTCTAGTGGATCTGGTGAGATTTCTTGCATTGGGGCAGCAATGACCTCATGATCTCCTTGCTTCTAGTTCTAACTCTGAGTTTGCTATCTTTGAGCCCATGCCCATGATCCTTCTTGTTGGAGAGCCTACTCATAGACCTGTACAAGAGCATATTGACTGAGGGCATACTGAATATATTGATATCCTCCTGAAGTGTGGTATCTTGGACTGAAAATAGGCTTAGGATAATTTTCATATGGTAGTTGATAGGAATGCTCCCAGGATGCTTGATGCTAGGTGGGAGGGTATGGTAGTGCATGTTGGTAACTTGCTGCTGCTGGGCCAGCATGATATGGATTGAATGGCTGCACATGGGTGGGTTTTTCATGATATGGGGGGTGATAGGGAGAATACGCATTAGGCATTGACATGCTTGCTCATCAAATGAGCTAGTAAAAAGATATTTTCTGAAACTTACCAGCACTTGGATTGCTTAAACCAGTATATTTTTCTCAGAGTCGCCATGGTGCTTGAAACAAGCCACCTCTTGAAGGTTGATTCCACTAAGATCACACCAAAAATCTTAGTGAATAATAGGAAACAAAGTCCCACCAGGTGTGCCAAAAACTGTTGCTTTCTCATCAAATGAGCTGGTAAAAAGATATTTTCTGAAACTTTCCATCATTTGGACTGCTTAAACCAGTATATTTTTCTCAGAGTCACCATGGTTCTTGAAACAAACCACCTCTTGAAGGCTGATTCCACTAAGATCGCACCAAAAACCTTAGTGAATGATAGGAAACAAAGTCCCAGCGAGTGTGCCAAAAATTGTTGTCACTGGGGATTGCACCCGATTTTGCCAACTGTAGAACCTAGCAATCCCGTGAAACATGGGAATACTCTCAAGATGTGGGACTGCTTCATTGAGAATAAACCTCTGGATTAAGGGCCGACTTCCTTGTTTGTATCACCTGAAACTAAACTAAATTTTAAGGGAAAGGGAGAGAGATTGCATAGAATTGAAATAACTGAAATTTAACTTAGGTGATTCACCAAATTGGATAGATCCACAAACTAAAGATAGACTCACAATTTAATCTAGCATATAACCTGAACATCACAACTCTTCCAAAATCTGATTCTTCCCTTAGAAAATAATCAGGTGCTGGTTGTAAATGAGAAGGGAAAATAGATTCCACAACTCAAACACATATAAACGCACACAGATTGAAACTTTAAGAAAAACCAGTACTTGTAAACATCAAAATGAACAAAATATCAAGTAAAGGATGAAATTTCAATCACAATACATGACATCAAATCCATCAAATCAACACACAAAGCTATAGAAAAAGAAGCATAATTTCTATTAACTAGAATAAAAGGAGTCAAAATATCAATTTTCTTCTCCTCGAGCTACAACAGTCACCTTGTGAAAATGAGGGAAGGAAGAACTAGCCCTCAATCACCGAAAGTGAGAGGCATATATAGAAAATCTGTAGAATTTGCATTGAAATCCACTACTCACCAAGAATAGGAAAAAATCTGCCACTAGGACCATGATCATGCCACTCTGAAATTCAGATGCCCAATTCCCGAGAATCTAGGGGGGTGAAAAGAGTGGGGTCCCTAAAATAGATAGTCAAAGAAGACTATTCCATCCACTAAGTCATGCCTTATAAATGATATCTGACAAGGGTTTATAAAAACACCACTTGTCAATATCTTACAATGGTAAGAGCAATGACATTTACATTTAAAACATTTAACCCCCCACCTCAAAATCAAACATGGATTTTGAAGAATGTCTCCTAAGTCAAAATTGACCCTCAATTTACATCATGTTATAAAAATCTAATGGCATCAAAATAAAATAATTAATATATTAACCCAAAAGGGATAAATATATTAATGGCCCTATGTTTAAATAAAACCCATGCCCCTTTGAAATACTTAGCAAAGAAGAAATAATAAATTCTCAACCCTAGGAAAGGGGAGAATATATTCAAAATGTAAAACCCTTCTTTCACAAAAAGAAAGAAACTCTTGGCTCTCAGACTTCTTCTTTCGACAAATGGCAAGTTGCCATTCTCTACTAGTACCTCCGGACCGGATCTCGAGCTCTATTTGGAAACATCAATCCCTTTTCTTTCATGGCATCGATTAAGGTAGACACTCGTTCTGGCATTCACATCTCTACAAATGTGTTCTTGATTGCATCTCTATCAAGGGCATCATGATTGAATTTGATTGTTGTATTTGCTATTATAGAATGGGGGACCATTGTTCCTCTGTATTTGTTTTTATTTATTGCTATTGATGCTTACATTTGTGCCTTTTCATCTATATCCGCATCTTATAGTATTGTGTCTCCTCTGTATCTTGAGGGGATGATGAAGCATCACCCTATTATGTATTTGATCTCGAACGAGCTTGGGCATCATATTTCATAACCTTATTTGGAAATGCTTGTTTGATTCTATTGTTGCATTGAAATTGTATCTTGTAGGTGTTGTAACCCTTGCAACATTATTTTACTTCTTTGCTCATTGTTTTGAATATATCTATCACTATTGCTTCTATTCATTACATAGCCCGATAACACTAAAGCTAGGGCATCACATGTATTTCATTGTTGATTTGATCTTTGATTGATAGCATAATATTCCTCCACTCTAAGTCATGGAACAAAACTAAGCACCATTATATCTCATGGGCCTGGAGTTATACATAACTCATGCTCTGATTTGGGCATTTGCTGGCATTGCTATCATGAAATCTGTATAGCTTAAGCACATTATGACTATTGAGGTGGGTGAGACCTGAGAGCTAGTAAACATGTTGTGGATACCTCTTTTTCGCAGGACTGTGAACCCTCTGGTATTTGTGGGGCATTGTATTGTTGAGCTCTACATTTCGATGCATTGTCGTACTGTTGTGAATTGATGGCATTCGGTGGGTATTGCATCTGCATCTGTGATATTTTGAAGCAATCTGTTGAGAGTGTCGTAGCTTGTCGATCAATAGAGCATTGCCATTGATGTCATTTGGTATGTCATGGGGAAATCCCAATGACCCACGGGTAGGGCACCATGTATATCCTATATTGAGCCTTTGATACCAGCCAGCGAGGGCACTAGTTTAGAATTTGTTGTTGTTGATGTCGAGGCACATTCCTCATGGTAGCCTTTGATTGTAGCCATATGGTTTTTAAAGCTCTACGTATATGCAATGCCCCTTTTACCATCATTACATGCTCAGCCCATGAACCTGGAACAAGGCATTCACTTCTTGTCTCCTCACCATGTCTGTTATGAACATTTGCCACTTCGATTGGCATTGCTGCCTAAGGTTGATGCCACCTCCACTATATGCTTACATATTTGATCCATAGCAATGATGACACTATGCAGAATGTGCATCCTCTATGTGAAGTCTAGTGTACTATCATGTATCAAATGTTTATCACTTGTGATATTATGACATATTGAGTCCCTTCTATTGGCTCATAATGTAGATTTTATCATATTCATGCCATAGCATCATTGTATTGAATGCAGACTTGAAGCACATATATGCCATAATGTCTTTTCCCAGTATATAGATTTTTGTACCTTGTTTTTCTGTCATGATGATAAAGTATATCCTCTAAAACTGCTAGAGCTCTATTTGACCATGCTCCATCATTTATCTTTGTGGCCCTTGAGTGTCTCATCCACGTTGTATCATTCACTAGATGTTTCCCCTACATGATTCAGTGCCTCTCCTTGAGACGGTTAGGGTTCCCAGAAACTCTGTTGGAATAGAGCTTCTAACAACCCTCACCGGCTCAGTGTAGGGTACTAGGAGACTCAATATTGATCATGGGTGTTGTAACATCTATCTGCACATGGAACAAACACATTAGTAAAAAAAAATAGCATTTCTTTTATTTCCAGAGCCTCCTCATGCACCTGCCCTGAGCACAGCCCGTGAACAGAGGTGTATAGCTGAGTGAATGTATGCATGCTTAGATAGGCACTGTGATACCAGGCATTGTTTAGATCCATGGATCTAATCCCCTTTTTAAATTTCTCTTCTTGTAGGTTTAGGATCACAGGAGCACACCAGGAACACAGAAGATCAACTCATTACCAGGCAATGTCTGGTACCCTTGCACCTAGCTCCATTAATAATGTATATTTGCACTCATTTATGCAATTCTAGCAATGGCTATGCTCACAACATGTGTGAGCTCAGATAAATGTTTTCTTTTCAGTTCTCTTGTACAACATGCTTAACATTGATATATGCACATGTAATCTTAGATGCAGTAATTATGTCTTTCCCTTTCATGTACTTTGCAATGAAATGAACACAAATCTTAAGCAAGACCACTAAATAACACAAACTAGGGTACGGTAGCTCATCTAGTAATTAGGCTTCCAAAATGTGCAAAAATATGACAACAATAAGGATAATCTTTTTTTAATTTAAAAGATTCTTGTTCAAATATTAACTCTTAATTGACTGCCTCGGCTTAAGAAATATATTTAACTATTTATGGTTAAAAGTTCTTAGAATATATATCTACAACAAAATTTCTACGAACAAACAAAGACATTGTAATCAAAAGTAAAATAAGGAAGGAAATAATACCAATTAGAATTTATAAATGAAATTATTTTAAATCTAATTTTATCTTTTTTCACTACTCATAAAAACAAAACATAAAAAGATTTTTTTTCAATGAAATCAAAATTCTATTTTTTCTCACACACACACGCACATCATAATTTTCCAATAATAGAATAGCATAAATTTAATCTAAGTGGTGTGTGAATTTAGACCAACTTTTCAAATCACACCCTTACCGAGGAGCTAACCTCCTCTACCTCGATCACCGCCTTCAATTCTGTTCATAATGCTAAATTCAATTCGACATCAATAGGTTAGTAGCGTAATCGAAACTTGTATTGAAATGCATGTATATTCCTATCATAAACATCATCATTTGCATTTCTAAATTTTTCATCAATAACATCATACAATATTTGAAAATATAAATCGATTTGTAAACATGGTAAATCATCAAACATAATAATAACCACATGTCTACTAAGCACATATCGAATCAACATGTCTAACATCAGCTGACCATAACGACTTGGGTCGACAAACATCCGACCAACTCAAAAGAAGTCAAACATTGTTGCTGAAAAAATACAATGAAAAATATGAGTCTAGATATTTAGGGTATGACAACTATAAGATATTATTCTTATTATAAACCTATGTTATCTTTATTCTACCAAATTTTATGAAACATCATATTGATTATGATACTTAACTCAAGCTTTGACCAATATAAGAAATTATGATATAATTATTAAAATTACAAAGAAAACATTCTTAATAACACTAAACTTAATTCCTTTCAGCATATGATTCTTAAATAACACTAAACTTAATTGCAAAAGATAAATTTTGGGCAACATTTTACCACATTTTGGTGTAGATGATGCATTTGAAATGCGTGGTATTCAAGTAGAATAGTTGATATTTATAAAATGCTTTTCCACACCAACGCTCTTACCTTCTAAGAACAAGTTATAAAAATCAAAGTTTTAATTAGAAATATAACACTCAACATTTATCATATCAAATCTATCCCTAATGATTAGTTGTCCAAATTTTAGATTTTTTACATCATATACAAAAGAGAGAAGACACTAGAAAAGATGATTAAAATAACAAAACAAAACAGGTGATGAAGATTATAAGGTCCCTCCGAAATTTTTCTTGGAGGCAACGTTAGATTCTAATATCAAGGCCTCCGGAATGATAAGATTCATAAAATTGTCCAGCTAATATCGCATAGAATAAGAATAAGAAGCCGGCTACAAGAAAAACCTGAAAGTGACATTAGAATCTACAATTTAATTTTATTGGTAAGTCCGCCCAAACGAAAAGATCAAAGGCGACTAATTCGAAGTCTCGTTGACGAATCCGTTTAGGAATTCGACCTATTATTTCTGAGGGCTTTAAAATCCCTTCTCCACAGGCAGTCTGCATTAATATTTCCAAGTCTCTTTTTTCACTTGTTTACATAGTTTTTCTTCCTTTCGGTCTTCATGGGGAAAGCAATGACTGTAATGGCTTTCGTGGCCATGGTGGCTTTGATTGGCGCTGCTGACGTGGCTGCACAGTCAACAGACTGTGGTACTTTGCTGGGAACCATGGCTTCGTGCATCCCCTACGTGGCAGGCAACGATTCAAAGCCGTCTACAGACTGTTGCACAGCCTTGAGCAACGTGGTCCAAATGAACGCCAGCTGTCTCTGCCTGGTGTTAAACGGCAATAGCAGTGTTGTTCCTAACCTCAATCTGACCAAGGCGTTAGCTCTTCCCAAAGAGTGTAATGTTTCAGCTCCATCTCCGAACAGCTGCAAAGGTACAAAGATTCAAATTTCATTATAGTCCGAGGGATTTTTATTAAACAATGAGGTTTTTGCAGATGAGGGAGATATTTAAGAAGTTCCTCACTTTAAGCTTTTGCAAGTTTTTCTTTTTTTTTGCCTATTTTCTTTTTTTTTCCTATAGTCTGTACAGGGCAGCCAGTCTTTTAAGGTGTCAAGTATTCTAGTTGTTCAAACTCAGTACAACGGTCTAATATAAGGCCTACAAACACAACGACTTGGTAGGGATTTGAATCTTTGAAATAGCTTCATTAACAAAATGTTTCAACTATAGTTCTAAATAAACCACCTCTTATTTTGATCATCTTTTAATAATATTTGTTATTAGAAATAAAATAATTTATATATCAATATAAATACAAAACAATACATTAGGTGAGAGGAGCCACTATCGGTAACTTCACACTTCTCAAAATCTTATGTAGAAATTTGAAATTAGTCTAAATTTTTTATAACATTTTACTTGTTGAGTCTCTTAGTTAAAAACAAATTTTCAAGTTCACATGGTCAAATGTGATGCAACATAAGTATGCTTTCTTGTGAAGTGTCAAAAATGGTCCCAAAAAGTGATAAGACCAATATGTGTGCACTAAGTCATGTTTAATGGTGTGTTGATATGACGCCACATGAGTAGTTGTTTCTTGAAATTTAGACGCATCTTTTTGGGGATATGCATTGATGAGACATTTTCAGTACACCACTATAGATCTATTATTTCCGCTCATATATTGACTCCTCTCCCCTAATTGATATATAAGTTACTATCTTTTCATTTTAATTTATCTATTTTTTAATTGATTTTTAAGATCATTCTGAATAATGTATCCTAAAAAGAAAGAAAGAATAATACAATTGATATTATATGATAGAAAACAAACACAATACTATGATCATATACGTCAAGGAAAAGAAGAAAAAATAAAATAGTCAATATCTTGTTATAGAGGGCAAACATAAGAGCTTTAACCAGACACATATTCTCCTTTATGGAGCGTATAATATATTATATATCTTATATTTAGGAAGATAAGTTCAAGTAGGACTTTGTTATTGTCATTGTTGAGTTTGTATAGTACCAACTTTAAATTGTTTAAACAGATTTGTCATGTTCAATAAATTTTTAATTGCGGATTAAGGAGATTTAAAATTTTATAATTTTTTTTATTAAAGTAAGTGGAGAAGGGTCCAAATTCATAACATATCATACTTAAATAATTAGAACAAGAAGTTGTTGTGGGATTGAATTCTATAGTTTACCATTTTAGTTTGAGATATATTTTCTATTTGATTATGTAAATTATTCTTTTGTTCATTAATGTTACCAATCATATTTCATGATTTATTTCTCCTTTTTCTCCCATCCTCATGAAGGAGTGGGGAATATGATGTAAAAGGTCGATAAGATAAAATCTTTATATAATTAGTCACTAAATTTTCTATAGTATATAATATTAGTTTGGTACATATTTATACTTGATTATGTAAAAAATTTCATCATTAATGTTGTCTATCACATTTCATGATTCATTTATCTTCTTCTTTTATCTCATCCACATTCTCATGATAGGGAAAGTGTACCAATAGTCATTATAGCTAACTTAGTTCACCCACTAATCATCAATAGTATATTGGATTTCGATGATTTTTTTGTGTTGTCTTGTATGCAATTTAACTACTTAGAGCTATTGTTCTAGCTTTTGGATAGTAACAATGCATGTTGTAGGATTTGTTATGCACACAAGCTTAAAAAGCATTCATTTCAAAGTGTTTCCTTATACTTACTTAAGGATGCTCCACTAAATGTGCACTACAACCACCTCAAAAATAGACGATACCTACTTAAAAATACCCTAATATTCAAAAATTGCCAGTACTTATACACAAATGTCCTAACAATCATTTAAAAGTTTTCATTATGAAGAGTACATGTGTGTGACTATTAGTATTTGAAATTAGAAATTAAAAGATGTTACAACAATTAAAATATAAAAATAAAATATGATCCCAAATGTTAAGAACAACAATTATGGGGCTAAATTTGATTATCAAGACACTCTGAGCATGAATAGACCCTCAACAAACTTTTATGTTTTTGTAGTTTTTTAACAAACTAGATGGTTCTAAATTTTTAATATCCCTTTGTTTGTTCTAGTCACTTCACCATCACCGGCACCAACACCGACACCGACACCAACACCGACACCAGCACCAGGTTCTCCATTACCAGGGACTGGGCACCCCATTACACCGGGTAAGATTTTTGCAATCTTCATGTATACCTACCTCTATAATGTGTTATGATTACTTAGCACATAATTTTGAAATTTATGGATGATTTTCTTTTATTTTTCAGCTCCCACTCCTCTTGCTCCTACACCTCTCGCTCCTACAGACGCAGGTGCAATGTTTGCACCTTCGATGGTCGCGATCGTTTCAATGGCGGCTCTAGTTTTAATGAAGATTCTCAGTTGAGAAATATCCTAGAAATGGCTTGGTGGGCTTTAGTGCAAATTAGTGATGGATTTAGGCAATAAATTGTTAATTGGTTTCTTTTTTTCTTGCATGTCATATCTCTTAGCTTTCTAGCAGAATACAATGGTCTGAATTTTGTTGTGCATCTCCGTTTCATAGTAGAGACATGACTCTCAAGACAGTTGTTTATTCAATTTGTAATAGGTAATTATTAATTATTTTGATTCCATCATAGTGGAATTGTAATTAAAAAAGGTAATTAAGAAGTAAATTATTAGATTTTATTTTGTGAAACTAGAATTATTTTAGAGGAATAAAATATGGTTAAATAAGAAGTAACTATTGAATATAATGTAAATGATAAATTGTATAATTTTTAGTATTTATATTTTTATTATATTTAATAATTTATTATTATGATGATTTGTGAAATGGTGGATTGAGTGTGATTCAAAGTATCATATGCAAATTTATAGAGTTTAATTTATAATTTCTCAATTTTATTTTATAGATATTAGAAAATTCATTCTTAAAAGTGTATGAAGTAAAAGGATTTAGTTCTTATAGATAATGATAAATGTATATATTTTGTGTTCATTAATTTAAAATAAAATATTGATATGGTTTTCTAATAATTGAATTATGCCATATTTCATACAAGATTGAACCATTTATCAGTATATAACTATATTAAACTATAAGAGAAGAGGTCAAAATTGTGCCTCAAACAATTTTGATTGAGTGAGTACCTCTTAATCCTTGACTCTCAATCTAAGAGGTATTAACCTATGGTATACGATATTGTATTAGATACTTAACAAATATTTGATATAAAAACCCTTCAAGTTGACAAGAACTCATCCATCGTGATCCACTTAGCACTTATTACATCTATACAACACTTATAAGAATGAAGTTTTAAGCTGGATCACCTCTCAAATAAATCTCAATACTTTACTATTTCACCTAAATACAACAAACAACTACTCATTATTATAAATCAATACATTTAACTCAATTATGTTCTCCAACAAAACATATTTAACTTATATTTAATCTATAAGATAATAGATAGACGCCCTAACTTAAAAGAAACACATCCCAAAAATCAAGACGAGAAAGAATCAATGAACTTAACTAAAAGTTAGAAAATTAAACATTGAAAAAAGAATACATGATAAGAAAACCATTCACAATGAAAGAATGATTATAAACTGTGCTAGTAAATTAAAATCAATAAATTTAGCTCAAAATTATTTTTCTACAAAATCTGTTTAGTTGTTATTTCATCTATAAGATAACAACATACACATCAAAGACACCCTAACTCAAAAGAATCACCCCTACTAATTAAGACACAACCAAATCAATTGATTATTAAGCAATAGACATGCTATAGTTGGAAGAGGAGGTAATACAATTGATGTAAGAGAACCAAAAAGTAAATCCATTAACAACTCATCCATTGTTTAAGCAGGTTTTATCTAAGTTTCATAGTCTTCAACCTCTCAACCGTTGACTAGAAAGGGATCAAGCAGCTTAGATGATAGACATAAAATAAAATTGTAGCATAACTATAAAATTTACTTGGTTTCACATAATGTTCATTTAAGATATCAAGCTGTAATTTCTAGATCTAAGGGAAAATAATAACATTTCTTAGTAGTGATTTAATGATTTCTAATCTAAAGAATGTTACTCTCTTATTTGAGAAGAAAGATAGTTCATTTGAAAATTGCAGTCAATGGAATTAATAGAAATAGAAAACAAAGAGGGAAACTTGGATGTATTGAAGCCTGCAAAATGGTTGAAGTTTGTGTCCGAACATCCATTCTTGTTATCGTAAGCTCTCTTCCCTCTTTTCCAAATTTTGTATCCCCATTTTTTACTAAACTCTTCTTCGCGTGTGAGTGTCCTACTACTCTCATTTTTCCCCTAATTTAACAATCCCTTCCCCACTTTAACTGTAGTCATGTTTCATCTATTGCCCCAAAATAGACTACAAAGTCAGGTTTAATTAAGGCACAACTCCCAGTTATTATTTCCCACCTCTACTTGTAACACCAAGTTATTAATTCAATAAGGATAATCTTTTTCTATTTAAAAGACTTATGTTCAAATAGTAACTTCTAATTGACTGCCTCGACTTAAGAAATATAATTAACTATTTATGGTTAAAAGTTCTTAGAATATATATATCTACAACAAAATTTCTATGAATAAACACAGACATTATAATTGAAAGTAAAAAAGGAAGGAAATATTACCAATTACAATTTATAAATGAAATTAGTTTAAATCTAATTTTTCTTTTTTTCACTACTCATTTCATAAAAGCAAAACATAATAAGATTTTTTTTCAATGAAATTAAAATTCTATTTTCGCTCATACACACCCACATCATAAATTTCCAATAATATGATAGCATAAATCTAATCTAAGTGGTGTGTGAATTTAGACCAAATTTTCGGATCACACCCTTACCGAGGAGCTAACCTATTCTACCAAGACCACACCACCGCCTTCAATTGTCTTCATCATGCTAAATTCAATTCGACATCACTAGGTTAGTAGCGTAATACAAACTCGTATTGAAATGCATATATATTCCTATCATAAAGATCATCATTTGCATTTCTAAATTTTTCATCAATAACATCGTACCATATTTGAAAATATAAATCTATTTTTAAACATGGTAAATCATCAAACATAATAATAACCACATGTCTACTAAGTACATATCAAATCAACATGTCTAACATCAGCTAACAATAAAGATTTCGGTGGACAAATATCCGATCAAGTCAAAAGAAGTCAAACATTGTCGCTGAAAAAACATACTGAAAAAATAGGAGTCTACATATTCGAATTATGATAACTATAAGATATTATTCTTATTATTAACCCATGTTATCTTTATTCTACCAAATTTTATGAAACATCATGTTGGTTGTGATACTTAACTCAAGCTTTGACCAATATAAGAAATTATGATATAATTATTAAAATTACAAAGAAAACATTCTTAATATATGTTGCATATGATCCTTAAATAACACTCAACTTAATTGCAAAAGATAAAATTTGGGCAACATTTTACCACATTTTGGTGTAGATGATGCATTTGAAAGGCGTGATATTCAAGTAGAATAGTTGATATTTATAAACATCCTTTTCCACACCAATGCTCTTACCTTCCAAGAACAAATTATAAAAATCACAGTTTTTAATTAGAAATATAACTCTCAACATTTGTCGTATCAAATGTATCGATAATGATTACTTGTCCAAATTTTATATTTTTTACATCATATACAAAACAGACAAGACACTAAAAGAGATGATTAAAATAACAAAACAAAAACAGGTCATGAAGATTATAATGTCCCTCCGAAATTTTTGTTGGAGGCAACGTTAGATTCTCCCATCAAGCTCTCCGGAATGATAAGATTGATAAAATTGTCCAGCTAATATCGCATAGAATAAGAATAAGAAGCCGGCTACAAGAAAAACCTGAAAGTGACATTATAATCTATAAAATTTAATTTTATTGGTAAGTCCGCCCAAACAAAAAGATCAAAGGCGACTAATTCGAAGTCTCGTTGACGAATCCGTTTAGGAATTCGACGTATTATTTCTGAGGCCTTTAAAATCCCTCCTCCACAGGCAATCTGCATTAATATTTCCAAGTCTCCTTTTTTCCTTGTTTACAGAGTTTGCTTCCTTTCGGTCTTCTAGTTTTTATTATTTGTTGCGATGGCATTCATGGGGAAAGCAATGACTGTAATGGCTTTCGTGGCCATGGTGGCTTTGATTGGCGCTGCTGACGTGGCTGCAGAGTCAACAGACTGTGGTACCGTGCTAGGAAGCATGACTTCGTGCGTCCCCTACGTGGCAGGCAACGAATCAAAGCCGTCTGCAGAATGTTGCACAGCCTTGGGCAACGTGGTCCAAACGAAGGCCAGCTGTCTCTGCCTGGTGTTAAATGGCAATAGCGGTATTCCTAACCTCAATCTGACCAAGGCGTTAGCTCTTCCCGCAGAGTGTAATGTTCCAGCTCCAGATCCCAGCAGCTGCAAAGGTACAAAGATTCAAATTTCATTATAGTTCGAGGGATTTTTATTAAACAATGAGTGTTTTTGCGGATGAGGGAGATATTTAAGAAGTTCCCCACTTTAAGATTTTGCAAGTTTTGTTTTTTTCTTTTTTCGTTTTTTTAAATAATCTGTACAGGGCAGTCTTTTAAGGTGTCAAATATTAAAGAAAGTGGAGAAGGGTCCAAATCTATTATACATTCATACTTAAACAATTAGAACAAGTTATTGTGGGATTGCATTTTATAGATTGCAATTTTAGTTGATATATATTTTCTATTTAATTATGTAAAATTTTTTTTTTGTTCATTAATGTTACCAATCATATTTCATGATTTATTTCTATTCTTATTTTATTTCTTCTCTTGTTATCTTATCTTCGTGAAGGACTTGAGAATATGTTGAAAAAAGGTTGATAAGATAAAATCTTTATATAATCAATCTTTAAATTTTCTATAATATATAATGTTAGTTTGGTACATATTTATATTTGATTATTCAAAACATTTCATCATTAATGTTGTCTATCACATTTTATGATTCATTTATCTTATTCTTTTATCTCATCCAGATTCTCATGATAGGGAAAGTGTACCAATAGTAGTTATAGCTAACTTACTGCACCCACTAATCATCAATAGTACATTGGATTTCCATGATTTTTTTGTGTTGTCTCATATGCAATTTAACTACTTAAAGCTATTGTTGTAGCTTTTGGATAGTAACAATGCATGATGTTGGATTTTTTATGCACACAAGGTTAAAAAGCATTCATTTCAAAGTGTTAACTTGTACTTACTTAAGGATGCTTCACTAAATGTGTACTAGAGTCACCTCAAAAATTGACAATACCTACTTAAAGATGTCTTAATATTCAGAAATTGCCAGTACTTATACACAAATATCTTAACAATCATTTAAAAGTTCTCATTATGAAGAGTACATGTGTATGACTATTAGTACATGATAAATTTATTAAATGACTTTTAATAACCAGTAAATTTATTAATAGACCTTTAATAACCAGTTTTTAGTTTATTTGAAGTTAGAAATTTAAAGATGTTATAACAATTAAAATATAAAAATAAAATATGATCCCAAATGTTAAGAACAACAATTATGGGGCTAAATTTGATTATCAAGACACACTGAGCATGAATAGACCCTCAACGAACTTTTATGTTTATGTAATTTTTTAACAAACTGGATGGTTCTAAATTTTTAATATTCCTTTGTTTGTTCTAGTCGCTGCACCGGCACCGGCACCTTCTCCATTACCAGGGACTGGGCACCCCATTACACCGGGTAAGATTTTCGCAATCTTCATGCAAACCTACTTCTCTAATGTGTTATGATTACTGAGCACATTATTTTGACATTTATGGGTGATTTTCTTTTGTTTTTCAGCTCCCACTCCTACAGACGCAGGCGCAATGTTTGCACCTTCAATGGTCACGATCGTTTCAATGGCGGCTCTGATTTTAATGAAGATTATCAGTTGAGAAATATCATAGAAATGGCTTGGTGGGCTTCAGTGTGATTTAGTGATGGATTTAGGCAATAAATTGTTAACTGGTTTCTGTTTTCTTGCATGTGGTACCACTTAGCTTTCTAGCAGAATACAATGGTCTGAATTTCGCTGTCCATCTCAATTTCACTGTAGAGTCATGACTCTCAAGACAGTTGTTTATTCAATTTGTAATAGGTAGTTATTAATTATTTTGATTCTGTCATAGTGGAATTATAATTAAAAAAGGTAATTAAGAAGTAAATTATTAGATTTTATTTTCTGATACTGGAATTATTTTAGAGGAAAAAAAATACGGTTAATTAAGAAGTAATTAATGAACATAATGTAAATGATAAATTGTATAAATGTTACTATTTATATTTTTTTATTATATTTAATATTTTATTATTACGATGATTTGTGAAATAATGGATTGAGTGTGGTTCAAAGTATCATATGAAATATTTATAAGTTTAATTTATAAGTTCTCAATGTTATTTTATAGATATTAGAAAATTCATTCTTGAAAGTGTATGAAGTAAAAGGGTTTAGTTCTTATAGCTTATGATAAATGTCTATATCTTATGTTCATTAATTTAAAATAATATTTGGATATAGTTTTCTAATAATTGAATTATGTCATATTTCATAGAAGATTGAACTATTTATCAGTATATAACAATATTAAGCTATAAGGGAAGATGTCAAAATTGTGCCTCAAACAATTCTGATTGAATGAGTACCTTTTAATCCTTGACTCTCAATCTAAGAGGTATTAACCTAAGGTATAAGATATTGTATTAGATAGTTAACACATACTTGATATAAAAACCCTCCAAGTTGACAAGAACTCATCCATCGTGATCTACTTAGCACTTATTACATCTATACAACACTTATAAGAATGAAGTTTTAAGTTGGATCACCTCCCAAATAAATCTCAATACTTTACGACTTCACTTAAATACAACAAACAACTACTCATTATTATAAATCAATAGATTTAACTCAATTATGTTCTCCAACAAAACATATTCAACTTATATTAAATCTATAAGATAATACACATGTTAGAGACGCCCTAGCTTAAAAGAAACACATCTGAATAACCAAGACAGGAAAGAATCAATGAACTTAACTAAAAGTTAGATAATTAAACATTGAAAAAAGATTACATGATAACCAAACCATTCACAATGAAAGAATGATTATAAACCATTAATAAATTAAAATCAATAAATTTAACTCAAAATTATTTTTCCACAAAATCTGTTTAGTTGTTATTTCATCTATAAGATAACAACATACACATCAAAGACACCCTAAGTCAAAAGAATCACCCCTACTAATTAAGACACAACCAAATCAATTGATTATCAAGCTATAGACATGCTATAGTTGCAGGAGGAGATAATACAATTGATGTAAGAGAACCAAAAAGTAAATTTATTTTAAGAAAGAAAAAATAGATTTGATTTGTTTCTAAAATCATTTATATAAAATGAAAATCATTTTATTTGTTTTTTATTTTCTTTTATTTTTTTCCTAAAATAAGTATACTAATCTAATTTAAATTTAAATAACCAATCCTGATAAAAGATTACATGAATATATTTCTCTTTCCATGCACATTCAATTAAGGAAAAATGCATTAAAACTAATCATTGGTTTGCTCAATACAAAAACTCCAGCACTTCGGAATGAATACGTTTGGTCATTTGCGGTCCTTGTTAATCGTCGATCCAGTGACACGTGTACACTAATATCTACGAAGTGCCAAATACCGACCGCTTATTCCCGTATTTGATGACGTTTGCATATCATCATCCCATATCTACTGCGAGATAATTTTTCCGTATATTACGACAGCAGAACGATAAAATACCGCCTATAGCATAATATAATATAAGCCGTATACGCTTTGGGATACTTTTCCGTATAAAGACGACGATAAAACGATAAAATATCGCATATGCCATAATAATATATGCCAGGTCCAACAATTTCTATTCTATAATTTAGATTTCCTTTCGAATTTTTCTTCGTCCCGATTTTGAATAACAATATTCCATAATTTGAAATTTACTTTCAATTTTTTCTTCGTCGCGACTTGAATTATATTTTTTACACCTAAACAACACGATGTGGAAAAAATGGGAAAAGTAATTTAGAAAACTCCATGTATTCCAGCTGTTTCCATAAAAAAAAAGATAAAGCACGGATTTTAATTTGAGGCCTTTAAAACCCCATCTCCTCAAAAGCCTCTGCATTATTGTTTCAAAGGCTTTTATTTCTTCTGTCTTTTCCCTTCCTTTTGGTCTTCTCGTTAGCGTCTGTTGCAATGGCCTTCATGCCGGAAGGGAAGGCAATAATGGGTTTCGTGGTCATGGGGTTTCTACTGATTGGCGCTGCTGACGTGGCTGCACAATCAACGGACTGTACAACGGAGATCGGTACCTTGCTTCCCTGTCTTAGCTTCGTTGGAGGCAGCGATAAAGTGCCTAGTCCAGCGTGTTGCACGGCGTTTGCTAAGGTTGTGAGTACCAATGCCACCTGTCTGTGCCTGGTCCTAAGTGGCAATAGCCAGTTTCAGATCAATCAGACCAAGGCATTAAGCCTTCCCGGGGCTTGCAAGGTCACCACTCCACCTGTCAGCAACTGCAACAAAGGTAATTGGAAGAATTTTTAATGGATTAGGTTTTCTGGTTTGATTTCTCAGAGATCTGTCCCTGGAATTTGTCTAGTATTTTTAGCTTTTTGAGATTGGGTTATCTGATTTATCATCAGAATTAAGTTTTGAAAAACAGAGAGTTAGGTGTAGATAGTCAAGGGATGAAAGAAGAAAATGGAAAAAATAAATTGGGGAGGATGTGGGAGCTTGATGATTAAATGAGTGTATTTAATGATCTGTGTTCCAAAAATATAATTAGAATTTAGGGTAAGTGATATCAGGTAGTTATGAAACGGTCGATAGGTTGAAATTTACCATTTTTTGGTTGGATAATTTATAAAATGTAAATTAATTCCTGTTTAAATATTGAGCTGAAAGAAAAAGAATAAGGTAGATAGCATTCAAATTTATAATTTGATGGTTGTATTTAAGAGTTTTTTTATGTTGTAAAATAAATTTAAAATTTGGAAGAGAGGATATCATTAAAAAGGGATAGATTTTGAATAATTTAAAATACTGATGAGGAATAGACATAAATGTCTATTTGATTTATGATACAATATTTTAAATGTCACATAGTTTCAAATTTAAAGGTAATTTATTATAAATAAAAAATGAAAAAAATTATTTGAGAGTTTGTGTCAAACATCAAATATAGACTTTGATAGGAAGTGGAAAAGAAGATAAGGAATTAGTGAAAGTGAACAAGTTTGAGAAAAGGAAGATTGAAAATAACTTTATCACTATTTTTTTGGAGTTGAGTGCTTATCACTACGTGAGTTTGATTTGATTCCCTAGAGACTAGTAGTCACATCAAATAAAGACTTGCAAAAGTGATAATTTTGGAGCCAATAAATTTATTGCCTCATATTTTTGTTTATAATGGGACCACTTAGGAAAGTTATATAGCATCTAATAGTAGGACAACAATATAGAATCAATAGTAAAATCAAATGAGTTATATATTCTCATTTGAATAAAAATAATAGAATAAAAAAATAAAAAAGAGAGGAAAAGTTATAAGAGAAAGAATCTAATAAACAATCTAAAGTCTAGAGTTCAACAAATTCTTCCATGAATATTAATATATAGCTTATTGAGAAAAATTAAACAGAAAGTTAGATTTCATTTAAGAGGTCTAGATTCTTTTTTAAATTTATTTCACTCTAACTTATTAGTTTGCAATTCACAACAATTTTGTCACCACACTAAACATTTAGAACAATAATTAAATCAGAAACTTTTATACATAAAGATAGAAAGAGCTTACAAAACATTTTCTTAAATTCTAATTTTTATATAATTTTAAAATTAAAAATAAATTAATCATTTAGAAAATCTTATTTAACCTTTTAATTTTTTCACCAAATTGAAACAAAACAAAATTTGTATTGTAGTAACACTCTAATGATAATTAGCCCTCCCTATAAAGAACTTTTTCATATTCCCTATCCAATCAAAATTACCTTCTACAAATAAAAAATTGTCCAATCTATATAAGATATTACCTTTAATTTGATTATTGTTCATGACAAAAGTGCCTGCATAGGATATGACTCTCAAATTTAAACCTAGACTAATTAAAAATTTCATTCTTTTTTAATTGTTTTCGCATGCTGCAGCTTCTGCCCCTTCTGTGGTAGCATCAAGTCCTGTATCGAATCCCGGCAACATTCCACCGCGTAAGATATCTGCAATTTTCCTCTCTTTCGACTTTCAGAATGCGTTATGATTACTGAGCATATTATTTAGATTTTTTTGGGGGATTTTGCTTTGTTTTCCAGCTGCTACAGGAGCCAACAGTAACACAGGCGCAGCTTTTGTACCGTCGATTGTTCGGATAGCTTCTATGGCCGCACTGATTTTATTGAAGATTCTCAACTGAGAGAAAAGTACAACTTGTTTAACCCTTTTTCATATGGGGATGGATTTGGGCAGGTTATTATCATGGAATTGTTATTATCTCAATGAGTTATTATTAAACATAGGTGTCGTTTCTTCATTTTCACTATATGTCGTATTTCACATCTTGATTTTCACCATTATAACGACTCTCAAGAATCTTAAGAAGAGGACAGAGGTAAGGTTAAAAGAAAAGACAAAGGGTTCGGTTACCACAACTGGACATTAGGAAGGTAGGTTAGAAAATTTTAACCTATGCATATCACTAAATAATTATTGAGCGAGGTATAATTATTATAAAGAAATATGAAGATAAGGTATAATTATTATTAAGAAATATGAACATAAGGTATAACTCTAATGAAGAAATATGAAGACAAATCAATTATTTGAAATAGAAAATATGATTTTTTAAAGTTAGTGATAAATTGATTTTGATTAATGAATATTGAATGGTGATCTATACTTTGGATAAATGTTCAAGTATTTTAAGAAAGTAACAAGGGTATTTAGATAGTGAAGATTTGAGAAGATTTTTGGTTTCTATCTTAAAAATTTAAGTTTTTTATCAAATAGACATTTTAGATTTTTTGTAGACCTTCAATACAATTTAAGATTAATTATATGGCATTAGGTTGAAAATTATCAATTATAAATGTGTAATGTTGCTCCAAATTTTATGCACTTAGTGGGTGACTCTAATCCATTGTTCACTTTATGAGTCTATATTTGCTATTTTACTCTTCATAGTAATTTGAGGGCTAACAATATTTAGAAATACCTATGTAAGGGTTTTCATTGGCCATGCCTAAACATATTCAAAAGATAATAGGAAAAGACAATAAGATAATATGTGTGATTTTGTTGTGCTTTTAATACACCAAATCCAAATATTTTATGATTAGTTACTTTTTAATTATCTAAAATGAGAGTGTTCTTTGATGTGTGCGAATAGTTTAAAAACATGCAATTAAATGCCTTCAAAAGTCAACACAAAACATCAAATTTAGTTAGCTCATGGAAAAAAAAGTAAAGGAGCAAGTTTGATGGTTTTAAAAAAAAAAAATAGGACCAATTCTAAAACTGAGTGGTGAAACTAATGACCATGGAATTGAACTAGATAATAAAATGGCTAGTCCAAGAGGCTTATATAAATGAATGTAGGTGTATTAATAGGTTTACTCTATAGTGAGCATAGGCGAAAGCATTAGAGCATGTACATACAAGGATAATGTAATGTGAAAAAATATAAATGGGGAACGACATTGGATATGGCTAGTTTTATCATTAAATTTTATGTCCATTGAAGAACAATAAATTTAAACTATAATATATCTCAAAGTATGTAACATCCATTGACATGCATGTGATGTAAATATTCAAATATCAAATTCTATGAATGATATTCCTTGAAAATATGAACCTTGCAAGAATGTGATCATGTTAGTGTGTAATTAATTTGTTATCTTCAAATAAACCTAGAAAAGCTAGAAATAGTGTATGATGAGTATTTTGTCTCACAAGTGAAAATTAAGTACAAAATGGGAGATTTGCCATCTATTTAGGAAAAACAGACAACAATAAATGAGTAAAATTAGAAAATTCAAGTTGTTCATAAAATAATAATATTTTTTTCGGCATGGTAGCCATGGAATGATAAGGTGGAAGGAATATAATGCATATTATATAATATTGTGCCTTTTTGGTCATGATTGGATGAGTCTCTATGGAACTTGTCAATTTACTTGAAACATAATGTAGAAATATAACCGATAATACATGCCCCTTTATGTGGTTGTTGTAGAGAAAATAGTTTTCCAACCTTAAGATTGATGAAATCCAAACAAGTGAATTGACCCTTGTGTCACCTCACCAAACTAGCACACTCTAGTGTGCTAGGGGGGGTGAACCCACAATACTGGGTTACACTTTTTTGCCTGAATGGACACTGAACTCTACATTTCAAAAAAAACTTTCAGATTTAGATGTATATTGTCATTAAACTATTTGAAATCAGAAGATGAAATAAATTAGAGTCTTTTGGAAATATATATATATATATATATATATATATATATATATATATATATATATGTATGTATATGTATATATATATACATATATGTATGTATGTATATATATATATAGATATATATGTATATATATATATACATATATGTATATATATATGTGTGTGTGTGTGTGTGTGTGTATGTATGTATATGTACATATATATACATATATATATATATATATGTATATATATGTATATATATGTACATATATATACATATATATATATATATACATACATACATATACATACATACATACATACATACATACATACATACATATATATATATATATATATATATATATATATATATATATATATATATATATATATATATATATATATGAATTGATTTGAATGGTTTTTTCGTTCTCCCATGAAAAATGATATGTTGCTAAAAATGTCATTTTCAAAGAGTTACATTATTTTCATAGAGCATAACTTTTTTTAAAAATAGATATCAATGTGATTCTTTTGAATTTAGTTTTGTAACATCCATACGAAGGGCGTGCAATTGGTTTGATGACATTATCATGATTATTGCATATTTTATTAACGTTTGAAGTTGAGTAAGGTTTAATTTTGACATACCTTGACTACATAGCTTACAACTTGTCGTGTATTTGTCTAATTTCATTTTTATTTTTTTTTATAGGAAGAGAACTCCAATACCTAGGGCATAGATATTTTTTAGATTTTTTTTTGTCTCATTTACTATTTTTCCATAAGCGTCAAACATATAGGTAGACATACGGTGAATTGTCTATGTTTAGTAAAACTAAAACTACAAAGTCATAATAAAATTAATATGTATTAACATTATAATCATTGGAAATATTTTTCTGAGTTGTACCTTACTACATAGATAGGTCTCTCAAATGGATTCATTTGATCTACCAAAAGATAAAGTCGAAGTGATTTTTTGTTAGCATTTTAATAGGTGCGAAGGAGATTCCATTGTTGGTATGAATGAGGAGTATAGATGTTATATCAATATTTTTTTATCTAAGAGGCTTTGAGATAAACATTTTTAATTAATTCCTTCAAATGAAACCTCACATGCATTAAATCATCATATTTTATTAAAAAAGTGTTATTTTAGCAAAAATTAGCATGTCTAAAAAAGTGTAACCCACTATTGTGGGGTTACTCGGGGGTCAATTAATCAATCAAGAATAAAAATTAACTTAATGGGAGATAAATAAATAACAATAACTCTAAGTTGTGATCTGAATTAAATATTCTTAATATTGAAAGTAAAAGGGCTACTAATCTAGATTTCCTAACAAAATCCTTTAGCTCACTGTCTCAGATGCTAGTGAGAATCTAGGATTATACCACATATTTGGGATGTCAGTGCACTATCTAGACATCATATACAAATAGTGTACTAAGTTTTGACTAGGAAAGTGCAAGAACAAAAACTAATCTGATTAGGACTAGAAATCGATAGATGCAAAAAAACAAACAACACATGAAGTACAAAATAAAAAATATATTATAAGTAAAGGTGAAAGAAAAGGAAACGAGCGAAACCTCGTGAATGGAGGTAGAAGATTCCCAAATCATCTAAGTCATTTCCTCCTTCAAAACCTACACAAAACATTGAGAAAAGGTGTTGGCTTATTTTTTTTAGAGGCCTATCAAAGTTGGACCCCTATTTTGGTGTTTTGACCTCCATAGAAAGCCAATATATGGTAGAGAATGATAATAGATGAATTGATAATGATAAAATAATAATAACAAGATAGAAAATGATAAGAGCTAAAATATGCTAAATAAAATAAAATAAGTGAGAGTAAGATTACTCCCTTTTGAAGCCATAATATCAAAGCTTGATGGGTTGAAAGGGATAATGAGCTTGTGTGTGCAAACGATAGCATTTGATTTGCAATAGAAGGAGAGTAGTAAACTAAAAAAATATCAACAATGTTGGATGAGAGCTCAAGAGGGTGTCTGAAATGTTCAGAGATTGTGTGAGACGAATTCAAATGACAAAGAGAGGGAAAATAAGGCAAAATCTAGAGTTCAATTGTGGATGGGGGATTCCTCACATCAATAGACTATCTAGAGAGGCATTACACTAACAAAACAACATGTGTACAATGCTCCAATGACCACCTTTAGTCTATAAATTCATGTGAAAAATGTGCATCATGCATGCATTTGAAACCAAATAGGCTACGTGGTCAAGAATCTAGACAAGGGAAGTGACAAGGCAAGTGAGATTAAAAGGAGGCTTAGGTGAAATTTCAATGTTAAAAAAAAGTGGAGATATTGCATGAAGAATAATTACACATGGTGTAATTTACAACATTATAGTTGTATCAAGTAAGACAAGGAATTGAATGAGAGAGAAAATTGAATAGGAAATAAATATAATCTACAGATAAATATAATCAAACATAAAAAAAATAGTGAATTGTAGTGAAAGTTTGAGTCTTCCTGGATGCAAATGTTGAGGAGGAAGTAGTAGAAAATACAAAATACTTTTTCAAAATAGGATAATTGGAATATTTAAGGGGTTTTGGCCTTCGCTTAGAGATCTATATAGTTGGATATTACAAACATGGGGCCCTATTTTGGAGGGTAATGTTAAAATCTATCTATCTATCTATATATCTATCATTATTTAAATGGTGGTCCCACAATAGTGTGTCCCACTTTTTTGGACATGCTGATTTTTGCTGAAATAACATATTTTTAATAAAATATGATGATTTAAGCCTTGAGAGGTTCTATTTGAAGGAATTAATTACAAATGGTTATCTCAAAGCCTCCTAGATTAAAAAATCATTTATATAACATCTATACTCCTCATTCATACCTATAATGGAATCTCCTTCGCACCTATTAAAATGCTGAAAAAAAATCACTTCGACTTTATGTTTTGGCAGATCAAATGAATCCATTTGAAAAACCTATCTATGTAGTATGATGCTATTTAGAACAATCTTTCTAATGAATATAATTTTAATACATATTGAGTCCATTATCACTTTTAAATAGTACATTAATTAAACATAAGTTGTTTGGTCATTCAACAACCTGTCTCTTCAAGACTTCAGGAAAAATAGTAAACTACAAAAAAAAAATTATGAAAAATATGTAGGAAAAGAGTATTTGTGTTACCTTTCTATAAAAAAAATAAAAAAAATGAATTTCGATATACACAGATCAAGTTAGAGCGATCCAAGTGACCATATGTCTAAATTACCATTGCTGTAACTTTAGAACTTAATAAACTATGAAATATTGACACAAAATCAATAAAAAAAATTGCATCCTTTAGATATTGAAGGTACAAATATAATCACGGAAGAATTACATCATTATCATATTTTAAAAAAAAATTATGTTGATCCAAGTGACAGTAACTCCTTAAAAACATAGTTTTTCACACAAACCACTTTTCGAAGGAGAAGGAAAAATGAACTTAAATGAATTTTAATTTTTTTTAAAAATATATTTTGAAACTAGAAAGAAATTCTAAAAGACTCTAGTTTACATCACCTTCAAATTCATAATAGTTTTGCGGCAACAGGTGTTCGAAAGTGAATTTTTTTCTCAGAATGTTGATCTCTATGTCAAAGTTGGCCAAAAAGTGGGACACACTATTGTGGGTATTTTCTAGTACCATTTCTCTCAAATATTCTAACTCTATATAAAAATTCGATATTGTAAAGAAAGAAAAAGCGAGTGAGGCATTGAAAAGACTATCAGTTACATAACATTGTTAGTGACCCATTTGTACAACTAGTGAGGCATTGTAAAAGGATATTTTCACATAAGCCATTGAGGTAGTTCAATTGGTTTTATTGCCCAAAAAGTTTCCAATCGGGAAAAAACTTGTGTAATATTATTTGTGTGTGTCCTATCTTTCTTGTTATCTATTTTTCTTCCACTAGACAATATTTCAAGTTTTTCTCAAGTGAAAAATTATTTTTAGAGTTTTTATATCACTGATCCACCCCCCTCCCCCCTCCCCCGCCCTCTCAGTGATATTGTACTCCAACATAAGTAATGTTTATCAAGTTTTTGCTTCCTATATCTTGTGCCTTGTGCATATTGTATACATTAAGAGTGTGGATAAATATGTAATTTATGTGAAAGGTAAATTCCATTATAAGAACATTTGAGTTCTTGGAGATATATGTCTAGAGAGATGGTGAAAACTGATTGTAGACTACATATTAGATCATCTTTGTGTTGCTAAGTGGTGTTATACTACCATTTGGTTGAATTATAATGGTAGTTTGGACCAAAGTAGAATAAATAGGTCTCTCAAAATTTATTGAAATTTTAGCATCGTCACTTATTTGTGGATGATATGTAGAGATCATCTTGCATCCTAGGTACCACAACACTAGAATATTTTTCCAAAATTGATTTGTGGAATTCAGATCAGAATCACTATGAATCGACCTAGGGATTGAATAGAGGTGAAAATATTGGTTCATGACGGTTTGCGCCTTGATTGAGGAAGTGTAGGGATGTGATCAAGCACAAAAGTGAGCACATTTCAAATAAAATCTACCACCACTATAATGATTAGTTTTCATGTGGATTTTGGAAGTCTAATATAATTCATTGAAATCTTGGTCCTTATTTAAATATGAATGAGAAAGGATTGATGTTGTCTAGAGGTGGCAATTAGTTCACCATATTGCATTGACAAACACCATAATCAAATAGAAACTATTTGATGTTCGTTTTCATCCCTCTAAAAAGGTTGTAACTTAAATTCATTCACAAATTTAAAGAAAACTAAAATGGCCTTTCTATAATATAGTATTACACTCAATTAAAGTGTCAATTACGAAACTATGTACATGCCAAAATCAGACAATCCTTACACCACAAATAGTTTAAAAAAAATAAAAATGTGTGATAACATTTCCTACACCAAACTAATTAAAAGAATATTATATATAAATTCATTAAATTCCGATTTCCATTTATTCTTAATAAAAGAATTAAAAACATGAAAAGAGTTATTTGACTCTTCCATTTTTCACCAAATATGGACAACTACGAAAGATTTTTAACTAGGCCCCTTTATGTGACATCAACCTTACAAAAAACAAGAAAAATTTAAAAGCAGAGGAAATAATATATGATACAGTCAGTGTCTAAATTTGACCATCAATCCTCCCCGTGAACCAATTTTGTTTCTCAGCTATGACCGAAGGCAACACTAATGCAGGCTCATTTTTTGGCCTGGTCAGTATCAAAGCAGAGTTAATTTGTCTATGAGTTACTCAAAGTTTTCGTTTTCACTGTATGCTGTGTTTGTTATCTTAGTTTATTTATTTACTTTTTTTAAGTTTTTATTGATAAAAATATCTTGTTTTTTTATTGCTATGATTGCGACGCTTGAAACAAAGACAAAGAGTTCGTTAACATTAAAGACAAGAGAAAATTAGGTTAGCGTATCCACGCATTAGGAAAGCAAGTTTGGAATTTTGTAGTGAGTAATTATTTTCTTTGACCTCATGCACATCACTAAAATATTATTAAGCTAGTATAATTATTGTAAAGAAATACGAGGATTAAAGAAATTATCTGAAATAAAAGAGATTGGTTTTCAGTAAATTTATGTCATTCTAATTAGTTGTATATAAATAAATTTAGATGAATAAATGATAAATGATGATTGATAATTTAAACAAATATTTTTGGAATGTGAAGAAAGTAATGAGAAGGATAATGGTTGTCATATTGTTATACGAATTCAATTTCGTAGGTTTTGAGTTAAATTCATTGACCCATGTTTCATGGATAGTGAGTGGTTCACAAGAACCCATCTCTCATGAGAATGAATGGAACACTTAGCACTCATTGCATCTAGGTGATGCTCAAAAAGGTGAAGCACCATGACTCCCAAGGAAATCATCCATCCTAATACTACTCCAGCTCAATCATGCTTAACTACAAAATTTTCCTCCATAGTTAAGCCCATTTGAGGATGCAAGCTGAGTAGGCTTAACCATGGAGGCAAACATAGTAGTTAAGCACCTTTGAGTTGGAGTAGTACTGGAATGGGTGACTCAAAGAGTACATAGTTGAATCTTGATAGCAATATCACAATTTGGCTTGGTGTGGAAAATGTCTCCCACTTATCAAAAGATAAGGGTGTTTAGTTAATGTAGATTTTGGAATATTTTATATTTTTATATAAAAAATTAGGTTCTTTATTAGATGAAAATCATAGCTATAGCCTTGTCCCGTTCCTTCAAATTTATCTCTACTTAGTCTATAAATTTGTTCTATTGGTTTCCCTATAAGTATTTGTATACTTTTTTATGACTCTATTATATCATTTTTGTTATTAAGTCTATGTTTGACTCACTCTTCCTAATAATTCAAAGGATAACAATATTTATAAATATATTATAAGTATTTTTATTTTTTTGTGCAAGGAGGGAAGTTCTTTTGTGTCAACCCTCATAAATGTTTAGAAATGTTCAAAAGATAAGACACAAGAGCTCTAAGATGGTATATGGAGAACTTTTATGCTTCTAGCACACCAAATCAAAATAATTTATAATTATTTATTCTTTTATGTTCTAAAATGAGAGAGTACGGTTTGGTGTATATATATATGATAAATGAATGCTAGTAAATTTATTTAAATACGAGATCATAATATCAAGTTGTACAAAAAATGTGTTTAGATAGTTTGTAGAAAGAAAGTGACAAGCTTAGTTAGATGATATATTTTTTTTCTTCTAAAAATTCAAAAAGGAAAAGATCATGTCTACAATTGTGGTCTAGATCCTTTGATCATGGAAATAACATTTGGAAATGGAATGTTTTGCTCCAAGTGACTTATAGATAAAAGGAAGTAAATATAATATATGACAAGTATTGTGAACTTGTTAGAGTCTTACATACAAGGATAAGATAGATGTAAAGTACATGAGAATGTTCTACGGGAAAAAAACCATGGGAACTCATGCTCCATAACAATAAATTAAAGCTAGAAAAATGAACTCAAATTTACATATAAGCTTGCACCAGTAATTAATATATGTATATTTATAAAGAAATTTCTCTACAATAAACACAAAAATAAATGAAAATTGTGATGATTTTTCCTTATTTCACCATTACATTTTTGTGCAACTTAAAATGCATTCATCTCCAATAATACAATATTTACAAATATACATGTTTGGTAATCAAAGTATACAAAAGGAGGTCAGAAAAACATAAACCTTACAAAAATATGATGATGTGTGTCCTTCAAGAGGCACTCTCTATACAAACCTATACAATAACGAAGTATTATACAATGGAAAGCTTTTATATCACATGAAGTAAAAATTGCGCTATACACACCTCTTCAATTCTTATTCTACATATGAAATTGGATATACTTCAGTAGGTTATGTGTATCACTCTATTTCCTTCTATGATTTCTCGTAAATACTTTTCACGGAAAGTGATGCTTTTGGCCTTGGGTTAGACGTTGTTCTCATGTAAGAAGGGTGACTCCTTTCCTCTACAAGAAAAAATCTTTCCTATTCCATCAACTAGTAACAGATGTTGGACTTTTTTAAGTAATACAAATTATTTTTCACACTTTATTAGAAGGTTAGATAAATGTAATCATATGATCATCAAATTTAAGCCCTCTCTACCCCGATTAAAGAATGCTAGAAATGAAAAGAGCAATGTAATTGGATAAACTTGAGCAAACCCTAACGTAGGCGCAGCTTTATTGAAGACTGTGTTGAGAGAATTATTAAAATGGACAGAACACGGATTTTTGTTAGTGTTTTTGTCAATGAGTTCGTAGGTTATGTTTTCTTCCCACAATCATGGCTCATAAACAAAATACAAAATGTTTGGCTCCTCACCTAAGTAGTCAAGAAAATTTTAGTAATAAGTTAATTGTATTTAGTTTAGGCATATCATTGGATATGTGGGAATTACATGCCATCGTTTTTTATTGGAATAACGTATATTAATTATGGAAGGAGTATAAATAGTCATTATTGTTAGTTTCGTAAATATTTAGTTCTTAAATGGTGCAGTGAATTTTGATGATTTTTATTGGTTGTCTTTGTATGCAATTTAGTTCTTTGAAGATATTGATGTACTCTAAAGATAACAAAGTCAAACTTTGTGGAATTCGTTATGTCTATAAGTGTCAAAAAAAAGTGGTCATTTCAAAGTGCCATCTAAAACAAATTCACTACTTCGACATTATGCATTCACTTTGTCAACCAAAATGAATGCACAATTCAGAAAATACTTATGCACATATTTCCTAGTGATCATGCACTATTGCTAAAAATAAAGTTCCACAATTGATATATGTTGATATTTCAATATTACCATTTAGCAATCATAGATAGCTAATCTAAGAAAACCTCAATGGCTGAAAAACCCTTGCAATATGGCTAAGTCTAAAATCTAAAGGCTAAACCCTAAACCTTTAGTTCATGTTTTGGCTGGTCAAACTAGTCAAATCACTTAAATGCCTCTGGCTAAAGGCTTTTTACATCATCCATTGACAGACCCCATTGTACCATTAACTAGCTACTTCATATGATTTCTTGCTCCTCGTGATCCCTTGTAGTTTTCTCTTCAAGTTGTTAGTAGTAGTGAGATGACAAGGAAATATTTTATATAAAAAAGAAAGACATCTTTCATTCTCTCATATGTTGGTGTCTAGTGGTGTTGATGCACATGCAATTGTGATCTAGATAAAAGAGAATATTGAAAGACCTTATCCTACATCCCCTCAAGGTGAATGACCACTTAATTGAATTGGACAAGGGTTCATGCAAGTTAGGTGGTAATTGAGGTGATGATGGTTACCCCACAATCCTATGGGGTTAAAAGAAATATTGAAGTTCGTGTTAGATAACTGAGAGGGGGGCTGAATCAATTAATTCTAGTTATCCTACAGTCTCAAACTCTCGGATGTATATATTCAAACTTTTCAACCAAATAGTCAACTCGGTAAGATAGCAATTTAACAATCTTTCTATTCATTTACTGAATGCCAGTAAAATTAATATTGTGTTTATCGATTAATCTAAAATATGAAATGTGTAAAGTAAACTATCAATCCAATCACATCAAATAACACATAACACAAGGATTTTAATGTTGAAATTCTGCTAAGGGAAAACCACCTGGGATGGGTAACCCAAAATATTTCACTCTTCTAAAGTGAGCTCAGTTAGGAGCCAACCCTATTAAAGGTTACAATGCACACTGTACAATGTGACCTAGTTAAAGGATCTATCACTACCAGTTAACTCTTGACCAACATTTACTATGGGGTCAAAAATAAAACCATCAACATTCATAGAATATCATTTTGAAATACAAATAAGACTGTTAAGTCCACTCAGTTAAGAGATTTAGCTATAACAATGGTTAAACTGAAATGCAATAATGATCTGATTCAAATACAAATAATATTGCAGAGTTTTAGATCTAAGCTAAGCTCAAAATACCTGCTCTGATCAATAATCACTTCAATCCTTCATATCCTTCATCATATTCAGCTCGGTCAACAATACTCTAACGCTTGGTTATGCCTATAGTTATGCTTGGTTATGTCTGTAACCAGCCTCATCACTGGTGCATGAAAAAATTCCTTTCAGGCGATTTCTCCTATAGATTCAATTTGCTCCCGGACTCAATAATGAATATCATGTCTCTTTAAATAGACTTCATAAACCATTTTCATCTCATCCATTAGATTTTGCCTCTTAATCTCCATCGTCCATTTTTCTATTTCAAGCTTCCTTGGCAGATGTGTCAATAACATGTTTCAACCTCTTCCATTCGATCATCTCTAAATTTTGTCAGCCGTTAGATCCTCATAACTAACTTTATATTTTACCTCAAAATCATACGCAATTTTCTAGCTCATTAATTCATTCGGCTGATATAACATTTACTTATTTTCTCTTACTTGGTTAATACAAAATGTGTTGGTGGATACTAACTCGGTTATTACTAATACTCGGTATACACTACACTGGCTTGGTCTATACAAAAATCTTCAATTACTATATGCTGTTGAATGTGGGCCTCTAATCCAACTACACACGCAACATAGTCATTACTCACGCAATCGAATTATGAAAATGAGTATGGATTACTCAATTGGAAATTCATGGTGAAGCGACCTGTTGCCTCCTAATTAATCGGGGTGTTTAATTACTCTTAGATTGGAGAGCTAACAACCATAGAATGAATTAATATGAAGGATTTTCAAAAGCTGGATGAGCAAAAACTAAAAATTAATCTAGAATGAAGTGCAATTTTAAGCTAAGAATGGAGATGCAAGATTTAATCTAGATAACTTGAAAATAAAGATGAGATTAACTATGAGCAAATAAGCAAACTTAATCTAATATGAGGTGCAATTACACTAAATGAAGATTAATCTAATAATGCAATGAAAGCTTGAAATTGTGAAATTGAGACAAAAAAAATGCTATAGTTTAGTTACTCTCCAAATTGCCCTCTTTCAAATAAAAAAAGAGGTTCATTAAATAGACAAGCCTGGGGAGAGAATGAAGAGTTTCTTGATTTGAAACTCCTAACTCTTCATTCCCAATTGAGACTAAAAAGCATTGAATTACTTAATTAAAAGAATGGATATTGCCACATAGGGGACCTTTCGAATATCTTGAATTATTAATTCAAATAAAGGTGTTCATTCAAATAACAAGTAATATTAATTCATTTTTTATGTATATTAGCCAAATGGGGTGCGTATAATTTAATTTAAAGCACTTAGGACTTTAGAATTAAATTAATTTATCATAGGGTAATTTAGCTAATAAAAGTCGAAGAGTTTAGGAATTAATTATAACATTTGATTAATGCAATTTAGGGTTTTTGCAATTGATATCAAGTCAAATAAAGTCAAGTAGGAGAGAGAAAATTGCCTAGCAAAGTAGGACTTTTAAGATGTAGAAATTTGAGGAATGCACCAAAATTGATTGAAATTAATAGGTGCCAATTTTGGGGTATTACATTTGCCCCTCTTTGAATTGATGTGAGAACAACGCGTTGATTCAAAGAATAGTTTGATGTGAAAGATGATGAGAATTTTTGAAGTCTAGGTTAGATTGCAAAGACAACAGTCTTAAAAGAGAACCAGAATCAAGGTTAGATTGCCCCAATACCAATTGATGAAGATGCAAATTTAGGACTATCACCAAAATCAAGGTTAGATTGCCCCAATACAAAGCTTAGCCCTCCGAGACCTGGGTTAGATTGCCCAGATAACGGTCAAAAAGAGATTTCAAGATCCATCTCTAGAATGAAGCTTGACTCCCAGGAATTAGGGTTAGATTGCCCCAATACCTAAAAGATTTCAAGAACCATCTGTAGAATGAAACTTGATCCTCAAGGATTTGAGTTAGATTGCTTAGATACCTAAAAGATAGATGACAAGATGACTAGATGCGAGGCACCGAGATGCCCCTAGCAATGAGAACTAATGATTCAGATCAGATTGATTCAAGAATTGATTCAAAAAAATTCAATGATGCAATCATCCTACCCCCTCGGGAGTGAAATCAAAAGATGACACGTTAGAAGATGATTGAAAGCAAGAGGTTGTAGATAAAGATACGATCGAAGATCCAAAAGAATTTAGAGCAGATTGAAGAAGCATCGAGAAGATGTAGAAGTAAATCAGAGCAATGCAAAGGTCCTATTGACCAAGTTTGACCAAAGTTGAATTTGATGAAAAGAGCAGAGATCTTGAGAAAATGATGAAAAGATGAGGATCTAGTAGGAAAATGATGCCAGAAGGTTGACTGCACAAGCATCCAATCCCAAAGGGTCTCAAATTTTAAAATGCAATTTCAAGCTATCTAGAGATGTCAAATTTCAATTTCGATCTAGAAAATGGATTCAGAATGGTCGATTTAGCCAAGGGTGCAATTTTTGTGCAAAACAGAGCACTTTTGAAAATTAGGTCAAAAGCTATATAAGACCCGGAGGGGTCATTTTCAATTCATTATTCACTTTGTCTTCTTGTGATCCTGAGAGCTCTGAGTGAGAAATGGAGGGTCTTCTGCTGCATATGCATCGATTTGAGTACTCCCGACGACACTCCCAGCCACCGAAGTATGACACACCTATAAGTAGTTGATAAACCTCCTTCCATTTTGATTTTTACCACTTTTTAGGTCAATTTAGAGTAGATCTAGCAAGTTTTGGGGTGTGTTCTTCCAATCTCGTGTGAGTAAGTAGTTTTCTCACACCGGCCTAGATCTCCTTTCATGTGAGGAAGTTGTTTCCTCACATCAGTTAGGATTCCTTCACCCGAGCTCTGCCTGGAAGCTCGCACAAGCTAAAAGTTGGTCTTGCACAAAATTTCTTATGCTCATGCATTAACAAGTCTAGTATCACACGAGGAAACAGTTTCCTCAAGTGAAAAGTTGCTGCAGAGTTTGAATGTCTTTGTCAAAATTTGTTGAGTTTGCATAAAATCAACCAAGTATAGCATCGCAGAGTCCTATCTAGGATAGATGCCTTACTGTATTTGTTGTTGTTGTTTCAAAAACCATCAAATTGAGATACTGATCAAATGTTATCACTTGCTTCGAAAGTTGACTTCTCCGATGTAGCCTTCAGGTCACATCATCTAGTGATTACTACATTAGTTCAGAGACTGACAGATGCAGAGAGTGCTCACATTGAGGGACTTGGTCTAGGATACTTGCGTGATCTACCTGACATTCGGGTAAATCACAGTCTTCTTGGTGCACTCGTAGAGCATTTCCATTCGGAGATGAACACTTTCCATTTTTTGATGGGGGAGATGACTGTGACTCTCGAGGACATATATAGGATCTTGAGGATACCCGTCCATGGTACTCAAGTAGAGTACGATACATAGCCACGATAGAGTATAGTAGCCTTAAGGACCATCTTCAAAGATGATCTAGTGATGGCCTGGGCCATCTCCTAGGAGGATCTTATTCATAGATACAACGGTGCTCACTCATTCCCTGTGGTTCTAGCCATGTTCTTGAGCTGCTATCTTGTGCCAAATCAAGGTCAGCATGGTTTAGAGTGTGGTTGGGGGACAATGCTGTAGAGGATGTTGGCCAGATCAGTAGTTAGATTCAGATGGGGCAAGTGCATGCTCACACAAATGTACCATGAGCTTCATGAGATCATGTATCGAGGCACGAAGACAATGGCAGCATGTGTCTTTGTTTTGTAGATTTGGGCCTGGGAGCATCTCCCTATTTGCAGGCCTATATTCCATGATACACGATAGGCATTGGAGCCTTATATTTATAGGTATGCAGGTTCGATGACTCAGCCTTTGCTGGGTAACACAAAGTAGTGGCGAGGATAGCTAGATGACATGGCAGCTGTTGTCTGGAGACCTTGGGTTGCCACTGAGCCCTGGGATGATGCTTGTCAAGAGATTTCTTTCATGTTTGTTTCACATCCACTAATTGGGTGTAGTGTTACTACCATTGAGAATTTCCTTGTCACATGTGTGTTGCGCAAGTTTGGTAGGTAGCAAGACATTTCACAGGAGTACTGCCCCTATGTGTGCTTCGCTGATGAGGAGAAGAAGGGGTGGCATCCTAGACTTGATCTGAGGCAATGTGCGATAGAGGCACGTATACCAACTGCATGATGGGACTATATGGTGGATGTCACCAATGTAGGGGTGACACCTGCATACAAGGACCGGTTGATAGCATGATCACATCCTAGATTTACATATCCTATCGGTATGGGAGCGCAACAGTAGCAGGTACTGGCTCAACAGGTACCAGTTCAGTAGCCTACACAGTAGTAGGTTGCATAGTAGGGGCCATAGGGACAGCAACAGAGAGTGTTGAGGCCTAGATTAGGACAGACTAGCATCCCTGCCAAGACCATGGGTTCAGATGTTGGAGTTGGGAGCAATGGGACCCAACAGAGGTCCACTAGGCAACGGACAGGTAATTCATCATAGCAGGCTCCTCCAGATGATGATACTAATATGCCTGATATTCTGGTAGGAGTAGGGACACCACAGCTACAGAAGGCTCTCAGGAAGAGTCATGGGAGAGTGAGGCAGGTCCAGTGGGAGCAAGATTACTACCATACCTGAGTCATCAGAGAGGAGACCCGCGTAGAAGATAGAGATGCTAAGATCAAATAGCTACTGGATGAGCTAGCACGGTCGAGGATCAAGATGAGATATGAGGCTGTTAGACAGCTTATTATTATGCATCTTACTGCGGGGTCATTCGGGATCTATCAGAGTAGGTGCCGCCATTTTCTGAGTATGCTGGAGCTCCATAGGCACCACCACTAGCACCTCCATAGGCACCACCATAGGCACCTCCACAAAAGGCACCTCCACAGTAGGCACCACCATAGGGACCGATGCCTCTTCCATAAAGACCACTACCACCACCTCCTCCAGGTGGTGCAAGACATAGTTAGCACATTTTGATATATATTGTAGCCCAGTTTTGATACTGTGTTCGAGTAGCACCCTTCTCTTTTGTACATGACATTGTTTCGATATATATATATATATATATATATATATATATATATATATATATATATATATATATATATATATATATATATATATATATATGAGATCGACAGTTTTGATATCATCATACTTGTTTGCATATTGCTTTGATATTGATGTTTTATGAGATGTTTCCTAAATGCTTAGATATATGGATAGATATGAAGTGTACATGCTTTCTTTTATGAATATGCAATGTGAAATGCAGTGATAGATGGATAGAATGTATGCATACATGTAATGAAATGAAATGCAAAGTGTAATGTATGATTTTGAGTTATGCTTATAATGGAGGCACATGTATATGAATATGTAAAATGTATGCATATGGATTTATGATAGTGCAATATATGGTACTAATCATCTCGTGCAAGATTGTAGCAATATATGACAGGTACTAATAAAAAAGAAGGATATGTTCAAAGATCAAGAGTGAGGACTAGACACTTGTGCAACCAAGATGAACCTGGGACAAAAGATGAGAACCTTTGATGTAGAGAAGACAATCAAGAGAGCACCAAACATTGTCTCAATGCAGCCCTAGAATGAACATGCAAGCTTAGAAAGTGCAAGCCTAGAATGAAAATGCAAGCCTAGGACTTTGTTGTTGGACTCCCCGTATTATCATCATAGAGCCTTTTAATTTTGAATGGTCACAAGATGCCACACAATCCTCACTGATATCGCTATCATGAGAATATGAGTATGACATAAGTCTTAGATTTGTTAGAATGAGGTGTAAGCATTAAGGCACAAAAAGCCAGAATGACCTGAACACCTGTTCCTTTTGATCTAGCAAGTTAACATAAGCATTAGAGCATAGATGCTAGAATGTCCTGAATGTTGCTTGCATACAGACACACCAGAAATGCAGGAGTTTCTTCTTTTGCCAAAGATTTCTTATAGTGACCCTTATGTTCACTTAGTAGGATGAGCATTTACAATTTCACTTGTAGCAGAAAGAAGTCACCCAAAAGACAAGGAGAAGAACCAACCTCACCAAAGTGTCCATATAAAAGGAGTTGAGGTATGCATGGCCATCCAATACGAGATGGATGCTCTTACAGATGGAGACCCCTCTTAGATAGATTCTTTGGATCATTGGAACTAAACCAGCAAGCAGAAAGCAAAGAATAGAACAAAGCAAACAAACAAGCACTCAAAGAAAAAAAAGCTCAGCATGCCCCAAAGAACCACAAATCCAATTTTAGTTTACATTCATGTTTAAGTGGATTGGAGTCAAATTTGAAAGATAATGTTCGAACTCCAGATGGGATAGCAACAGTAGGCAGACACAGTGAGAATGACTGGTGACCGTCGCGAGAGACGAAGTCTCAAGAAAATATCAGGAAGGTAAATGAAGTATTGTAATGATCCCTTTTTGGACCCTTCCTTGATTTCTAAAATTCACAATTAGAATTTGAATTGCGTTTGGGGATGGCACCTGCAATGGTTCATATTGTTGTATAATACCTATGTGAGTCCCCTCTCAAATATTATATGGTCTCTTCTTTTGTTCGTTCAAGACATAAATATATGGCATAGATGACACCCGATGAAGACCTAAATGTTCTCCATGTTCTATGATCATCCCCTAATCAATATAGTATCTTAATTATAATTGATATCTACTGTTTGATTAGATAATTGCAGACATTATAATGTCCCAAAATCCATTATCAGATTTCAATGTTCGAGAAATCTATAACTTATTCATTGACGTTGCTTTAGCTGGTTGTCTTCTACCATATAATCTTATCGCTTGTGTAATATGCTTCTTGGGTCTGATTACTCTTGTTTCGATTTGTAGTGATCTGAATATGGAAGTGGTGTCGACTGTGTTTGAGATAATGAATCTATACGCTAGATATGCCATCTCTCTGTATTGCTTCCTATGGTCAATGTTCATTGTAAACTTGGACGCTATTTACTAGTACTGAGTTTCTCTGAGGTTCTCCATCATTATCCTCCCTGTTCGATGTTGAAATACCTCCCAAGCACCTCATGATTACTTAAGGGAGTTTCGTTGCAGAATTCTTGGATGATCTTGACCACTTTTTGTAAGCCCTAGTTGGCGTTGAGTGTATTGTTCCTGTATTGTTTTGTTGACTGTAATATTTAAGAAATGCTAATTGATTCGAATGTAGCAAGTGTTGAATATCATCCTATCTAGTACAAATCATTGGTTATATATCTTGATCTTCCTGAATCTATATAAATCTGCCTGTCCATATATGTGTATTGCGTGTGTGTCTGATATATATATAGGATCATATATATATTATAGTCATCTCATCTTTGTATACATCTCCAAGAGACACAACCATTGCCTCTTCCTAACAATTAGATTAGTCTATGCTTAGCATAAATCGATATCTCAATTCATCCACCGTCTAGATATTAATCGCACAATTCTGTAACAGTCCTAATATCAATTCATTAGCACATGATTGGTTTGGATATTCTATACGGATGTTATCCATAAGACATACGATAGCTATATTATGAGAGTCATTATCTCATTAACTGGTGGATATAATAATATCTATCGATGCCTATATTAATAATAATAGTTGGTGTTGGTATTGACGGCTGCCAAGTGGTGGTCTCGATGGATGCTTCCGTTGTAATTTGGGATATCGCTGTAATAAGTATTTACTCTTTAAATTTGGGATATAACCTATAATGTATTTCATATCATTATGTCGATATTAGCTAATATAAATATATATTTATTTATATTAAGTTACATAAATAGAAATTAATATTATGATAATGATAATATAATATATATATATATTCTTATTGATAATTCTATTATTAATTATTATTATCATTTTATCATATTCATTAACATAATATTGATTTAATATTAATTTAATAATATATCATTATTAATTTATTTAATATTATTATTTATTACAATATTATTATTTATGCTATGATTATATCATTTATTCATTTTCATATTTGAAGATTATTATTATATATATTACAAAAATATAATATAATATGTATTGATACTTATATTATTATTTAATATTTGATATATAAATCTTTATATTTCGATTATTCAATATTAGAATTGTATTATATTATTTTAATTGATATATTATAACTTATATTGTAATTTGTTTATTACTAATATTCATAATGATTATATATTATATATATTAATAATATATTATTCTATGGATTGATATTAGTAATATTATTTAAGATTAATATTCTATTAATATTAATAATTAATTATATTATAAAATAATATTCAAATTGAGTTTACTCATTTGCATTGTCGATTACGGCTCATGACAAGTATCGACAGGAAAATGCAGTGAGAACCACTAGTGACCGATACGAGAGAGATCCTCAAGGCGAGAAATCTCAGAGATTCTAGCAAAACATTAGTAGGCAGAGACAGTGAGAACCATTGGTGACTGATGTAAGGGAGAGATCCTGAAAGAGAGAAGTCAAACAAAAGCTAGGTACCAATAGGCAGGCATAGTGGGAACCATTGGCAACTGATACACAAGAGATCCTCAAGGAGAAAAATCTCAAAAGTAGCTAGGCATCAGCAGGTAGACATAGCAAGAACCACTGGTGACTGATGTGCGAAAGAATCTCTGAAAGTGATAGGACAATGCCCCCTAGACCAGGCAGGTGCCCCCAAGCGTTACCTGTTCTAATCTACGAAGAGTCGAGGAAAATTTTGAAGATAACTTAAAGCAAAAGCATGAGCTAGCAAACCAAAGTGGGAAAAAAACTAAAGAAGGAAACAAAGGAAGAAAACTAAAGTAGGAATGCAAGGAAGCTAAAGCAGGAAACTAAGAGCCAAGCAGTGCTGAGATGAGATATAGCTTCAGGAAACAAGAGGCGTCTACTTACCAGGTTTTCACCATCTTCACAGACATTCTATTTTTGCTACCATGATGTCTGTTTACTAGGTTTTCATCAATGGCACATTTTTCTCCTTTTTCAATTTTTTTGTACTTTTCTCTTTTTTTTTCTTTTTTTTTGTATTTTTTGAATATCTCATTTTTTTTGTATTTTTTATTTTTTCACTTTTTTTTCAATTTTTTTTTCAAATTTTCTATTTTTTTTAGTATTATCAAGGCACCTATTTACCATGTTTTCACTAGGATAATACATACATCAAAGTGCCTGTTTGCCATGTTTTCACTAAGATGATCATTTTTTTAGGACATTTTGTGATTTTTGTGATTTTTGAGAATATACCATTTTTAGGATTTTTTCAGGATCAATAAGTATGTACATGAGCACATAGAGAATGTCAGCTGTAGAACTTCTTTAGATGAAGAGCATTGATTGGCTCTTTGAGTTGCTCTCCTTCAGTGGTGGAGAGTTGGTAAGCACCAGATCCAAATGCTGCAGTAATAACATATGGACCAAGCCAATTTGGTTCAAATTTCCCTTTTTGGATCCATTACTGCTGATTCTTGGGGTTCTCTCTCAGGATGAGATCACACACTTGGAATTCCCTTTGTCTGACCTTCTTATTGTATGCTTTAGACATTCTCTTTTGGTATGCTCGAAGATGATCGAACGCCACCTTCTAACATTCATCTAGTAACTCTAGCTCTTGTAGTCGAGATATTCTAGTTTCTTCATCAGTGACAAGGCCTCTTAGAGAGATTAGCAATTTAGGAATCTTGAGCTCAATAGGAAATATTGTTTTTGATCCATAAACCAAGGTGAAGGGCATGGCCCCTATTGGTGTTCAAATGCTTGGTCTATAGGCCCATAAAGCTGGATTAATCTGGAGGTGCCAATCTCTACCAGATTTATGAACTATTTTGTGCAAGATTTTGAGAATTGTCTTATTAGAAGCTTCTGCTTGTCCATTACCCTGAGGATAATAGATAGATGACCAATGTTGAATGATCCTGAATTTGGTGCACAAATCTGTCAGGTCCTTGTTCTTGAATTTGCCCCCATTGTCAGTGATAATAGATGAGGGTACACCATATCTGCAAATAATATAGTTCAATATAAACATAGCAATAGTCTTGTCATCAGGTATAGTCAGAGGGACTGCCTCGACCCATTTGGTAAAGTAATCTGTAGCAATGATTATGAATTTATATCCTCTTGAAGAAGAAGGATGTATCTGACCTACTAAGTCAAAGGCCCATTGCTGAAATGGCCAAAAACTGATAAAAGGAATAAGCTCTTTAGTAGGAGCATGAATCAGATTCCTGTGATATTGGCATTGCTTGCAAGTCTTGGCATATTGAACAACTTCTTTCTCTATATCAGGCCAGTAGTATCTAGCTCTAATAAGTTTATGAGCTAACATCAGACCACTCAAATGAGAGCCACAGATACCTTCATGTACCTTAGCTAGCGTAAGTTTGGACTCATCGGGTTCTAGACGCCAAGGAGGGTACCGTCTAGACCCTGTCTATACAAGTCATTTGCTATGATGACATACCATGAAGCATTACAAATGAGGTGACATTTCTCATTAGGGCTATAGGTGTCTAGAATGATTTGGTCATGGAGGTAGGAAAAGATATGGTGGTAGTGAGATGAGTCATGTCCAATGATTGAACAGATCATCCTAGATTTAGGAATGTCATAGGCTGGGTAGCATAATGTTTCCACCAAGAATTCATGTTTGAAATCATTTTCTGGCATCTGTAACATTGAGGCAAGAGTGGCCATAGCATCAGCTACCTTATTGTCTGCTCTTAGAATTTGTTGGAAAGAGATGTGTGCAAAATACAACTTGAGATCATCCTCCATTCTTTTGTAAGGTATTAACTTGTCATCTTTTGTTTGATAGACATCATTAACTTGATTGATGATTAACTGAGAGTCTCCAAAGACCTTGAGCTCATCCACATGCCACTCAATGGCTATCTTCATACCATTGATGAGAGTTTCATATTTAGCTATGTTGTTTGTGAAAGGAAACAACATCTTATAAGATTTTGGTAATGAGTATCTTTGAGGTGTTATAAACAAAATGCCTGCATCTGATCCTTGTTGAGTGAATGATCCATCAAAGAACATGCTCCAAGACTGATGTGTGAGAAGCATGATGGATTCATCTGGGAATTCAATGTTCGAAGGTTTGTGATCCTTCAGAGGATCCTCTACCAACTAATCAACAATCATTTGTCCTTTAATAGCTTTTCTTTCCACATACTCAATGTCAAATTCATTGAGAATCATAACCCATTTAGCTAATCTACCCATGAGGGTAGCTTTGCTTAGTAAGTACTTCAGTGGATCAATTTTTGTAATAAGCCTCGTAGTGTGAGCCAACATATAATGTCATAGTTTCTATGAAGCAAACACTATAGCTAGACAAGGTTTTTGAATGACTGAATAGTTCATCTCATAGGAAACCAATGTTCTGCTGATATAATAAATAACTCTCTCTTTATTATTCTGATCCTCTTGAGCTAGGAGAGCACCCAAAGATGTGCTTGTGGCTGAGATGTACAGTATAAGAGGCTTCCCATGAATAGGAGGCATCATAATAGACATATTAGCAAGATACTATTTTATTTGAGTGAGTCCCTTGTCACATTCCTCATTCCATTCATAGGTCACACCTTTATGCAGAGTTTTAGTGAATGGTTGTGATTTGTCAGCCAACTATGAAATGAACCACGGAATAGATTGTAGTCTTCCCTGAAGACCTCTCATCTGACTTATATTTTTAGGTGGAGGCATGTCCATAATAGCTTGCACTTTTTATAGATCAACCTCTATGCCCTTAGCTGAAATGATGTAACACAAGAGTTTTCTAGAAGTGCCACTTAATGCACATTTCTTGTGATTAAGTCTAAGACTAAATTGTTCCATGTGGTCAAGAATGGGACCCAAATCTTCAAGGTGAGTTCTTCACTGCATAATTTTAGCTAAATTATCATCTACATAGTCCTCCATTGTCTTATGCATCATATCATGAAAAATGGTAGTGACAGCTCTCTGATATGTTGCTCCAGCATTCTTAAGCCCAAAAGGAATGACATTCTAGTAGAAAGTGCCCCAAGAATATGTGAAAGTGGTCTTTTCTTGATCCTCTAGCATAGTTTTTATTTGATTATAGCTAGAGAAGCCATCCATTAGGGAATACATCTCATAACCTACTATCATGTCCACTATCATGTCAATATTAGGCAATGGGAAGTCATATTTTGGACATGCCTTATTGAGATCCTTGAAGTCTGTACACACACGAATGGATTTATCATAATTGGTGATAGGAAAAATGTTTGAAATCCATTTGGCATAGTCAATTTCTCTTATGAAACTAGCTTTAAGGAGCTTCTCTAGTTCAACTTTAACCAAAAGTGCCACATGAGGGTGCATCTTTTGAAGCTTTTGCTTAACAGGCTTGACACCTGGTGCAATGGATAGATGATGCATGATCAGATTGGGATCCAATCTAGGCATATTAGAATAGGTCCATGCAAAGTTTATTTTCTTGCTTTGAAAGAAGCTAGTGAACTCTTCTTTTTCTTGTGTAGACAATGACTGTGCTAGATGTATAATTTGCAAAGCAGCCTTTGTACCCAAATTTATTGGCTATGTCATCTCTATCAAAACTGATGATATCTCTTGAAAAAGGCTCGGTAGAGTATCAAGTATCTCATCCTTGGGCACCTTAGAGAGGTTTTCACCCTCAGATACATATTTTATTTTTACTATTTTTGGCTCTGATACTGCCACAATGTGGTTTTCACCATTAGAGCATCTATTTTTTTTTCTTTTATTTTTTTGACTAAGATACTTGATATCTGCCTCTGTCATGTTGACACTGCTTTTGCTAGTGGAAGACATTACAGGTTCAATAGCATGGAGGTAACAGGCTAGAGTGTAATCATTTTGGAATGTTAGGACTTCATTGGATGAGGAGGGGGAGTTCTAGTCGATAAGATCAGGATGGCGGAGTGAAAGAGTAGTAGTGGCTGGTTCAATTGCGTTCATGGTATAACCATCAAAAGCGTTGACAAGCAAGTCAAGACCTAGAGTGATTTCATCCAAAGGAGTGTTCGAATCCCTATGAGAACCTAGGTTGAAAGTAGAGGACAAGTCGACATCAGTGGCATCAAATTTGTGCTTCCTAGCACTAGACCCTTCACCTACTTTGAGAAGTCTCTCATATACATGAACAATATCTATGTCTACATCAAAAGTAGCAGCAAACAAAGAGTCAAACTCATATTCATGTGAGTCAGTACTTGATGTGGGAATTCCATTAGCGCTAGCATCATCATCAGATTGATTATCATCTCTGGTGGCATTAACAACTTGCTAAAGTTGTTCTTGTTCAAGACACTTTTGAAAATGTGGTAGTATATATCATTCACCTATAAAACTAAGATCATTATTCAATGTTTCTTTCCATTTCTCATATGTGAATTGATGCACTGAAGAGGTTTTATCAGAATCAGCCTCAGAATAAGTATCAATACCAGTCTCTACCATATGGATAGGTATGATAGGCTCATTAGGTTCTTCAAAGAATGCAACAAGATCCAGAGGTATGGGATAAGGAAAGATGTCTTCATCAGAGCTAGCCTCTGGATTTACCTTTGGTATAGTATTGTCAGATTCTAACTCAGGTTCAGGTTCAGGTTTAGGTACAGACACAAATTTCTTTGTCCCTAAATGGAAGGCAGTATTTTTAAAGCCTAGGCCAGTAGTGTCCTTTGAGTGATGACCTGTAGCTTCAATAGGTTTTAGCAAACCATTTTCATTTATTCCTATAGGACCACTCCCCTTGTATCCAAAGCGCTTCATGATTTTGAAGCCTTCACTATAGGGTTTTTGTTCCAGATCTAGAGGAGGAGTAATCATTTTAGATGCTTCTTTCCCTTTATAGATCCAGGCTATGATAGCTCTCTCTTCTTCCTCATCCTCTAAAGGTGTTGTAGCCTTGACAAAGGCACCATTATAAACTATTTAAGGAGAGCTAGTGGCAGATTTGTTATTCTCAGAAGGTCTCCCATAAGAACATGGAGACGAAGGAAAAGCAGCTAGAGATAGCATAGGTTCAATTCGGTATTCTCCCATGCCTGTATCCTCAAGCTTCAAAGTTTGTTGCATTTCTCTAAGCTTAGCATCATAAAAATTAGTGGATTCTCTATTTGTCGGAACCAAACTGTCAGTAGATTGCACAAAGGTGTTGCAAGAATAATTGGTATTAGCAGGGAAAGTGACTTCCGCACCATGGAAAGGAAACTTGATGCATTGATGGTATGTAGATGAAATAACCTGCATCTCATGAATCCATGGTCTACCCAAAAAAAATTTATACACAAGAGGAATATCAAGGACTTGAAAAGTAGCATCTCTCTCAACAGGTCCTACATGAATAGGCAGCACAACTAAGCCTTGGGATTTGTGTTCTTCTTCATCATAAGCTTTGATGGTAATCTTTTTGCGGGAGTCTATGCAATCCTCATCATAACCTAGCTGAGTAAGAAACTTAGAAGAACAGATATTGAGACCAACACCATTGTTTATAAGCATTCAATGAACACGTTTGGGACCTATCATGACCTCTATGTGCAAGGGAGCATTATGCGGATGGCTCAAGGAGTGATCATCTTCTTTAGAGAAGGAAAAATAATGTAGCAAAGTTAAATGACCCACCATAGATTGGAACTGATTGAGATCAAGATCTTTGGGAACATTTTCCTTAGCGAGGGCTTTATCCAAAATCTGCCTATCAGCAGGCGATATTTTCAACAACTCAAAAATGGTAATTTGAGCATTGGTTCACTGGAGCTGATATAAAATGCTATAACTAGTGGCGCTAGGTGCAGGAGTCAATTTTGAGGCTTTGTTAGTAGGACCAGTAGTAGTCTTATCCACCATTTGTTTCAGAGCAGCCTTGTCTACACTTTGTTTCAAAGAATCCTTATCCACAGTTTTCTTTGGAGGATCGGGACCTTTCAAAATGACTCTTCCATGTGATCGAGTAATGACATTAGCACAATATTGAGTTTGTTCAGATTCAAATGAATGAGATGTGGAACTACGCAAGATAAAAGGAGTCTTAGATTTGGGAGCATCGCTGCTCCCCTTGGAAGTGATCACATCGCAATACTCAACTTCAATACGTTCAATCATGTTGATGACATTATCGGTAGCAATGTATGTGTAATTAACCTTGGCATTGTTGTTCTTAGTTGTGGAAGACTCACCTTTCTCATGAGGAGGGAAAGGATTCTTAAACACTTGATGGTCTGAATTCTTATTATGGTTTTCCACAAGAATGTCACCATTATCAATGAGATCTTGAACCTTATGTTTTAGTTGAAGACAAGTAGACATCTTATGACCAATGTTTTGGTGATAGTCGCAATAGCCATTATCATTCCACCAATGATGTCTTAGGTGTGGGTCATAAAGATGTTTTTCCAAAGGAGTGAGCACCTGATTCTATATAAGAGTTTTAAATACCACATCAAGAGGCTCTCCCAAAGAGGTGAATTCATGCTTGGGTCAAGAGGCCCAAGGTTTGTTCCTAGAAAATCTTGAATTTTGCTGATTATCTGTTGTGGTCTTTTAAACAACCTTAGCCGCTTGTATACTGGAAGTAAGATTAAAGATAGGCTTTGAAGGCTTTGCGGTGACATTATCAACCACTCCATCATTCACAACGTCTGTGTTCTTGTTGACATTCTTTCCTTTGTCCTTGTTTGTGGAGAATCCTTGCTTATTATCCTTATTCAAAGTTAACTCTCCCTTTGTAATCATGAAGGCCTCTATCCTCACAGCCTGTTTGATCATGTTGTTGAAATTCAAAGGACCTTGTAGTTGTACCTGATATCCAAAGTCTGGGAGAAGATTGTCCAAAAAGATATCAAGTTTCTCAGATTTAGGAAATTCACAAGGATACTTTGTGCAAAGTTGTCTCCACCTTTGGAGAAAAGACAAGAAAGACTCTCCATGTCATTGTTTCAAGTTACACAAGTCACAAATGTTGACAAGGTGCTGAATGTTGTGAGAATAATGTTGAAGGAAAATATTAGTGATCTCATCAAAAGTCTTAATGCTAGGGAGCAATCGGAAAAACCATTCCATAGCTGGTCCACCCAGGCTATAGGGAAAGAGTCTCATAAGATAAGTTTGATCATGCATAAATTCCATAGACAATGCACCAAACTCCCTCAGATGATCTTGGGGATCAGTTGTACCCATGTACTTGTCATATTTGGGCAACTTCACTCCTTTTGGAAAAGGAGGCATGCAAATACTTTTGTCAAAAGGAAGAGGGCATATACTATCCATTCTAAATTGTTGCATGGACTTATCTTTTTCTTTTGCCAGTTGACTAATCTGATCTTGCATGATCTGGATCATCTTTTGTAGCTTAGCGGTTTCAATTTCTTCTTCTTTAGCTACAAGTGTTTCAACTTGAAAGTTTGGGGGTAACTTGACCCCTTGTTGTGCTAACTCAAGAAAGTACTTCTCCTTTTCTTCTAAAAGGAGGATTTCCATCATTTTGATAAGGCTTTGTTAGCTTTAGTAGTGTCTATATCATGTTAGGTTATCACATCATTTTCATTACCAAGGATCTCATAGATACTAGGAATTTGATCTTGTTGTTGATCGTCTTGGTTCTGATCGAACGGAGGAGCACGATAGTGGTATGCTGCTTGTTGATCACCTTGAATTTTGTTTTGAGATTGATCATCATTATGGGTCTTGATTTTGGTCATGTTGAGATTGACCATAATGTTTCTCATTAGAAGTTTGACCATGGTATTGGTTATTCTGAGATTGATTTTAAGTTTGGTCGTATTGGCCTGATTGGAAGTCAAAAGGTCCTCCCATCTTTTAAGCGTAAGTTCCTCCAGCAATTGAAGCCTCAGTGAAGTGATATGAACGACACCAAAAAGGCACATCTAAGGTGACTTTTTGTGAATGAATAGGATCAAAAGATTTAACAAATTTTGGTGGGAAGATATCGTGATCGGTATCGATAGATTCAATAATAGGAGTAGTCCAAGGAAATGGTCTTCCAAAGTCATGGAACAATGAATTATCTTGGAAGAATGAATTGTCTTGTTCTTGCAATGATTGAAGCCTCAGTGAAGCGATATGAATGACACTAAAAAGGCATAGCTAAGGTGACTTTTGGTGAATGAACAAGATCAAAAGATTTAACAAATTCCGGTGGGAAGATATCGTGATCGATATCAACAGATTCAATAATAGGAGCAGTCCAAGGAAATGGTCTTCCAAAGTCACGGAACAATGAATTGTCTTGGAACAATGAATTGTCTTGTTCTTGGAATGAGAAACCAGGTTGTGCTTCAAACAATAGATTAAAACACTCTTGGAAGATCGGAGGTGACGGTTGAGTCAGACTATCTCTCAAAGTACTCAATGACGAACTTGAGGATCCCTCACAAAAATCAGATTTTGCAACAGATTCGAGATGATCTATTTCTTGATTATTAGGTTTCTCTCAACTTGGACCAGTATTCTGAATGGGGTAAGTCTTGCCACTTCAAGTCGTGACAATCATAGATGAAGATGTGATGAGAGAAGACTCAGGATAATGCTAGACTCTGTCTCTAAGATAATGAAAAGGATATAAATGGCTAGAACAACCAAGATGCGAGATGAACTTGGTATGAATCATTAAAAGAGATGGCTAGAATAGCCGAGATAAGGCTATCGCAATGCGAGGTACAAAAGCATAAAGAGATAAGGTGAAAAAATGAGAGATAACATGAGTCAAAGCAAAGATCGATCAATTCTCAGTTTGATACACTCAGTTTCTAACAGTGAACTATAGGAAAATAGAAAAATAGACCACAAGCAAGAAAAGCAGATCAGGAAAAAGTTTGACGAGTCAACAGGAATTTACGCTCTATTTTTAAAATTGGGGTACAGGCTCGCATGAGAAAGTACTAGGTCATGTGAGAAAACACAAAACTTCATGTGAAAGAACAAAGTCTTGTGTGAGAAAGTGCTCTGAAAAGTGAAACTTTGCACGGGAAAAATCCAAAGTTTGACAGTTCAACATAGTTTTTGCGGTTAAAGTTAAATTTTGAGATATAGCCTGAACTGATGTCTGATAGAAAATCTAGTTTCCTGACAGGTTTGTAGAATAGTTTAATCAACAAGCTCATTTTGAGGAATTAAAGCATTTGTTTAAAGACAAAAAGGTTTAGATCAAGCAGCTATGACACAAGAAGTAGTCGCTAACAAACCTATCAAGGACAAAGCAACTTGATAGAATCAGGGGAGTCTTTGTTTGATAATGATTGGACAATGTTTAAGACTCAATAAAAAACACATAGCTTATCCATACCAAAAAAATGGTGAGAAGCCAAAACCTTTGCCCCATTGCTTATGCGCATACGTGCACCTCAAACAGCCGTGTCACCCCCTAGAGGTCACCTATGTTTTTGATGTTTCCAAGGACTCAATGGTGTACATTCAAAGGTTACCCTTATAGCAGGGGCTAGTGTTGTAACCACCTTCAAGCATCTAGGAGTATTCCTATGATGGGAATCTACGAGAGAGATTCTTCCCCCTCCCTGTTCAAAGATTATGACTCCTTTCAGAGGTGAACCAGGTAGGCAACTAACTAGGGAGAGTTCTTAGTAGGCTTCCATTCACACTAACCTTTGGTGCCCCTGATATAGGGTTGAGGCCTCGCAGGCACACCAACAATTGAAAGTCATACACCCTCGCAAGCAGGGCTAGGAGCAGCACCATTCAGTACAACAGACAAGGCCTCCTCAAGATGATAGTAGAAATCATGAGAAGGAAGTTAACATGGTTTTGGAGTCTTTAGACTCAACAAAACATTCTTTATTATAGTGAGGCGGAATTACAGGCGATAGATACGTACTCACTTGGGTCATTCTCGGAGGTTCAACTTCCGGCAGGCTCTCTAAAGGTGACACAACTTGGCTTAGATACGAGGGTTTGATTTTTTGTTTCTCTCAAAGAGAGAAGAGCATACTTCTCTACCTCATCACTTCACCCAAACACACAAAATAGATTCATCACCGAGTTAGTTTCACTCAACCAAATCCACACACTTTTGGGTTTCTGGTTCTCTCAAAGAGAGAAGAGAATAATCCCCTGGCGAATAGAAGTGCTAAAGATTCACTACCTTTCTCTACTTCCCCAAGAATTTGTCATATTAGTAGGATCATTAGGTTTTAGGGTTCATTCATGGTCATCGCCTCCATGTAATGAAGAGCCAAATTCCCTACCCACTATCAAAATTCTCACAAAATTTTAACAGAGCCCTAATTAGACTATGTGAATGAAAGTAAGAAACAAACACAACATTTTAGCAAGTCTTCATCTATCGGCCTGCAATCAAACCATTAGCATGTTTCATGTTCTTTGACAAACATCCTGCGGGAAACTATTACGTTGTGATAGAAAACTAGAAATATGAAATCAATAGGACAAAGTAATGTTAGAAACAATGCAGGAAATTTCACAGAATTGGCAAATTTTAAAAACTAAGACCAGGTCTCGCATGAGGAAGTACTCCATAGCGTGCGAGAAAGTGCAGGGTCTGGGGTGAGATAGTACAATGTCACGCAAGAAAGTTCTATAGGGAGCAAAACTTCACGTGGTACACTCATAAATCTCATGCGAACTTCCCTACACAGAAAAGTATAGATGTACGATAGATTGCAAAATTCAAAAAAAATTTAAAAAATTAATGAGGCCAAAAATCAATTTTTCTGCCCCATGGTGGGTGCCAAAATGTATGTTGTTGAATGTGGACCTTTAATCCAACTACACATGCAACATGGTCATTACTCACACAATCAAATTACAAAAATGAGTATGGATTACTCAATTCAAAATTCATGGTGAAGTGACTTGTTGCCTCCTAATTAATCGGGGTGTTTAATTACTCTCAGATTTGAGAGCCAACAACCATAAACCGAATTAATATGGAGGATTTTCAAAAGCTAGATGAGCAAAAACTAAAAATCAATCTAGAATGAAGTGCAACTTTAAGCTAAGAATGGAGATGCAAGATTTAATCTAGATAACTTGAAAATAAAGATGAGATTAACTATGATCAAATAAGAAAACTTAATCTAATATGAGGTGCAATTACACTAAATGAAGATTAATCTAATAATGCAATGAAAGCTTGAAATTGTGAATTTGAGACAAAAAAATGCTATAGTTTAGTTACTCTCCAAATTGCCCTTTTTTGAATAAAAAAAGAGGTTCATTAAATAGACAAGCCCGGGGAGAGAATGAAGAGGTTCTTGATTTGAAACTCTTGACTCTTCATTCCCAATTGAGACAAAAAAGCATTGAATTACTTAATTAAAAGAATGGATATTGCCACATAGGGGACCTTTCGAATATCTTGAATTATTAATTCAAATAAAGGTGTCCATTCAAATAACAAGTAATACTAATTCCTTTTTTATGTATATTAGCCAAATGGGGTGGGTTTAATTTAATTTAAAGCACTTAGGACTTTAGAATTAAATTAATTTATCATAGGGGTAATTTAGCTAATAAAAGTTGAAGACTTTAGGAACTAATTATAACATTTGGTTAATGCAATTTAGGGTTTTTGCAATTGACATCAAGTCAAATAAAGTCAGGTAGGAGAGAGAAAATTGCCTAGCAAAGGAGGACTTTTAAGATGTAGAAATTCAAGGAATGCACCAAAATTGATTGAAATTAATAGGTGCCAATTTTGGGGTATTACAATTACCAACCACAATAACTTGTTCAATTATGATCTTCAATACATAAAAATTTCACATGTAATACAATCAAGTCAACAAAATGATGCTATAGACTCATCAATAAGTTACCCAATGTATACCTTAGCCATATCTCCATATCTATCTCTTCTTCTTGTAGATATCTATTTCCTTTACCATTTTTCTTCATCAGATGTTTGTAACTATCACGATAAGTATAGTCAAAACTAGTTGACATCAATGACAACATATTCATTGATTTAATTATCTTGCATATCACTTTAATAGATCAATGATCTCTAATCACTATCTTTCACTTGTCCATTCAGTTCATCAGGTTATTCAATCAGTTGTAGATTATCAATCTCTCCCTTTGGCATTGATGGTAACACAATAAGAAATATGCCATAGAATACCAAACATCTATACTACAACTCTATTAGTAAATGTTGTAGCTCGGTAAGCTCTCCCTATCTTGATCATTTAATATGTTTAATAACTACATAGTATTTCAACAGACTCTCCTTGTGAATTTGATCTTCTTCTTCCTTTTCTAATACTTTTCTGCCATTGGATAGATATTAGACTTTCTCTGCCATCTTTGTGTTCTCTCTAACTAATATTTCATTGAATCTTTCTCTCCCTTTGACAACAATGCCAAAAAGAATTAAAAACTCTCAAATATCCAAAAAATTATCTCTGTTGTTCGGTTTAGATTATGTACCTTAATGTATAAATATACAATTTTCCTCTTCCATCTTTCACAACCTTAGAAAACCTAATGTGTGAATAAATTTTGCATCAACATTATTTGATTTTCTGATAAAGTATAGGTTGATGCAACCTCCTAATCACCTTAGTGACTGATAGATAGGGGATGGACCCCTAGTCTAGTCCTCATGTACTCAAATGTATCCTTCGGAAAGGGTTTAGTAAATATGTCTGCAAGTTGCTCCTTAGAATTCACAAACTCCAGTTTCACTTTCTTTTCTTGTACTTGTTTTCTCAAATAGTGATACTTAATAGATATATGCTTTGTCTTTGAATGCATCACCGGATTCTTCCAAATTTTTATAGCACTTGTGTTGTCACAATATATAATCATTGGATCAGTGATCTCCTCATTCATATCTTTCAATAGTTATTTTATCCATGTGCAATATTTGAACAATTAACAGCAACAACAACATATTCTACTTCAGTAGTAGACTAATAAATACATGCTTGTTTCTTACTTATCCAAGTAACTAACCTTTCTCCCAAAAAGAATGCTCCACTAGTTATGCTCTTCCGGTCATCAATATTTCCAGCCCAATTTGCATTGGTGTAAAATTATACTTCAAAATTTCCTTACTTCTTGTACCATAAACCATAATTTTTAGTGTTCTTCAAGTATCTCATATTCCTCTTAACAGAAGCCATATGTGATTCCTTAGAACTAGCAAAAAATCTTGCTACAATCCCAACAGCATGTGCAATATCTGGTCTACTATGCACAACATACATCAGTTTTCCAATCATTGATCTATATAATGTTTGATTTACCTCGGTTGACTGATCATCTTTTGTCAATTTACATCTCATGACCATCGGTGTACCTACCAATTTTGAATCTTCCATACAAAAATTATTCAACACTTCTTTGATGTACTTTGATTATGTTATGAATATCCCTTCATTCTATTGTATAATTTGTAAACCTAGAAATAATGTAATCTCTCCAAACATTGAGATCTCAAATAACTTTCTCATTTCATCAGCAAATGATTTGCAAATATTATCATGTCCTCCAAATATAATATCATCAACAAAGATTTTAGCAATAAGAATATTTTCATCACTTTCTCATTTCAAATACAAATTTCTATTGTCACTTGTCCTCACAAATACAATAATGATAAGATAAGCATACAGTCTTTCATACCATGCTCTCGGTGCTTGTGTCAGTCTATACAATGCTTTGTGCAATTTACATACCATGTTATGCTTATTTGGATCAACAAAACCTTCAAGTTGTTCAATATAAACCTATTCCTCAAGTATCCCATTCAAGAATGTAGATTTAACATCTATTTGATATATTTTAAATCCTTTGTGTGCAACATATACAAGTAGTATTCTAACTCCTTGAAGTCTAGAAACTAGTGCAAAAGTCTCACCATAGTCAATTCCTTCTTCTTGTGCATATCCTTTCCATACAAGTCTTGCTTTGTTCCTAGTGACTTCACCATTCTTATTCAACTTATTCTTGAATATCCATTTGGTTCCAATTAAATTTTTATAACTCAGACTCAGTACCAATGTCCATGTTTTATTTTTCTCTATCTACTCAATTTCTCTATTCAGTTCTTTAATCCATTCCTCATTCTCAAGTGCATCTCTAACATTTTTAGGTTCAAATTCACAAACCAAACATGTGTTATGTCTCAACTTACTTCGTGTCATCATGCCAGCTTGTTTGTCTCTAATGATTTTGTTTTTTGGATGGTGTCTTGTCACAAATTTAGCTAATACTTTCTCTTTTCTCTGTTCATCAGTCGGTGCATGTTCAATTTCTTCCTCGATAGAACTTTACTGATTCTTGGTATTTATAGGCCGTTGCTTTGTGTCTTTATCGTGTTTCTCGATAGCTTCTTCTTGTCACTCGGGTAGAGGGTTAGGTAACTCAATGAATGTATATCTAGCGTAGTCATCTGGTTTTTTCCTACTTTCTTCATTATTTTTCTTAGCAAACTCACCAACTTTCACATTAGCACTTTTAATCATTTTGTTAGAAACCTTATTCAAACATTTGTAAGATTTTCTCTTAGTAGAATATCCCAAAAATATTCCTTCATCACCTTTAGAATAAAATTTTCCATTTCTATCATCTTTCAGAATGTAACATCTACTTCCAAGAATTATAAAATAACTTACATTAGGTGTGTACCCAAACCATAACTTATAAGGTGTCTTGTTTGAATCTCTCTTCAGTCATGCTTAGTTCAATGTGTATACGATAGTACTAAAAAATTCTCTGGAGTACATTTGCGCAACATATTTTTCAATCATCAGTGTTCTAGCACAATCAACTATGGATCTATTCTTCCTTTCAACAATACCATTTTGTTGTGGTGTTCTCAGTACAGAAACATGTCTTTTAATTCCATGATCATTACAAAATTTAGTGAGTTCATCAAAAATAAACTCACCTTCTCTATCAGATCTTAATTATTTTAACTCCTTTCCAGTTTTCTTTTCTACTTTAGATTTATACCATTTGAACATTTTGAAAGCTTCAAATTTATGTTTCAAAAACATATATGTCATCATCCTAGATTAATCATCAACAAATAGAATAAAGTATTTGTCACCATAATAACTCTGATTTCTCATAGGACCGCATAATTCATTATGAACCAACTCCAAAATAGATTTAGAAGAGTAGTTATTTCTCTTGAAACTAGATTTTGACATTTTTTCCATTTGACATTGTTTGCACATGATATGGTCAGGTTTAGGTAAGCTCGGTAAGCCTCTAACTTTTCTTTTCTTATTGATTTTAACCATTTTGTAAAAATTCACATGACATAACCTTTTATGCCACAACCACACATCTTCAATTCTAGCCATCAAACAAGAAGTTTCAGCATTGTCAAGATAAAATAGATTACCTTTAGATTGTTCATGAGTACCGACCAACTTTCATGTTTCATCATAGATATTTACCTTCCTACTTTCAAATGTAACTTGGTGACCTAATTTATTCAACTGTGATACACTTAACAAATTATAGTTAAGTCCCTTCACCCAATATGAATTTTTATATTTAATCTTATTGCTCAGCATGATAGATCCTTTTCCTTTCACTTGACAAGGTGTATCATTACCCATTTTAACAGATCCTCCATTATAGTGTTTAAGATATTCAAATTTATCCTCATCGCCAGTCATATGATGTGTACAACCACTATCAATAATCCATGTATCATTCTTGCTAACTTTAGAGATAAGTTTTGTTTCTACATACCTTTCTTCTCCTTCTGAATCTTCTTTCAAGACTACAAATACCACCTCATAGTCTTTATCAATGTCGGTGTCATCATCATCATCATCATCTCCAACAAGGTAACATGCCTTCTTACCTTTGTCTTTGTAGTCTCGGTTGTTTCTTCTATCATAGTGTAGCTTGCCTTTATGATCTTAGTTATCTCTTCTATCAAACTTCTTTTTACCAGATCAGTCATTGTCTTTGTCTTTGTCATCATCTTTCCTATTAGGACATCTAGCTGCAATATGACTTACAGTTAAAACATGCTAGAGGTAATTTTACCTTATACCTTCCTTTACCTTTTTGCATCCTTCTAGCCATAAGTGCTTCAAGCTCACCAAGTCCATCTTCATCAATGTCACTGTCACTTTCATTTAGGTTATCATATGTTTACTGCTAGATTTACCAATCTTGAAAGATAACATAAATGCAGACTCAACACTCGGTACAATATTGTTATCATAGTTATTCAGCTCAAAAGTAGTCAGCTTACTGATTATATTATCAAGTATAAGAACATTACCTGGTGTAGATCTCATTTCATGTATTCAAGATATTCTAATAACATAGACTAGCACCAAGGTTCTAAGAATTTTACTCACAACTATGTCTTCATCATTAACACCTTTTTCTCCTTGGATAGCATTGACAACCTCCTTGATTCGATTACTATACTGTGAAATATTTTCACCTTCGTTCATTTTCATATCATCAAATCTTCCTCTTAGGCTTTTAAATCTTGCTCTCATCACATTTTCATCTCCACCGTAGACTAGTGTAAGTTTTTCCCACATTTCTTTTGCTAAAGTACATGCTTTGATATCTTCAAATTTTGCATCAGATAAGGAAAAAAAAATCTCTATCATTGCCATGTTGTGTTCATGTCTATCTCTCAGTTGATCAACAGTCAAAGGTCCAATAGTCGGTTGTATGTAATCATTAGTCAGGATAAACACTATAGATTCTCTAATTCCAGATATGTGCAACTTCATTCTGCTTTGCCATGTTCAGAAATTGTCTTTGTTAAGCTTTGGCACCTCTCTCTTATACATCTTGTGATCTTTAGCTCAAGTCCTTCAAACTTACTTTTCAAGAACATAAGCTCTAATACCAATTATTAGATAACTAAGAGGGGGGTGAGTCATTTAATTCCAGTTATCCTACAATCCCAAACTCCTAGATGTATATATTCAAAATTTTCAACCAAATAATCAACTCAGTAAGATAGAAATAACAATCTTTCTTTTCATTTACCTAATGCTAGTAAAATCAATATTATTTTTACTGATTAATCCAAAATATGAAATGTGTAAAGTAAACTATCAACCCAATCACATCAAATAATACATAACATAAGGATTTTAACTAGGAAACCCTGCTAAGGGAAAAACCACCTTAGACTAGTAACCCAAAATATTTCACTCTTCTAAAGTGAGCTCGATTAGGAGCCGACCTTGTTAAAGGTTACAATGCACACTGTATGGTGTGACCTGGTTAGAGGATTTATCACTACTAGTTAACTCTTGAGTAGCATTCACTATAGGGTCGAAAAGAAAACCATCAACATTCATAAAATGTCATTTTGAAATAAAAATAAGACAATTAAGTCTGCTCGGTTAAGAGATTTAGATGTAACAATGATTAAGATGATACAATAATGATCTAATTTAAATACAACTAATATTACATATTTTTAGATCTAAGCTAAGCTCAAAATACCTCCTTTGATCAATAATCACTTCAATATGTCATATTGTTCATCATATTTAGCTCAGTCAACAATACTCTAACCCTCGATTATGCTTGCAGTTATTCTCGGTTCTGTCTGTAACCATTTTGATCAGTGGTGGATGAAAAACTTCCTTTCACGCAATTTCTCCTATAGATTCAATTCGCTCATAGACTCAATAATGAATTTCATGTCTCTTTAAATAGACATCATTAACCATTTTCATCTCATCCATTAGATTTTGCCTCTTAATCTCCATCATCCATTTCTCTACTTCAAGATTCCTTGGAAGATGTGTCAATACCACATTTCAATCTCTTCCATTCGATCATCTGTGGATTTTGTCAGTCGTTAGATCCTCATAACTAACTTTATCTTTTATGTCAAAATCATACGCAATTTTCCAACTCATTAATTCAATCGACTGATATAACATTTAATTGTTTTCTCTTACTCAGTTAATACAGAATATGTCAGTGAATACTAACTTGGTTATTACTAATACTTAGTATACACTGCACTGGCTCGATGTATACATAAATCTTCAATCATGGACCACAATAACTTATTCAATTCTGATCTTCAATACATAACAAAATCATCTAATACAATCAAGTCAACAAAATGATTCCATAGACTCATTAATTAGTTACCCAATGTATGTACCTTAGCCATATCTCCATATCCATCTCTTCTTCATGTAGATATCTCTTTCCTTTACCATTTTTCTTCACTAGATATTTGTAACTGTCATGATAAGTATAGTCAAAACTACTTGTCAATTTAGTTAATCATGTTATTCAATCAGTTGTAGATTATCAGTTCGATCATGAGAAGGTAGGGTAATAAAGTAAGGGTTTCTACATCCCCTTGCTATTTTATTCTTTTGACAATTCTATGCACGGGCTCTTGGTGTAACTTGTTCCTTGCATTTTCATTTTTGGGATTCCCTGGTAGTTAGCTCTTCAACAAAATTTAGTGTTGTTGTCTAGTGGGGTGAAGCCTTTTCATTTTCGTGTCTTCCCTCACATTTTTAGTTTCCAAACCATTAGTATTCATGGGCTTACAAGATGTTCTATGATTGTGTTCTCATGTTACCTTGAGCTTTGAGAAGGATTTCAGTTTTCTTTCATACGCTTGTAGAGTGTTATTTTTTCTTAGGATTTCATGCCACCCTGCATTACCTCATGGGTTTCTATTTAGTGTCATTTATAGTTATAGGTCTGCATCATGTTCTTCTACTATTGATCTTTTGTTCCCTACATTCCCTTAGGACTTCAAGTCTGTCACAAATTTTCTACAAGGGATTACAGACAACCATTAGAGAAATATTAATAACTAACATTCAAAAGTGTAGCCCACTTTTAAAATTCAATGGTCATGGCATGTCTAACAAGTAGAGAGGAAAAAATTGATTCTCCACTACCTCTCGTGATTCCTTTGCAAATCAATCAATTCTATTAGCACCATTACATCCTTCAATCTTTGCACACACATTCGCATGTCATCCATGCTTCTTTATAGTTTGCATGCAACCATCTCTATTGTGAGATACTAAAAACAATAATGATATTTTTAGAGAAATCTTGTTGCATGGTCTTCATCTCATACAGTACAAAGAAATTTATTATGGCTGCCTCCTATCAATTTCAAATATCAACATTCATTGCAAAGATTAGATCTTTGATCTAATTTTCCTATTTAGTTGTCTTACAACTAAAACCTAGTTGACCTAGTATTTTGAGATCATGTTGTAAATCAGAGTTATGCTTGTCAAACTATAAAAGAAAATTCATAATTTATTTTTAGGGGTTCTCTCCTTTCCCTTTTTCATTTTTATTGTGTAACTATAAATTCTCCACACCTCTTCATTAATGAAATAACCTATTACCTATTCTATCATTTAGATGTTCTATGCAAATAATCTTACCTCTATAGTTGAAAAATTTATTTTTCTTTATTTATAGATTGTATACATCATTTTTTTTTTTCATATTTGTTATAGGTATGTGCACAAAGATGAGAGACCAAAAATTTTCCACTCAAATTTTTTGGTGCCACAAAAATGACATAGTTTGTGTCATTGTCTATAGGGTGTATGTCTTATGGTTTGGCGTGCCCAACCCTAAGGCTTGGGCACAACAAGCCTATATGGCATATTCCCTAGAGGGTGTATACCATATATTTTACATGTGACATATGTCATATGTAAAAAAATAAAAATTAAAAATTTACATCCTCAAACCCTCATTTTTTGTTGTTGCATCTATGAGTTCAATGAGAGGGTTTATGAGTTTTTGAATGGCATACACAATAAATTGTAAGCTATTTTCTCTTTTTAGGTGCATTGGATCATTAAAAATAGGATTTTTATATATTGAGTAGGTCAAAGAGGTGAGTGTATTTATCTTTTTAGCTTCATTTTTTATAAAAATGTAAGTTTAATTAAGGTTTTAATTTAATTTTTTTTTTAATCTCTAGAAAACATTGAAGAAAATGCACCTCAACCTCTTCCATAAATCTAAATACATCCAAGACATGAATTTTAGGTTCAATCCATTTCTTACTATCCCATTGGACTTTCATACACAATGTCATCATTGTCTAGATCAGTAGGATTGTCTTTTTGTAAAATACAAATATGACAAATAAAGTATAATAGGACTCCTAGTCTTCTAATCATTCATGCTTATAATAAACCCTTTCCAATATAAAAACATAGATTATTTTAAATGACCTTATTGGACCTATACACACCCAAAGAACAAAAAAACCCAAAAATGACTATATGCACCCTATGCTGCCCTTCATGCCTCTACATCAATATATACATCTTCACTTGAGTCAACTTAACTATAGCTTTCATGATTTATGTGTTACATGTATTCACATGTACAGTTCATGACTTAAGTGAATGCATTTATACTTCATGTGTATACTTTATGAATTAAGTTAATTCATGTGTATAATTCATTAATTAAATAACTTCATGTGTTACGTATGTTCATGTATATATTTCATGCTTTATAGGTATCCCAAAATGTGATTTATGCCTTGAGTGCATGATTTCTTTCTTACTTGTATTTCAAATTCATACATTGCATGTATTCATGTGTGCAATCATGCCTTAGGGATGTTCCTATGTGTCCCAACATGAGATACCTAGATGATGAATATAATCATCATTCAAGATTTGAAGATATAGGACTTAATAAGTTTTAATTAAATATTTAATATTACTCCTATGAGGAAACAATCATCGTTAAATTAGTAATTCAAAGTTTGGTGGAATTTGTATTCTATGCATCTTAGGGGATGTAGTGGCATAGAGTAGTCTAGGATATTTGAATAAGTTGCAAATCCAAATGATGTCATTCCTTCAATTTACTCATCCAACTAGAAGTATTGAAATAGACAGTTCAAGGCAACAATGGGAATTTTCAAAGAAATGAAAACTTGCAACTTTCAATTGAGTGACATTGTAAGATTTGGCAAGAACTGTAAAATGGTAACCACTTTTGAATGTGGTTGAATCTCCCAAAAGTGGGAGATTATTTGGTGGCTAGTACTAACACAATCCATTCACACAAAATTAATCATTCGTATGTTTCATGATCTCTGAGAAATTCCCCATCAAAGTTTGATAATTTTTGTACAATATACATTTTAGGGGATGCCTAGGTACAAAGCGGTCCAAAACATTCAACCAATTAATGAAGCCAAACAAGGTCATTCATAGTCTCTAATAACTCAAATCGAGATGTTGGTACAAATGGTTTGACACCACTATGAGTGATTTCAAAGATACTCAAAGTTGTAACTTTCAACTGAGCAACATTACAAGATTTTGAAAGAACTAAAAATGGTCACTTCTTTTCCATAGGGTCAAATCTCTTGAAAGTGAGAGGATATTTTGGCCAATGGTAAAAAAAACTTCATAGAATTATAAGGATCATTCATACATCATACGAGCTCTAATAAATGTCCCATCAAAGTTCTACAGTTTTCACAGTCTACGCACTTAAGGGTATGCGACGTATGGAGTTTTCAGGAATGTTTGAGAACTTGTTGTGAAGATAAATGGGGTTATTCATAGTGTTTACTCACCCACCTAGAGGCCTTGGTACATAAATTTTGAGGCCACAATAAGTCATTTCAAAGCTCCACAAAGTTGAAACTTTCATCTCAGTGATATTGGAAGATTTTATAAGAATTGAAAAGTGGTCACAACTTTTGGATAGATTCAAATATCACAAAATTGAGAGAGGGTTTTCTAGACACTGTTAAGATAGTTCATAGAACCAAATAGATTTTTCATACATCTCATGATACTTGATAAATTCTCCATCTAAGTTTTATAGTTTATGCATTATATGGACTTAAGAGGATGCACTAGTATGGAGTGGTTTGGAATGTTTGAGAAAGTTCTTAAGCCAAAACAATTCATTCCTAGTATTTATGCATCCAACTAGAGGTGTTGGTATAGATGGTTAGACGCCATGAGGATTGGTTTCAAAGATATAAAGGTTGCAACTTTTAATTGAACAATATTGCAAGATTTTAGGACTACAAAAGTGGTAACCACATTTGAACGGGGTAAAAAATATAGAAAGTGAGAGAGGTTTTTGTGGGTAGTGGTAACATAATATTGTAGCATTAGAAATATTATTCATACATTGCATGAGCTCCATGAAATTCTCTGTCAAAGTTTGATATTGTTTGCACTCTATGTACTGAAGGGGATGCACTAGGTGGAAATGGTTTGGAATATTACAGCAAACTGGGGAGCCTAACAAGGTCATTCCTTTCATTTAAATGCCTAATAAAAGGTGTTGGCATAGATAGTTCGAGGCCATGATGAGCATTTTCATGGATAAGAAAAGTTGAAACATTCAATTGGCGATATTGCAAGATTTGGAAAGGGCTAAAAAGTGGTCACCACCACTGAATAATGTCAAATCTCCCACAACTAGGAGGATTTTTTTGAAAATCGTAACATGATCCCATAATATGAGATACATCATTAATACATTGTATGAGCTCTAGGAAATAACCCATCAAAGTTTGATAATTTTTTCACTCTATGCACTTAAGGGGATGCACTAGTATAGAGTGGTTTGGAACATTTGAGAAAGTTAGAGAGTTGAACAAAATGATTATTGGTATTGACCCACTCAATTGTAGCTATTGGTGTCAACAATTTGAGGTCACAACATGCAATTTCAAAGATATGAAAAATTGTAACTTTACACTAAGAAACATTGCAAGATTTGGGAAGGATTGAAAATCGATCACACCTTTTGAACGAGGTCAACTATCACAAAAGAAAGAGATTTTTTTTGGTCAGTAATGAAATGATTCGTTAGTACTTGATGGATCATTTATACGTTACATGCTCAATTTTATTAATGTCTCGTCAAAGTTTGACAGTTTTTGCACTCTATGCACTTAAGGGGACCCATTGGTATGGAGTTGGCTAAAATTTTCGAATGAGTTGATGAGTTGAATGAGGTTAATTGTATCATTTAATCACCTAACTAGAGCTTTTGGTGTAGCCAATTTGAGGCCATGATGAGTATTTTCAATGATATGCAAAGTTACAGCTTTCAAGTGAGAAACATTGAAAGATTTGGAAATGAGAAAAAGTGGTTGCCACTTTTGAATATGTTTAAATATCCCAAAAGTGAGAGAGGGTTTTATGGGTAGTGGTAACATGATCCTATAGCACTTGAAAAAATTTTCATACGTCACATGAACTCAAATAAATGTGATCTCAAAGTTTGAAATTTTTTGCACTCTATCCATTAAATTAGGGGCCCACCAGTATGGAGTGGTTAAGAATGTTTGACCAAGTTGGAGATATAAAGAAGGTAATTCCTAGTATTTAACCAGCCAATCATAACTCTTGGTACAGATGGTTTAAGGCCATGATGAGCGGTTTCAAAGATATGTGTACTTGCAAATTTCAACTAAGAAACATTGCAAGATTTGGAAATCACTGAAAAGTGGTTTCCCCTTTTGAACAGGGTCGAATATCCTAAAAGTGAGAGAGGTTTTTGTGGGAAAAGGTAAAAGGATCCATCAAGATATGGTAGATCATTCATAGATTGCACAATCTTTGAGAAATACGTTGTCTAAGTTTGATAATTTTCCCACTCTATGCACTTAAGGTGATCCACTGGTATGGAGTGGTTCAAAATATTCAAGCATGTTGGGGAGTATAATGAGGTCATTCCTTGTATTCAACCATCCAATTGAATCTTTTGGTATAGATAGTTTGAGCCCATGATGATTAGTTTTAAAGAGACACAAAGTTACAACTTTCAACTAAGTCACATTGCAACATTTGGCAATGACTGAAAAGTAGTTGCCACTTTTGAAAGTGGTCAAATATCTCAAAATTGAGAGAGTTTTCTGTTGGAAGTGTTAATACAATATTGTAACGCCCAAAAAATCATTCATATGTCACATGATCTCTAAGAAATACCTTGTCAAATTTTGACATTTTTCACGCTCTATGCATTTAAGGAGATACACAAGTACAGATTGGTCTGCAATGTTAGAATGAGTTGGGGAGCCGAATGAGGTCATTCTTAGAATTTAATTGGCTAGCTAGAGCTATTGGTATAGATAGTTTGAGGCTACAACAAGTTGTTTCAAAGATATGCAAATTTGTAACTTTCAACTGAGTGACATTCCAAGATTTAGCAAGGACTAAAAAGTGGTTACCTTTTTTAAACAGGGTTGAATCCCCTAAAAATGAGAAATTTATTAATGGGAAATGGTAACATGTTCATGTAGCACCTGAAAAATCATTCATATGTCATACAAGTCTCGAGAAATGTCCCATCAAAGTTTGACAGTTTTTACACTCTTTTCACTTAAGGAGATGCATAGATATGGAGTGGTCTGAAATGTTTGAGCGTAATGGGGAGATGAACAAGGTCATTCCTAGAATTCATCTACCCAACTTGATCTGTTCGTGTAGATATTTTGAGGCTAGAACAAGCATTTTCAAAGATACATAAAGTTCCAACTTTGAACAGAGCGGCATTGGAAGATTTGGCAAGGATAGAAAAGTCATCGCCACTTTTGAACGGGGTGCAATCTCTTTGAATTGATCTAGATATTATTATGGGAAATGGTAAAATGATCTTGTACTAAACAAATTATTGATACATCACATAAGCTTAGAGAAACACCCCATGAAAGATTGACAGTTTTTGCACCCTATGCGCTTGAGGAGGCACACCAGTAGAGAGTGGTCTGGAACGGTCAAGCTAGTTGGGGAGATGAACAATGGAACGCCTAGCATTTACCCATCCAATTGGAGCTACTTGTGTACAAGATTTAAGGCCACGATAAGAAGTTTAAGAGATACATAGAGTTACAAAATTAAAACGAGCAACATTGTAGGATTTGGCAAGGACTAAAAAGTGGTTGCCATTTTTGAACGAGGTCAAATCTCCTAAAACTAAGAAAGGCTTTTGTGGGAAACAATAATAGGAACTCATAGCACCTGACATGTCATTCATATGTTGCACAAGCTCTAAGAAATACCAAAGGAAAAATCAATACAAAAATGGGTTAATTTGCTTATTCTTGAACTAAAGTATCTTGCATAACCTCTGCAAGCATTATTTTTATGACATGCAACTTTGAGATATTGTACAACATGTCATGAATGAAAAATGTATTATATATTAGATTGGAATTATATATCTGAAAGAAGATATAAATTCCTGCTAGATGATAATTGATGTGAAAGAAGCTACCTGTGAATGACTACCTCGCAAAAGTTGGGGGGGGGGCTCATTAGTATTTATTTTCATTGGCTATTATGTTTTTATCATGAAATAATGTTTAAAATTAGTGTAAGGTATTTCGTCGAACAGTTCACGTTTCTTGTCTATGCTCTCATAGATTTTTCTATCGGAGTAGTACCAACTACAACATCTGACAAAATTCCTCTATCCTTTATTGTTTGATGGAATCCGTATCGACACCTGCCGATTACATTTGCTTGATCGTGTGAAAAGCCTTTTCAACAAATCTATTTTGTGCATATTCTGCAATCGTAGGATTCCATGAATGACATTTCTTCGAGGCATTCAGTCAAACAATTTATCGGTCTTGTCTATGCTTACACATTTTAGAAGCACGGCTACCAGACCATTTGTTACTATAATTAACCAATTCCCCTATCTTTTATATATTTGATATGGAGAATGGAGTATTATAGAGAAGCACAATTGACAGTGGCAAACCTTATGATTTCAGTGGTATTTTAGTTTATTCAAATTATAATACAGATTGGACGAGGATCCGCTTAATTTGCGTTCATCTTGAGAAATTCCAGAGCGCTTTTAAAGTGGTGCATAATTTGTTAATATTTTGAATGTTAAATATTTTAAAATTTAATACCTTATATTTTTAAGATATCTTTTCGTGTTTATTATTATTTAGATTTGGCTAAATATTTTTAAATTCCATCATTTTAAATATTATTTTAAATCTATGATATTAATATTGCATCCAAACTTCCACTTCTTTTAAAATATATTTTACAATGAAAATAAAAATATATTATTTTTAATTTTTAATTTTTTTTATTATGTTCCATCTTTATCTATTGGAGAGTTTGGTAATATTTCTTTTGAATTGTATATAAGACAATACAACAATAAAAAAAATCTGTTTATCAATTGAATAACAAGTAACTTTATAGAAAAAATCAAAATTCCATCACATAACAACACTAATTGTTTAGCTCACTCTGCAACTTCCCGCCCTCGGAATTTTCAAATTGCAAGTCCCATGCCTGCCTCCCCTGGGGGTGTTGAGGCCCCCATGGTTGACCCGCCTGCGGGCCCTGATGCTTCCTAGGCAACCCTCGTGACTCCCTCTGGCACGGTCCTTTTGTTTGAGTCTATGGTGGAATCTCAAAAAGCGTCCTCTCCTACTGTTCAACCTACAAAACCCAGTTGGGTTGGGGCTCTTGTCGGGGATGCCCAACAATCGCTGGAATCGCTCATGGTGGATTTTGTCCTCACTGAAGACGGGGCTGAACTCTCGCTCCCTGACTCTGTGGTTAATTGAACAATGGAGGACTTTCAACTGGCTCTGGCGGGGCGGTTTTTTAACTTCCGTCCTACTATTGAAATGGTGAGAAAGTGGATTTCTATCCAATGGAGGATCAAGGGCTCTGTGTCGGCTTCTGCGATGTCGGGAGGCCTGTTCCTGTTCAAGTTTACTACTCTTGAGGACTTGTCTATTGTGCTGTCGGGCTCTTGGGTCTATGGGAAACACTTCGTTGCCCTCACAAAGTGGAAACTAGGTTTCAATCCGGCTACTGATCTTTCTAGATCAGCCCCTGTTTGGGTTCACCTCCCTGGCTTACCTCTTGAATACTGGGACGAGCAAGTTTTTCGATGGATCGGCAACTCCTTTGGTTTTTTTATCACTATAGATCTGGTGACCCGTTCTAAATCTAGGCTTGTTTTTGCTAGATTCTGTGTGAATGTCACATTGAATAAAAATCTTCCTAATTTTGTTATTCTGAAATCTAAACTGGGTAAGTGGACCCAAGCAATTGTGTACGAGAACACTACCCTATTCTGCCAGAACTACGATAACAGGGGTCACTCTAGCAACAACTATAAGCTCTCTAAGCAGTCTACCACCTATGCGGAGAAGGGTAAAGGGAAAGATGGTGTTCCCTCTCCTTAGGTGCAAATAGAGGCCTCAGACCATCCCTAAGAGGAAGTGGTGAAGGTAACCCTAGTTGTGGAGCTGGTCACCCTAGATGCGGCAGTGGTTACTCCAGCTATTGCAGATACTATCCCGAAGGAAGGCGAGTTTGTCCCCCTGCGAGTGGAGCTTGAGAAGTGTGCCATTGCGAAAGTGGACCTGCCCCCCCAGCAGCTGGTTGAGGTGTTTGCGTCCCCCTCTACACCCCCTTCTGTGAAGAGATTGCCTCTCCCTTCGAAGACTGAACAACCTACCATTATGGTGGTGCTGGAGTTGATACCCCCTAAGTTGGGTGCAACACACCCCCCTGAGACTGCTATGGAAAACCCATCTAGCTCACTTGATGGCTTGGATGATAAGGATGGATAATGGAAAACTTAGAGGAAGAAAACGAAGCCAAAAAAGGCGGATGTGGGAGTTGAAACTCCAAGGGGCAGGCCGTCTGATCAAGCAAGAAGATCGATAGGATCCACAAGGGACATTGCTATGGGTAAGCAGCAAACCCTGGAATCTAGGTTTAAGAGTAAAAAATGATTTGTCTTTCTTGGAATGTGAGGGGTTTGAATAGCTCCCTAAAGCAAAATGTTGTTCAACATTTTTTATCATAAACTTGATGTTCTTCTCTTGCAAGAAGTTAAGATGTCTATTAGTAACTTTGAGTCCATTGCTCCTAAGCTGTTGCCGGGTGCTGCTTTCTTATACTCTGAAGCTTCGGGTGCCTCTGGGGGTATTGCCACGCTCTGGAATCCCAATAAAATCAGTGGCCTATTGGTTGAGTCATCCCCAAATTTCCTTGTTGTCACCTTTAATAAGGCTGGGGTAGAATGGATAACCTTTAACATCTATGTCCCAAACACCCACCTTGGTAGAGTTATTCTTTGGAATGATCTTAGTGCCCGTTTGGCTCAAAACGGCTTGAGAAACTTTCTTCTGGCTGGAGACTTCAACTCTCCCCTCTATCCCTCAGAGAAATGTGGTGGGCTTGTTGATTACTTTGACAGTATGAGGGAGTTGGTGGATTTTATATCTGATACTGGCCTCCTAGATATTGACCTAACTGGAAACCCCTTCACCTTGTCTAACAATAGAAAAGGCAATCACCTTATTCAGGTGAGACTCGATCGGGTCTTGACTTTGTCCTCCTAGGATCTCTATCTGAATTCCTCCCTAACCTCCCTTCCTAGGACTACCTCGGACCACAACCCCCTCCTCCTATGCTGGTTTGAATCCCCTAAAGTCATCTTGGTCCCCTTTAGGTTTGAAATCATGTGGTGCTCTCACCCTTAATTCAGAGACCAAGTCAAACTCTGGTGGAGCACCAGGATTAAAGGCACTACCATGTTCAGAATTTCTCAAAAGCTTCAAATCATTAGAATGGAGGTCAAAGGTTGGAGCAAGCGTAACTTTGGGGACCTCCACAAAGAGAAAATTGAGCTCTCGGGCACCCTTAACTCCCTTTAAGCCCAACTTGCTTCTAGAAATTTCTCTCCCTAGACTCAGGCTGATGAGGAAACAACAAGACAAAAATGGCAGGAAACTCTAAAAAAAGAGGAAATTTACTGGAAGCAAAGATCGAGGATCCAATGGCTTACCGAAGGAGATAGAAACACTACTTTCTTCCACAGATCTGCTAGCATCCACAAAAAAAGGAATACCATTACTTTTATTATGGATGAGAATGGGATCATAGTCAAGGAAAAGGACAAGATTAATCAGGTGGCTATTAACTACTTTAAGGGGTTATTCTCTAAGGAGGGTCCAATCTGCCCGGGCAACATTCAAAATCAACTCTTGGAGAATATCTAGTGTGCTATTACTAGGGAGGAAAATGAAAGACTAATGGAAAGGGTCTCAGATGAGGAGGTTAAAAGAGCAGTCTTTGTTATGGGCGGCTACAAGGCCCCTAGGCCTGACGGGTTTCCCCTGGCCTTCTTTCAGGAATACTGGGTGTCTCCTCAGGCAACATAATCAAACCTACATTGTTCTCATCCCTAAACATGATAATCCCACCTCTATGCTAGATTTTAGACCTATCAGCCTCTACAACACCTTCTATAAAATTCTCACCAAGATCCAAATCAGAAGGATAAAGCCCTTGCTGGAGAACTTAATCTGCCCTACTCAAAAGGGATTTTTCCCTGGAAGGCAAATTTTGGATGCAGCTATTGCCACTCATGAGATCATCCATTCTATGGACAGGAGCAAGATTCCAGGTATGGCCTTTAAACTGGATATTTCTAAAGCCTATGACAAAGTCAATTGGTCTTTTTTGATCAAAATTCTTGATAAAATGGGGTTCAAGGAGAAAGCTATTCAAATCATCAAAGAATGTACCCAAATCATGTGCTTCTCTGCTCTGGTCAATGGATCCATGGGGGGTTTCTTCACTTCAGAAAAAGGTCTTAGACAGGGAGACCCTCTCCCACCTTACCTCTTCATTATGGTTGTTGATGTTCTTAGTAGGAATCTTTGTATGCTGTCTGACAGGTGGAAAATCAAAGGGGTTAAACCGGCTTCCACCATCCCCCAAGTGGTGTTAGAACAATTTGTTGATGACACCTTCCTTTTTGGGTTCTCTTCAGTGATTGAGGCTAGGCAATGGAAACAAATTCTGGAATGTTATGCCTGGGATTTTGGTCAATGCATTAACTATCAAAAGAGCTATCTATTCTTCTTCAATACACCTTTGGAAACCCAAAACAAGGTGCTTCAAATCTTGGGATGTTTAGCTACCTTGCTTCCTTCAACCTACCTGGGTCTCCCCCTCACTGTCAAAGAAGTTTCCCAAGAATTCTGGAACTCTGTTCTAGAAAGGACTCAGAAAAAGCTTGCGGGCTGGAAAGGGAAAATTTTAGGCAATGCTGGCAAAATTTAGTTGGTGGTGGCTACTCTCCAAGGAGTCCCTATCTATTTCCTTTCCCTCTTTAAAATCAAGAGTAACATGGCTGATAAGTTGGAACGGATCTAGAGGACCTTCCTATGGGTGGATTCAGAGGAGAAAAAAAGGTTGTCTCTTGTGAACTGGGATACTGTCTGCCTTCTAAAATGCTTGGGTAGGTTGGGATTTAGAAAAATTGGTCAGATGAATAATGCTCTAACTACTAAGGTGGCCTGGAAGCTCATTGAGGGGAAGGCGGAATGGTGCAAAATTATGGAAGCCAAGTACCTCCAAGGTCTCCCCTTCAGAAGGAAGTTCCAAGATAATGACCTTCCAATTGGATCCAAGATCTGGAAGAACATCTGCAATTGTAGAAGTATTCTCTCCAAAGGGGCATTCTGGCAGGTTGGCAATGGTAGATCCATTGGGTTCTAGAAAGACCACTAGATTTTAAATCTCCCCAACCTGGGATGCAAATTCAAACCTCTTATGGATCATCTCCGACCTATTCTGGGCAATAGAGTCTCTAACTACATGGATGGTAGAGAGTGGAAGGACTTACAGATATGGTTGAGAGATAGACCAGACCTAATGAAGATGGGAAAGGAGCTTATGGAGAACCTTAACATCAGAACTTTAGACTATGAAGATACTATCCTATGGGCCCCCACTCAGACGGTGAAGTTCTCTGTTAATTCTGCCTACAACCTGCTACTTAAGGAGAATGGTAACATAGAGGACTGGAAGAAGGTTTGGATTCCACAAATCACACCAAAAATTAATTTTTTTTGGTGGACCCTTATGCATGGGAAGGTTCTAACCCAAGACAACCTAGTTAAAAAGGGTTTCTCCATGGCAAATAGATGTGCCCTATGTATGAAAGAGGAAGAAATAATGAATCTTCTGTTTATCCACTGTGAGTATGCCAGTAGCATCTGGTAGGAAATTTTTGGCAACTTGGGGGTCCCGTGGGTCATTGGTTGGGATGTGCATCAATTTAGCTACTGGCAATCCTTTTCGAATCATCCTCTGCTCCAACTGCTCTGGCATATGATACCCCCCCACATTTGCTGGGTGATCTGGAAGGAAAGGAATAATCGTATCTTTAGAGATGAGAGTACCCCCACTGGAACTCATCTCCAGATAGGTACTAGACTTCTATGTGAGAATACTCAGGCAGCCAATTGGAAGCTCCCGTCTACTCCCCCCAACGCCTGGGAGGTTAGAACTGCTGATAAATGAAATATCCTATCGGGGTTCTCTCGATTTGATGACACCAAGAAATTAGCTAGAATAGCCACTAAATGGACATCCCCTACCAAAGGATGGATCAAATTAAATTTTGATGGTTCTGTTTACACTAAGGGTCAAGGTGGTGGTGGGATCCTTCATGACTATAAGGACAATTCCTTGATTTCTTTCACTCGACCTGTTATAAATGGCACTGTTACCCAAGCTAAGGGAATGACCCTTTTATGGGGAATTCAAACCACTATTAATTTGAATGTAAGACACCTGGCTATTGAAGGGGACTCCAAAGTGGTGATTCAGGCTATCAAAAGCGGGACTAGTGTGGGATGGTGGACCAATCCCATCCTGCTGGAAATCAAAGAGCTTCTGAACAACTTCCAGCACTACACTATTGAACACACGTATAGAGAAGGAAATCAAGTTGCCAACTCTTTGGCTGTGATTGGCTTACATCAACAAAAACTCACCAGCTGGAGTGGGGTGAGCGACTTGCCCTTGATGACTCAACAAATCATTGGGGAGGAAAAGAATTTGAATCAATGTGCTCCACTGTCATGATTAATTTGCCAATAAAGGCACCTGCAGATTAGTTAGATCTGGTGGTATAGTGCACCTTTTCTAAAGATTTCCTCAAAGCCAACGTTCTATGTATAACCCAATTTTGGGAAAGTTTTGTCAAAACCAGAGGTTTTCCAACATCTGCAATTTTACTCGGCTCTCTGGTTTTTTGGCTTCCTTGATGCTGGCAGACTAGGATTTTGAGATGGGGGCCAATACTCTTCGCATTGAACCTGATAAGATTAACAAGGCCTTTTTCGATGATGATCTGGTCACTCATTACTATAAGGAGAGCGGGATTTGGGGTTTCATGGAACATATAAAGGGAGGACATGATGAGTGGATTTTGAAGCAGTTTGTCTCCACTTGGGATAATAGGAAGGTCTCGGTGGGAGGCATTCACTTTCAAATTAATGAAGAAGTCATCACCAAAGCTACGGGGCTTCCTATGATAGGGAGAAAATACAAAAAAACTAGCCAAACTCCGGACCCCACTAGCCTCAACCAGTTCTTCAGGGAGGGTGAGCAACCTGTGAAGAAACAAGGGGGCTTTAACAAAGAGGGGCTTCCCGAGTTTTGGCCTAAAATCTGCCTCATTACCATGAAGTACTTCATGCTGGAGGTTAAGTTCACCGTCTTCTACTATTACCATCTATCTTTTCTAAACCATATTAGAAATAAGGATTTGATGTCTATTCCTTTTTACCTTCTGCATTCTATTGAGAGTAACATTTTGGATATCAAGGTTAACCCAGACAAACCTATTCCCATCCTCCATTAGGGCCTCCTCCTCCATCTCTATCAGTTTCACAAAGCCATCTACCCAGCCCCCCAACCTCCTCCTATAATTCAGGAAGTTACCTAGGATGTTTCTCAGGCTGAAATTGCCAAACCTACCCATTCCTCTTCTCACTCCCTCCAAATTGCATAGGAGACCAATTCTATTGTGGGCAGAGGAAAGAAATGCAAAAAACCCCACAAGGAATGGACTGGTCAAGAGGATTCCTACATCTCTGACTCTGTGGACCTCAAAATTGAGTCTGAAAGCACTCCCGACACTGACCGTAAACATAAATTGAAGAAATGCATGGATAGTCAGGTCAACATTGAGGTGGACCTTAGTGGTACTGGTCATAGGCACTCAAGAAGAATTACTAAAGAGCAATGTAAGTCTAGGCTCAAGGAAACTGCTTCCCGTGAGGTTTTCAGGAAAGATTCCCCTTCTACTGAATCCCTGAATGATTCTTCTGACCATCTGACTAGCCCCTTGAGGGTTGACACCCACCCCCCCTCCAGCCCCTAGAATACTTTGAATACCCCCATTAACCCCACCCCCCAACCGAGCCCCACCCTTGGGACCCTGAACAGAGAGTCTATTCCCAAAGACAACTTAGCTCCCCCTGAGGTGACTTGCTTTAGAGGCACCCTCAAAAAGAAATTTGTGGAGTTGGACAGAGACATTGAGGACATCAAGAAGAACATGCAGATGTTGGAGGATCACTGCAGATTGACCAATAAATTTTCCCTTAAAATTATGAGGAATTCAACTACTACTCTCTGTCTTGTGCAAGAAAAGCTAGCTGGTGGTGCTCTGGCAGAGGATGAAGATAACAAAGATCTCTTCCAGTTTCTTCAAGAGGAATGGTCCAACACTCTACTATCTAGGCAGTTGGACGAAAAAAAATAGTTTTTGTTATGGAGGTTTTTATTTTGGTTAATTACAATTTGAGTTTCCCCGGTGTTGTGTATGGGGACTTTGTTAACTTTTATTGTTTTGATACTAGCCCTGTTTGGCTCTAGATTGGTAATACTCTGAACATGTAGTACCCCTCGCATCTTACTTTTGCTGATACTATGTTTAGTTTGACACCGTTTTATCCTGGTTGATTAGATTAGACATATATCACATGTTATATTTATATTTTGGTGTGTGATTAAACAGTTATAGTTTGGATGTTAATTGTCATGTTGAACCTGAAACAAAACTTTACGTAATGGTTAAATCTAGTAATGATGGATTTTATATGATGTTTCAAATGCATGTATAAATTTAAAGTAATTAGATGATGGTTATATATGGTACTTACCCCATACCCGCATGTGTATGGTATCATGGTTGTTATCATATATGTTTTCTTTTCTGTTGACATGCATGTATGGTAGAGGAGGAGGCGTAGTTACCTGCATTTAGTCGGGTCCACACGTCCTAGCCATCCCTACCATTGTCTGATAGTATGTTATATATGCACATGTACATGCAATGATTTTTATGCAGGTTGCAGGTACCAGGCATCGACTTCCCTGGCTTGACAGGATGAGCGTGCCATTATTATGTCTCAATGGCGGAGAAGGGGAGTTAGCACCTAGGCCAATTCCCTAACCTAACCTAACCATCCTAAAATCACAGATGAGACCTTACTTGACTCACCTAAATCGAATTCGTCCTGGTAGAACGAATCCGATATATGTTTCCCGGTTGAGCATGATATTGTCTTAGGTTTTGTTTCATGTCGGTGTTGCATTTTGACCTTGTAGATCTCATGTATGATCTCTGATAGTCATTGAAATTATGTTGACACATTGGTAAATATTATGTTATTGGTATGTTATGACTTAATCAGATACATATGCTTACACTATGTCCCTTATGGTTATACTATTATTAATTGTATATACGTTAATTGTATATATATATGATTATATATAAACACAACTTACTATATAATAGTGAGATATTGAGTGATATAACTTAAACCAAATGATAAATTGAAAATAAAAAAAAAAGAAATGAAATTCAAGAAGAAGAAATAAAAAGAAAAAGAAATTCTACAATTTTAAATTGTCTCATTTTAGGTAGTTGACTTGAATAGTAGGGGGAAAATAATAAAATATTTCTTCCCTACTTTCCAAGCCAATTTAGAGGCAAAAGAGAGAGACTTGTCACCACTTTTTTTTTTTATGCAATTTTTGGAGAAGGAAATAGAGGAAAGTTTAGAAAAGCTTGGAAAAGAGGAAGAGAGCAAGAAGAGGAGGATTGATTTTGTGGAGCACATTGGAATCACAGTTGAGAGGTTGGCTTCATCAACCTGCTTTGAGAATCAGGTAGGTTTCAAATTTCCCCATAGTATGTTGTCATGTTGGTTTCAGATTTCCATTAATAAGAAAGTATATCTACCTTCTCTAAATGTGGAGTGAGGAAAAGAAATAAACAGAATTACAGTTTATATTGTGAGATTTCATTGTTTCAATTTGTAAACCTTCTCAATTCAGCAATAGATGAAACTATATTGAAAAACAAGAGAGTTTGATGCTTCATAATCTCCATGAAAATCACTGTTTTTAGAACCGTTTATTTGCCATTTATCCTTTTAATTGATCAATATATTTATCATTTTGAAATTTAGAATTCAACATATATTGTTTTGGAAACAAATAGGGAAACCCTATTTCATTACATTGATGACAAAATCAACTAAGTCCTTAAGAAAAGAGCAAGCACAAATGAACTAAATTTTTGAAACCAAATACACACTTCCAGCTTGCTGGAAAATGTATGAGGAAAAAAAAAACATTTCCTTTCATAAAAAAAAAACACAGTCAATATTTAATATTATTTCTACCAACTTGTAATTTATAAAATGAATAAATGCATATTCAAACTCTAAAATGAATAAATGCATACTCAAACTCTAAAATAAATAAATTGCATATTCAAATTCAATGCAAACTCTAACCCAAATCTTGTGTGGGACCCACTCCAATTTGGAGGACAAACATTATTTGAAAATCATATAAAATATACATATATTTAAATCTATTTTAAGGGCCAAGCCCACTCCCCAACGCCACATGTCATCTCCACTTGCATATGCTTTGGGACTTTGGTCAAGGTACCCCCACTCCTTATTTAATGTTTTTGCAGCCCCTTTTTGAAAAGTGGCGTGGGTTTTATCTTAGCCCATGCTTTTAATTTATTGCTTGTTCAAACCACTTTTGGAAATGGGCGCCCACCTTGGGTCTTGTTCCCATTTGCCTTATTTTAAATTGTTTATTCTATTCACTTAGGAGATGAGGTGTAAAGTAGATTAGGAACCTAGGGGACTTTAAATTTGACTAGCTTTGATGTTTTTGAATAAGCTATTAAATAAAATGTTTAATTAATTTATTATTTGAATTTGTCATCCATTGGAGTAATGCACTTTTTGGATCTGTTTATGATTGTGTAATATTAGACACTTTGTTATTATTAGAGAATATATTATGTTTACCATTTAATTTAATTAAAAAGATTTAGCTAGAATTAATACTTAATGAGCTATTGTATAATTAATATTAGGATTAATTACTAAGTAAATTATAATCACCTTAGAGTCCTTTAACTTTAGTCATTACTTTCATTATCGATTTAGTTACATTGACATCTTTTATAAGTTAACGAAGACATTGTATCAAACCATTATAGGCATTAGTGAATGATAACATTATGGTTATTAATCTATAGACGTGGATATATTGATTAGTGTAATTAACTAGTGTGATCAAATAATTACTTGTTATTATGATCATTATGTCTTGATTTATTTTACGACATGTTAATTACTTATGCAAGATGTTCTCTTTACATATACTGTTTGTGCATGAAAGTATACTGTTGATGTAGTTGATTTATATACGGGATTAGATAACCGAATAGGGGGATAAAATCCAGAGGTCGGGTACTGATTGTGGTTATCAGTTATCTGTTTGTTGATTTTATTCATGGTGCAATGTGGATTCTGTCTTCATTTGTTTGTTTTGGATTAAGGTCAATGTGAGACCTTGAAGGGATGGTCAAACCGATCCCTGTTATTATTTCCTCCTGGTGGGTTAAAACTTGAATTAGTGGCCAAGTGAATTTATGTTTTAAAATGAGAATTTGCTTTATTTGTTTATTTGGTTGTTGGGACTTAATATGTCTTAAGTGGCCACAAACCAGGATGGGTATTGTTGTGAATCTAGGGTAGGTTATCTGGATGTGGTGTAGGGGGTGGCTTGCAATGGATCGCTGAGGCCCGCAAGTGGCTGACGGATCATCCATTGTCAAGTTTCTTAATTCCAGTGATAACATTATAAAAAAATTGATTTAGTCAGGATAACATTAAAAAAAAGATAATTTGTAATACCTCGCCCATGCCTTGAGTGCTAGTTAAGACTAAGGATGGATGCGGGAAGATGCTAGATGCATCATCGATATACTTGTCTTCATGAGAGATATCGATGCCACGTATGATCACTTGAGTGCCGTCGGTTCAGTGAGGAACCTTCAGGACTAAACTCAAGGGTGGATCTACGTGATGACACCTTCCTACTCACACCGTAGATATCCTACGTAGGTCAGTGCCTCTGGTAACCCGTATACCCTCTTGTATTAGATATATTCTCCTAGATGTGGATTGGGGATTGGTCCTTAGTGTGTGTGTGGGCCTAGTGTTATCTCCCTCGCACGGTGGGGTGGACCTCTGGGTTCCACATGGTCAGGAGGTAGTGTACTTCTCCATTGAGATAGTTGCGGACTACCCTTCGTCACTTGATTGTGCACTTGGATCAGTCTATCTCTTTTGTTGCAGATTTATGTACCCAGTTGTTAGAAGATTATATGTTGTACTTATAGGAGGTTTCACTTGTTTAGTAATGATCCCTATGTGGATCCATGATGTTTTTGGATATTTGTGAATGTATTAAATTCCACTACATACCCTACGACATGTGTAGCGGATGTAGGTGATCATGTGTTGTAATGAAATATTGATTAAGAGATGTATTTAATTTATCTATGTACTTAAGAGTTCTTAAGCATTAATCATGTTAGCGTAGTGTTAGTTAGATGACGTAATTCTACGTTAGGGACCCTTGAGAATGAAAATGAAATGATATGTTTTATTCTGAACTCATGTTTGTTTATCATTGTGTTATTATGTTCAATGTGTTTGTAAACTTTAGTAAACAAAAAAAAAAAAATGTTGCATAACTTAGTATAATTTTAGTGTTTTTTCTCTTGGGTTCCCTAGCGAGGCGTTACAATTGGTATCAGAGCGCGAGTTCTACACTGGGAACTCTGGGAGTAATATGTGCGCCCATTAGGTCTTATTAGGTGAACATGTTAAAACCAAATTTAGACATCAAAATTACCTCTATTCTGCATAGGTGGTAACCTCTCAAGAATGGCCTGTAAAATCTGTCTGGTGTCTAAATCCTCTGAACCATCCTAGTGGCTATCACGCTGATTTCTACTATGGCTCTGAGCACTATCCTGATCAACTGAGAAAGAGGGTGTAACCAGTCTACCTCTTCCTCTACCTCTACCACGGGCTCTAGTCACAGGAGGCATATTTCCTGCAACCATAAGGTTAGGACAAAACATTTAAGCATAGATATATATTAAGTATGTCACATTTGAAACCAAAGCAATCACATAAGGACATAGTTTAAAGCAAGTTTCATTGTTCTAGTTTTACTTCGGTTCAAATTTTCATGAAAGTTAAAGATTTCCACAACCAGGTTGTACCAGTGGAGTATGATGCCGCTATGGCAAGTCAGATGAAGGACCTGTTTAGAATGCCAAAACTTCCATTTGATGGCATAGGTACCGGGTTTGAGGTGGACACATGGCTCATTGGTTTAGATAGGTACTTCTCCATGTACTCATTTGCTAGCAATGTAAAAGCTAGATATGCTATCATGCAATTGACAGATTCAGCATCATCATGGTGGAGGACAGAAGAGAGTAAATTGGGAATCACCATAGATACAGTTACATGGGAGTTGTTCCTTGAGAGCTTTAGAGATCGGTTTTTATCAGATCAGTGGAAACAGGACCGTGCGGATGAGTATCATTACTTGAGACAGAGGAATATGACCGTACAGGAGTATGAGTGGAAGTTCTTTGAGCTGAAACAGTATGCTGGCTATAGTAGTGAATCACCCCTCATGATTCAGCATTTTATTAGAGGGCTTAGTGCCCATATTGGAGGGGAAGTGAAGGTCTTAGAACCCAAGACCCTTAGAGAAGCAGTAACAAAAGCTATACTCACGGAGAAGAAATTTCAAGGCAAGCATGGTGGTGGCACATCAGATTTCAGGGGTAAACAGTCACAAGGTAACACTAATTTCAAGAAGCCATCACACTTCTCCAAAGGCAATGAAAATCAAAGTCAACAGAGTTCAAAACCCCCTGATCAGAGTGGTACAGCTTCCAACTCCAGAAAGTTTCGTAATAGCCAGCGCTTCAAGCTCAATCAGTCTTCTTAGCCCACACAGTCAGTGCAGAGCTCACATCCGGGCAGTAGTAGAGGCAGTTTCCATCAGTCCAGTGCACCTTCAGCAGGAAGGGGTTATGGTAGAGGCACAGGTTGTTTCACATGTGGACAGTTTGGGCACATTGCAGTCAATTGCCCACAGCGTGGTTCACAGTATTCAGGGCAGAGACCCGCACCATCTGAGCCTACGATTGGGGATTCAGGTAGATCTCACAGAGTGTTTGTAGCAGTAGACCATCGTCAGGCAGAGCACCAGGGCACAGTTATTGAGTCATCAGGTGCTATCCGAGGTATTGATGTTTCTATATTATTTGATTCTGGATCTACGGATTCTTTTATATCTCCATTTGTAGTAGAGAGATGTGGACTAGTGGCAGTAAAGCAAGACATAGGTTGGCAAGTGGAGTTAGCTTCAGGGGCAAAGGTGAACACAAACACCTTAATCCGGCAATGCTGGGTAGATTTGGGTAGCATTAGCACTCCAGTTGATCTTCACATAATTCCATTGGGGTCATATGATGTTGTATTAGGTATGGATTGGTTGGAATTCCATGGAGCTACTATTGATTGTAGGTAGAAGATCATTAAATGTAGGGATGATCAAGGTAAAAAATTTGAGATTAGAGGCATTTAGCATCCTATTTCCCTTCGTATGATTTCTGCCATGCAGTTGAAGCGAAGTATGAGAAAGGGATGCCAAGTGTTTGCAGTGTCTTTGAGTGAGATTGAGGAGGGAGATGGTGAGAAGAAGTTCCTTGATCACCCTGTGTTACAAGAATTCATTGATGTCTTTCCAGATGAGATCCCGGGTATGCCACCAAAGCGGGATATCAATTTTCATATTGATCTTGTACCAGGAGCAGAGCCTATATCTAGAGCTCCATACAGGATGACTACATAGGAGCTGAATGAGTTGAAGCTGCAATTGGAAGAATTGTTGGCTAAGGGATGTATCAGGCCTAGTGTTTCACCATGGGGAGCACCAGTTCTCTTTGTCAAAAAGAAGGATGGTTCTTTATGACTGTGCATTGGTTACAGACAGTTGAACAAAGTCACAGTCAAGAATAGGTATCCCTTGCCACGGATTGATGATCTCTTTGACCAGGTGAAAGGCGCTAGGGTGTTCTCTAAGATAGATCTCAAGTCAGGTTATCATCAGTTACGCATTAGAGAGGAGGACATCCATAGGATAGCTTTTCGAACACGCTATGGTCACTATGAGTTCACAGTGGTACCATTTGGCTTGACGAATGCTCCATCTGTATTCATGAGTTTGATGAATGGAGTATTTCGTAAGTATCTTGATCACTTCGTTGTTGTCTTCTTGGATGATATTTTGGTTTATTCTAAATCCATGGAGGAACACGAAGAGCATATTCGGTTGGTATTGCAATGCCTTAGAGAGAATCAATTGTATGCTAATCCAGCTAAGTGTGAGTTCTTCAAGACAGAGATTCAGTACTTGGGCCACGTGATCTCGGGTGATGGTATTTCAGTGGATCCCGCAAAGATCTAGGCTATAGTTGATTGGCCGGCACCTACAAATGTGCCAGAGGTTCACAGTTTTATGGGTTTGGCAGGATATTATCGTAAGTTCGTAGAGAACTTCTCTAGAGTTGCTTATCCCATCACCTCATTGCAGAGAAAGGGCAAGAAGTTCATTTGGTCTGAGAAGTGTGAAGAGGCATTCAGAACCCTCAAGCATAAGTTGACTAGTGCACCTATTCTTTCAGTACCTGATCCCACAGGTGATTTTATGGTTTGTACAGATGCTTCTTTGGAGGGTATTGGAGCAGTCCTCATGCAAGGAGGACGGGTGATTGCTTATGAGTCCCGCAAACTCAAGGATCATGAGTTGAACTATCCCACGCATGATCTTGAGCTAGCAGCGGTAGTCCATGCTTTGGTCCGATGGAGACACTTTTTATTGGGACATCGATTTGAGCTTCATACTGATCATCGCAGTCTACAGTACATTTTCACTCAGCCAAATTTGAATGCTAGACAGAGGAGATGGATGGAGTTCCTTTGTGAGTACAATTTTGAGGTTAAGTATATCCAGGGGAAGGAGAATGTGGTAGCTGATGCTCTTAGTAGGAGGAGACGAGTTGCAGCTATGACTACACTTGGTGTTGTCTTGAGGAGTAGGATCTTGCAGGCACTTCCTCGAGATACTTTTTATCAGGAGGTGAAGGCAGAGATTGAGTTTGGGAGACCTCTAGTAGGCAGATTTGAGGGGTATGTGTTGGAGTCTGATGGTTTGTTGCGTTATGCGAGCCAGATCTATGTACCGTCATTGGATGATCTTCGTTCATTGATTTTATCTAAGGCTCATTGTGCACCTTACTCGGCACATCCTGGTGTCAAGAAGTTGCATGCAGATCTTCGACAGCTATATCATTGGTCAGGAATGAAGAGGGATATTGCTGATTTTGTTGCTAGGTGCTTAGAGTGTCAGAGGGTTAAGGCAGAACATCAGCATCCAGCAGGACTTTTACAATCACACAGTATTCCTTCGTGGAAATGGGATGTTATATCGATGGATTTTATTGTGGGTTTGCCTTTGACACCCTGTAGACATGATGCTATCATGGTCACTGTTGATCGGTTGACTAAAGTAGCTCATTTTTCTCCCATGAGATCCTCCTACACAACTTCATCAGTAGCTAGAGTCTTTATGCAGGACATAGTGAGATTGCATGGTATTCCTCGAAAGATTATTTTTGATAGGGATCCAGTATTTACTTCTGCATTTTGGACTTCTTTGCAGCATGATTTGGGTGCTCAGTTGAACTTTAGCACAGCCTATCACCCTCAGACGGATGGGCAGACAGAGCGCGTGAATCAGGTCCTAGAGGATATGTTGAGGATGTATGTCATGGATAGGCAGACACATTGGGAGGATTATCTCTACCTGGTGGAGTTTGCATATAATAATGGATACCACAGCTCCATTGGCATGTCACCATTCCAGGCATTGTATGGACGTCCTTGTCGTACACCCCTTAGTTGGGATAGGTTAGATGACAAGATTCTTTTGGGGCCAGAGATGCTTCGTGATATGGAGCAGCAGGTAGAGCGCATTCGAGAGCATTTGATCACTGCACAGGATAGACAGAAGAAATATGCAGATGCTCATAGGTCAGACATTCAGTTTTCAGTTGGAGATAAGGTGTTCTTGAGAGTGCGTCCAAGGAAGAGTCCAATCCGTTATGGAAAGGGTTCTAAATTGGCGCCTCGATTTGTTGGACCATTTGAGATTTTGGAGAGGATAGGTCCAATTGCTTACTGTCTTGCATTGCCACCTAGCCTATCTTGCATACATGATGTATTCCATGTTTCTGTTCTTAGGAAGTACATTCCAGATGTGACACATGTTCTTGATTGGAATGCGTTACAGGTCGAGGACGAGCAACTAGCTCTGGAGCCCGTGCACATTTTGGAGCTTCGGGATATCACACTCAGGGGTCGTATTATTCCTCAGGCCAGGGTCCAGTGGGACCCAAATGATGAGACCATAGCTACTTGGGAGGATGCATCTCGATTGCGGGATGTTTATCCTTATCTGTTTGCAGGCTTCCAGGAGTAAGCCTAGTCCTAGGGGGGGAGGATGTAGTACCCCTCGCATCTTACTTTTGCTGATACTATGTTTAGTTTGACACCATTTTATCCTGGTTGATTAGATTAGACATATATCACATGTTATATTTATATTTTGGTGTGTGATTAAACAGTTATAGTTTGGATGTTAATTGTCATGTTGAACCTGAAACAAAACTTTACGTAATGGTTAAATCTAGTAATGATGGATTTTATATGATGTTTCAAATGCATGTATAAATTTAAAGTAATTAGATGATGGTTATATCTGGTACTTACCCCATACCCGCATGTGTATGGTATCATGGTTGTTATCATATATGTTTTCTTTTCTGTTGACATGCATGTATGGTAGAGGAGGAGGCGTAGTTACCTGCATTTAGTCGGGTCCACACATCCTAGCCATCCCTACCATTGTCTGATAGTATGTTATATATGCACATGTACATGCAATGGTTTTTATGCAGGTTGCAGGTACCAGGCATCGACTTCCCTGGCTTGACAGGATGAGCGTGCCATTATTATGTCTCAATGGCGGAGAAGGGGAGTTAGCACCTAGGCCAATTCCCTAACCTAACCTAACCATCCTAAAATCACGGATGAGACCTTACTTGACTCACCTAAATCGAATTCGTCCTGGTAGAACGAATCCGATATATGTTTCCCGGTTGAGCATGATATTGTCTTAGGTTTTGTTTCATGTCGGTGTTGCATTTTGACCTTGTAGATCTCATGTATGATCTCTGATAGTCATTGAAATTATGTTGACACATTGGTAAATATTATGTTATTGGTATGTTATGACTTAATCAGATACATATGCTTACACTATGTCCCTTATGGTTATACTATTATTAATTGTATATACGTTAATTGTATATATATATGATTATATATAAACACAGCTTACTATATAATAGTGAGATATTGAGTGATATAACTTAAACCAAATGATAAATTGAAAATAAAAAAAAAAGAAATGAAATTCAAGAAGAAGAAATAAAAAGAAAAAGAAATTCTACAATTTTAAATTGTCTCATTTTAGGTAGTTGACTTGAATAGTAGGGGGAAAATAATAAAATATTTCTTCCCTACTTTCCAAGCCAATTTAGAGGCAAAAGAGAGAGACTTGTCACCACTTTTTTTTTTTATGCAATTTTTGGAGAAGGAAATAGAGGAAAGTTTAGAAAAGCTTGGAAAAGAGGAAGAGAGCAAGAAGAGGAGGATTGATTTTGTGGAGCTCATTGGATCACAGTTGAGAGGTTGGCTTCATCAACCTGCTTTGAGAATCAGGTAGGTTTCAAATTTCCCCATAGTATGTTGTCATGTTGGTTTCAGATTTCCATTAATAAGAAAGTATATCTACCTTCTCTAAATGTGGAGTGAGGAAAAGAAATAAACAGAATTACAGTTTATATTGTGAGATTTCATTGTTTCAATTTGTAAACCTTCTCAATTCAACAATAGATGAAACTATATTGAAAAACAAGAGAGTTTGATGCTTCATAATCTCCATGAAAATCACTATTTTTAGAACCGTTTATTTGCCATTTATCCTTTTAATTGATCAATATATTTATCATTTTGAAATTTAGAATTCAACATATATTGTTTTGGAAACAAATAGGGAAACCCTATTTCATTACATTGATGACAAAATCAACTAAGTCCTTAAGAAAAGAGCAAGCACAAATGAACTAAATTTTTGAAACCAAATACACACTTCCAGCTTGCTGGAAAATGTATGAGGAAAAAAAAAACATTTCCTTTCATAAAAAACAAACACAGTCAATATTTAATATTATTTCTACCAACTTGTAATTTATAAAATGAATAAATGCATATTCAAACTCTAAAATGAATAAATGCATACTCAAACTCTAAAATAAATAAATTGCATATTCAAATTCAATGCAAACTCTAACCCAAATCTTGTGTGGGACCCACTCCAATTTGGAGGACAAACATTATTTGAAAATCATATAAAATATACATATATTTAAATCTATTTTAAGGGCCAAGCCCACTCCCCAATGCCACATGTCATCTCCACTTGCATATGCTTTGGGACTTTGGTCAAGGTACCCCCACTCCTTATTTAATGTTTTTGCAGCCCCTTTTTGAAAAGTGGCGTGGGTTTTATCTTAGCCCATGCTTTTAATTTATTGCTTGTTCAAACCACTTTTGGAAATGGGCGCCCACCTTGGGTCTTGTTCCCATTTGCCTTATTTTAAATTATTTATTCTATTCACTTAGGAGATGAGGTGTAAAGTAGATTAGGAACCTAGGGGACTTTAAATTTGACTAGCTTTGATGTTTTTGAATATGCTATTAAATAAAATGTTTAATTAATTTATTATTTGAATTTGTCATCCATTGGAGTAATGCACTTTTTGGATTTGTTTATGATTGTGTAATATTAGACACTTTGTTATTATTAGAGAATATATTATGTTTACCATTTAATTTAATTAAAAGGATTTAGCTAGAATTAATACTTAATGAGCTATTGTATAATTAATATTAGGATTAATTACTAAGTAAATTATAATCACCTTAGAGTCCTTTAACTTTAGTCATTACTTTCATTATCGATTTAGTTACATTGACATCTTTTATAAGTTAACGAAGACATTGTATCAAACCATTATAGGCATTAATGAATGATAACATTATGGTTATTAATCTATAGACGTGGATATATTGATTAGTGTAATTAACTAGTGTGATCAAATAATTACTTGTTATTATGATCATTATGTCTTGATTTATTTTACGACATGTTAATTACTTATGCAAGATGTTCTCTTTACATATACTGTTTGTGCATGAAAGTATACTGTTGATGTAGTTGATTTATATACGGGATTAGATAACCGAATAGGGGGATAAAATCCAGAGGTCGGGTACTGATTGTGGTTGTCAGTTATCTGTTTGTTGATTTTATTCATGGTGCAATGTGGATTCTGTCTTCATTTGTTTGTTTTGGATTAAGGTCAATGTGAGACCTTGAAGGGATGGTCAAACCGATCCCTGTTATTATTTCCTCTTGGTGGGTTAAAACTTGAATTAGTGGCCAAGTGAATTTATGTTTTAAAATGAGAATTTGCTTTATTTGTTTATTTGGTTGTTGGGACTTAATATGTCTTAAGTGGCCACAAACCAGGATGGGTATTATTGTGAATCTAGGGTAGGTTATCTGGATGTGGTGTAGGGGGTGGCTTGCAATGGATCACCGAGGCTCGCAAGTGGCTGACGGATCATCCATTGTCAAGTTTCTTAATTCCAGTGATAACATTATAAAAAAATTGATTTAGTCAGGATAACATTAAAAAAAAGATAATTTGTAATACCTCGCCCATACCTTGAGTGCTAGTTAAGACTAAGGATGGATGCGGGAAGATGCTAGATGCATCATCGATATACTTGTCTTCATGAGAGATATCGATGCCACGTATGATCACTTGAGTGCCGTCGGTTCAGTGAGGAACCTTCAGGACTAAACTCAAGGGTGGATCTACGTGATGACACCTTCCTACTCACACCGTAGATATCCTACGTAGGTCAGTGCCTCTGGTAACCCGTATACCCTCTTGTATTAGATATATTCTCCTAGATGTGGATTGGGGATTGGTCCTTAGTGTGTGTGTGGGCCTGGTGTTATCTCCCTCGCACGGTGGGGTGGACCTCTGGGTTCCACATGGTCGGGAGGTAGTGTACTTCTCCATTGAGACAGTTGCGGACTACCCTTCGTCACTTGATTGTGCACTTGGATCAGTCTATCTCTTTTGTTGCAGATTTATGTACCCAGTTGTTAGAAGATTATATGTTGTACTTATAGGAGGTTTCACTTGTTTAGTAATGATCCCTACATGGATCCATGATGTTTTTGGATATTTGTGAATGTATTAAATTCCACCGCATACCCTACGACATGTGTAGCGGATGTAGGTGATCATGTGTTGTAATGAAATATTGATTAAGAGATGTATTTAATTTATCTATGTACTTAAGAGTTCTTAAGCATTAATCATGTTAGCGTAGTGTTAGTTAGATGATGTAATTCTACGTCAGGGACCCTTGAGAATGAAAATGAAATGATATGTTTT
>BSBK01011371.1:0-46591 GCA_027943335.1 Chamaecyparis obtusa
GTTGAAATGATGCAATGTAACAATTTTTCATTGAATACAAAATTAAATTCTCTACAAACTCTTAGCTTGCTGCCGTAAGGGCACAATCAATTTTTTGTATTGAAAAAGCTTCTCATTTGGATGCAATCTTGAGTGGAAATGTCTTAGATTGATTGTGGTTTAGTTTTTTATTCATTCCATGCTTTTTTTAGATTATTTTTGTGAAGTTTAAACACAAAGAACTCCTGGTTATGGGGAAATGGAGGAATGACTATCATAAAAAAAATAGTCTCAATGTGGGGGACATATCTCCCTACTCAACCGTTGGATCTGCCCAAATTTTGGATATGTTGGAGTGGGCCAAGTTGCACCAAATCTGGCTAGAGAGATCGAAGAAAATGGATTGGGGTCATAACTGAATGACTAACTTTGGGTCTATGTAAGGGACAATGAAAGGGTAGTTTGTGATGAATTTCCTTCATGAATGTGTTAGGGAAGTTTTGTGAAGGGATTAGGTATTGTGTGGGGATACGATGAAACTAATGATTGGATGGAGGGACATTGGGATGATTACAATGATGTAGAGCCTATGGTGGCATAAGGAGTTGGTTTGCACTCTGAGAGAGATGGTGTGGCTTGGATCAAGGAGAATGATCCTCATGAAGATGCTTGGTTGGTGTTGTAGAAACACTTGTGAAGTCCCTCATAACATGACTGATTGCAAGTCCACCTAGGGCCTCTGCATCATGTGTATTTCATAAAATTTATAATTTTAAATCAAGGGCTTTGCTTTACTATTAGGCTTTGAAGCTCAACCCTTAGTATTGGACCATTACTATGGGTAAGTGCACAAAGATGGGGGACCAAAAAGGGGGTATAAGATGCCACTTTTTTCTTGAAATTAGAAAACTCTGAACTCCAACAAGAAATTGAAGATAGTTAGACTCAAAATTTTAAGATGCGATAAAAACAAGAGTTGTAATACTCTAAATCTAGTTCCTAAACTACTAACTTATTTTGAAAATAGTGTAGATTAAGGACTTCAAAAAGGGGGAGCACAAAAAGTGGTCTTGTTTTTTGTGAAAAAACATAACATAGCATCTGGTGTGCTCCCCCTAAAATGTTAACTTTTTTTTGAATTTTTTAATCACTCTAGTGAGAAGTTAGCTAACACCACATAGTTTATCCCGGAATTGTTTGGTAATTTTTTGATGAATGTATAATTTTTGATGAATTTACGAAGTGCACACATCTTGAAAACATGAAATTTCTATGTGTTCCCCCTACAAATCATTTAAAACTAATCGAAAATCAAATTTTCTTTTTTTTAAAAGTGTGTAGAATGGAGTCTAGTTTCTAAAAATGTAACTTGTTGCAAAATTTGATGAATGAGCCAAAATCTATGCCAAAAATACTACATGTTGGTTTTTTACAAAAAATAGACATACACACAAAATAAATTAGAGTTGAAAAACTTAACATAATCAGAATTCAAAATAAATTATATTCTTAGATAGCTAACAAAGAGATCTGATGAGGAGCACACAAAAAAAGATGTCATTTTTTGTATGTTTATTGGAAAACATGTCTCAGGCCTATTTCAATTGTCCAAGCGTTTGGGTTGGATCTCCAAGGAAAATCCAAGCCTTAGGATTGGTAAATTTCAATGCCTTACAAAGCGCATGCACCCTATAGGGTGAGCGCACTACTAAAATCCATGACTTCCATAGGGCGTGTGCCCTATGAAAGTCATAGATTTCAATGGTGTGATCACCCTATAGGGTGTGCACCCTATTTAAGTCATAGATTTAAGGCACACCAATGTATCATTGTGCACCCTATGAAAGTCATAGATTTCAATAGTGTGATCACCCTATAGGGCGTGCACCCTATTTAAGTCATAGATTTAATGCACACCAATGTATCATTGTCTACTTCCAAAGGTGGAGGCACACCAATGTATCATGTTGAAGGAACACCATTGTCTACTTCTGAAGGTTTGGGCACACCCTTGTATCATGTTGAAGGTACACCATTGTCTACATCCCAAAGTGGAGGTACATAATTATATCATGTTGAAGGCACACCATTATCTACATCCCAAGGTGTAGGCACAACATCATCTCATGTTGAAGGCACACCATTATCTACATCACAAGGTATAGGCACAACATCATGTCATGTTGAAGGCACACCATTATCTACATCCCAAGGTGTAGGCACAACATCATGTCATGTTGAAGGGACTCAATATGGGATGCAATTCACACATAATGTTTTTGATGCTCCTAGAGTTATTTATAGAAAGCCAAAATATTTGATTGATATTGATACTAATATTTTGCAAGAAATGCCTGACAAGATTCCCAAGTGTACTTGTCAAAGAAATGCTAATCGTATTTGGAGATCATCTTTTGAGAATTTAAACATGACAAGAAGATGTTAACTATTTGTTGAAATGATGAGAAATCTGAAATTTATGCCCATCATGAAGATTCTTGGGCTAAGAACGATGGATGAGTCAAGTGAAAAAGCTATTGTAAAGAATCTAATGACTGCATATGAGAGTGTGGGTTCTACATTACACATGAAAGATAGTAATGTCACACAACATGTACTTACATCAATGATAGTAAGCACTCAAATGAAGAAATCTTGACTCGTTTGAAAGATAAGAAAAACATTGAAAATAAGTAGAAAGTCTCTAATGAGAGCCCTGGGAAGGTGTCAAAGAGTGGAAGATCCAAATAGCAATGAGTTATGGGAATTTTTTGGTAGACTACTGCAAAAAGATAAAGCAATTGTTGAAGCTTTGAAATTCTTGTTAGAAAGAAAAGATCCCCAAGATAACTGAGAGGGGGGGGGGGTGAATCAGTTATCTGATAATTAAACCATTTATCAACTTCAATAGCTTTAAACCATATAATCAATGCAGTAACCAACCATAGAAAGATAATCATACACAATGACACAATAACACAAGATATGTTAACTAGGGAACCTCTTGATCAAAGAGTAAACCCCGGTGGGAATGATGCCCACAAAATGATGCACTAATATGAAAGTTCATTGTTAGAGGATGGACCCTATTAGGAGTCTTATGAAATACATTCAGTACATATGAATCTTTGTTAGGAGATTTTGAATCCTTGTTAAAAGATTCTAACCCTGTTAGGAGTTATGGAAGACAGAAGGACCCACTGCCCAACTAGCTTCAAGGCAAGATCTCTAAACTCACTGTCCAACAGATCTTAGGATTATTCAATAGAATAATATGAAATATGTTACCTCCTTCACATTGTGCCAAAACTACACTCTCTGCTACACAAGATCACAAATCCTAATCTTTGTACTTCACAAGTCTTCCTTCACCACTGAATTAGCTTTATTCTTCACCTCATGCATATATTCTCATCACAACTTTCACAATTTCATATCACAACTATTACAATCCCATCTTAAAACAAGGAAAACATTCCTTCCTTTATACCACACTCAAATAATTACAAATGAGTCGGCATCCAAATACAAAATAATAATTTCAACATGCTACATCAAAATTACATAAAATTGTCGACTTCCAAATATTGTAACTTTCCAATCGTGTGACCTCAAAGTTTTTACTATGAACCACGTCACCAATAATGAGTCTCAAACTTCCATTTAACGACATAGAATTAGATTCTATCCTGATTAGGAGATATCCTCCGATTACCAAAAATTGATACTTAGGAACACTGCCAGAATACTTCTTCCACCAAAATGCTTATAACTTTCATGAATAAATGAATTTCTTTTTGCACTATTAACCATAGGTTAATAACATACCAAAGAACATACCATCAACTATGCATAACTCAATTTTCAATATAACATGTGCGCAAAACAAAACTGTGCTTGCTTCTTTGCTAAACTCTAGAATATCACTGTGTTGACATCAATGACAATCATAGTCATGAATGCAACAACCACTGCTAAAAAATGATTTCCAAAGGCTTCAAATTTCATTCCTAAAAATCTCCCCCCATTAGCATTGATGGCAACATAGATGAAAAACATCCAATGTTCCAAAAATCCAATCACTGCTGCTCAACTGCTCTGCTGCTCTTCATCAATCAAATCTTGCTTCGTTTTCCTATTCAATCTCTCCAACAAATGTAGTTCCTCAATTTTTTTCATGATTCTCTCCCCCATTGACATCAATGAAAAAAATTCCATCACTATGTCAAACAATAGCTCAATGTCAAAAGACACTGTCAAAAAAAAAAACATTCACAAGAGTCCTCATGACTCAGCTCAAATACACATACTCCCCCATTGGGGAAGTACCGACATCCAATCTAGAAAATAGATAGGGCCATATTCCACTGGACGGATGCAACCAACTGCATCTTTACTCAAGAGTAGATTGGGGCATAACCCCAAGTATACCTCTCAGATACTCAAATGTATCCTTAGGCAAAGGCTTTGTAAATATATCTACTATCTGCGCCTTTGTGCTTATGTACTCTAGTCTGACTTCTTTCTTAGCAACCTTCTCTCTTACAACATGATACTTGATCTCTATATGCTTTGTCTTAGAATGTAAAACCGTATTTCTTGACATACTAACGATACTTGTATTGTCACAATGTATGACAATAGGCTCATCAAACTTGATTCTAATGTCCATCAACATCTGCTTCATCCAAATTATTTGATTACAATTGTTTGTTGCTGCTACATATTCTGCTTCTGCTGTACTTTGTGAGATACAATTATGCTTTTTGCTCACCCAAGAAACTAATCTTCCTCCAAGAAAAAAGGCTCCACCATTGGTGCTTTTCTTATCATCAACGCTGCCTCCCCAATCAGCATCAGTATATGCACATAGGGTAAAATCATCAGAAGTTTCATACCACAATCCATAGTCCATTGTGCCTCTAAGATATCTCGGTATCCTCTTCACTACTGCATAATGTGATTCTTTAGGTTCAACTTGAAATCTTGCTACCATTCCAATTGAATGTTGTATATCTGGTCTAGTGTGTGTTCAATCATAGATCTATATTTCTTTTGCTCAACTGCTGGTATTTCATCTTTACTAGATAGTTTATGTCCTGTAACTATAGGTGTTCCAACTAGTTTACAATTCTCCATACCAAATCTTTTCAACAAATCATTCAAGTACTTTGTCTGACTTACAAAGATACCATCTTTATTTTGTGTTATCTGTAATCCCAAAAAGTATTTCATTTCTCCAATCATACTCATTTCAAATTCTTTCTTCATTTCATCAACAAATTTGTCACTAGCTTCATCTTCTCCTCCAAAAATAATGTCATCAACAAAAATAACCAAAACTAACAATCCATTCTCAATTTCTTTTGTATACAAGTTACTATCAGTTGTTCCTTTTGTAAATCCCAATTTTAACAAATACTTATCCAATCTAGCATACCAAGTTCTAGGTGCTTGCTTTAGTCCATATAATGCTTTCTTTAGTTTACATACCATGTCTCCTCCATGAGTCAAAGGAAAACCTTCAGGCTTCTCAATGTAGACTTCTTCTTCTAATTCACCATTCAAAAATGTTGACTTCACATCCATCTGATACACTTTGAATTTCTTAAATGTTGCATAAGCCAAAAATATTCTTACTGCTTCAAGTCTTGCCACAGGGGAAAAAGTCTCTTCATAGTCAATTCCTTCTTGCTGTGAGTATCCCTTACATACCAATCTTGCTTTGTTTCTCATTACTTCTCCTTGTCCATTCATCTTGTTCCTGAATACCCATATAGTTCCAATCACATTTTTATCTTTAGGTCTAGGGACCAATTCCCATGTCTTGTTCTTTTCAATTTGATCCAATTCTTCTTTCATAGCTTTAATCCAATGTTCATCTTCACAAGCTTCATTAGTAGACTTAGGTTCAATTTGAGAAATCAAACATAAATGTACCTTCTTTCTAGTCATAACTCCTCTGTCCAAACTTCCAATCACTTGTTCAACAGGATGATGTCTTGATATATACTTGTTAGGTGTCATAGTCACTGATCTTTCTTCAACTATAGATTCTTCTCTATTTTCTTCAACATGACTTTCATTCAACAATTCACTGTCAATCTCAAAAAATTGTTCAGTAGCTTCAATATTAGGCTGAGGGTTAGTTCCTTCATCAGATTCATAATCAAGCATTCTTTCTTGAATTTTAAACTTCTCATCAACTTTTACATTTGCACTTTCAACAATAGTCTTAGTTCTCTTATTGTAACATCTATATGCTTTTCTTTTCAAAGAATATCCAAGAAAAATTCCTTCATCACTTCTAGGATCAAACTTTCCTATATCATCATCTCTCTTAATATAACATTTGCTTCCAAAAATTCTAAAATAATTAACTGAGGGTGCATGTCCAAACCACAATTCATAAGGTGTCTTGTCTGTGTCTGCTCTGATTTGTACTCTGTTCATTGTATATACTGCTGTATTCACTGCTTCTCTCCAAAATATCTTTGCCAAATCACCTTCAAACAACATAGCTCTAGCTGCTTCAGTCACTGATCTGTTCCTTCTTTCTGCAATACCATTTTGTTCAGGTGTTCTAGGGGCTGAAAACTATCTCTTAATACCATTTACTTCAAAAAAAATGTTACACTCTTTAGATGTAAATTATCCACCTCTATCAGATCTCAAACATTTAATCCCCATTCCTGATTCATTCTCAACTTTATTCTTCATGACCTTAAACTTATCAAATGCTTCAAATTTTTCTTTCAAAAATGCAATCCACACCATTCTTGTAAAATCATCAACAACAATCATAAAATACCTTTCTCCATAGAATCCTCTAGTCCTAGTAGGACCGCTCAAGTCTGTATGAACAATCTCCAACTTTTCTATAGATGTGAACTTCTTGCTAGGAAATTAACTCCTTTTCTGCTTAGCCATCACACATTCCTTGCAAATCATGTTAGTAGGCTTCATAATCTTTGGTAGGTCTCTTACTGCAAGTGTAGAACTTACTTTCACAATATTATCAAACTTTATATGACAAAACCTTCTATGCAATAACCAACTGTCATCAATCTTAGTCATCAAACATGTCATCTCAGTAGGGTTCAACTAAAATACATTACCTCTAGTTCTAGATCCTATTCCAATTAGATTTCCATCTTTATCCTTAATCACACAAGTTTCTTCAGTAAACAAAACTTGATATCCCTTATCAACTAATTTTCCAACACTCAAAAGATTATGTTTCAATCCATCAACAAAGTAAACTTCATTAGTATTAGTCTTTCCATCAAGAGTAATAGATCCTATACCTTTAATCAAACAAGGTGCATTGTTACCAACTCTAACAACTCCTCCATCATAATTGTTAAACTTTATGAACTTTCCTTTATCACCAGTCATATGATGTGAACAACCACTATCTATAACCCAATCAACTTTCTTTTCAACTTGGGAAACTAAGGCTTTCTCTTCCTTAACATTAGATTCAAATTTTTTTTCCTTAATTGCTACAAATCATATGTCATCAAAGTTATCATTATCACTATCACTCAAATGTCTTTCAATTCCTACTTCAATTTCTTCATCATTTGCATAATAACATTCTTTAGATCTTCTAGGCTTGAAATTGTTTCTATACTTCTTAACTTTCTTAGGACACTTAGATGCAAAATGACCATATTCTTGACATGTCCAACATTTAAAGATTTTCTTACCATCTGGTTCTCTTTTCACAAGCAAGGCAATACCTTCTTCAATCTTCTTATCTTCATTAGATTTGGATCTGCTACTGCTGGCATAATCTCCATTCACACTTGTATTTCTAGACAAAGTAGGTCTGATGCTAAGAGCACTGAATGCTGTCTCCACTCTAGGTAGTTCTCCTGATAATCTCAAATTCATCTTTGCTGCTTCCAATCTTCCAAGAAGAGTCTCTCTTGAAAACTTTGGTGTACAAGGTATCACTTGTTCAATCATTTGTGTAGTCTGCTTGAATACCGGTGTCAATGTTCTCAAAATCTTCCATATTACTTCATTCTCTATCTTTTCACCTCCACAAGACTTTATTCCTGCAACAATTTTTGACATCCTACCAATATAGCTTCTAACAGATTCATCTTCCATCATTCTAATATCTTCAAATGCACAAATCCAATTATGTAACCTAGCTTTCTTTGCATGTTCATCACCTTCAAAAGTAGAGTGTAAAGCTTTCCAAATATAATAAGATCTAGTTAAACCTTTTACCTGAATGTATTCATTCTCTGGAAGTGTTGATAAAAGTGCTTCTCTTGCAAGTATGTTACACATGAATAGATCTACCTCATCTTTAGAACTTGTTTCAAGACTGTCTTCTTCAATTATAGTTCTCTCATTCTTTGTAATCAACCAATAACCTAGTCCTAAACACAAGAGATGTGTCTTCATCTTTTCTTTCCAACTGTCAAAATTTACTCCATCAAACATAGGGCTTTCTTTCCTAAAATTTTCCATAGATCTCCTTAAGTTGTTAAACTTCTCTTTCAAGGACCTACTACTCTGATACCAATTGTTAGAAAGCAAAGATCCCCAAGATAACTAAGAGAAGGGGGGGGGGGTGTGAATCAGTTATCTGATAATTAAACCATTTATCAACTTCAATATCAACTTAAACAACTTTAAACCATATAATCAATGTAGTAACCAACCATAGAAAGATAATCATACACAATGACACAATAACACAAGATATGTTAACTAGGGAACCTCTCGATCAAAGAGTAAACCCTGGTGGGAATGATGCCCAAAAAATGATGCACTAATATGAAAGTTCCCTGTTAGAGGATGGACCTTGTTAGGAGTCTTATGAAATACATTCAGTACATATGAATCTCTGTTAGGAGATTTTGAATCCCTATTAAAAGAATCTAACCCTGTTAGGAGTTATGGAAGACAAAAGGACCCACTGCCCAAACAGCTTCAAGGCAAGATCTCTGAACTCACTGTCCAACAGATCTTAGGATTATTCAATAGAATAATATGAAATATGTTACCTCCTTCATATTGTGCCAAAACCACACTCTCTGCTACACAAGATCACAAATCCTGATCTTTGTACTTCACAAGTCTTCCTTCACCACTGAATTAGCTTTATTCTTCACCTCATGCATATATTCTCATCACAACTTTCACAATTTCATATCACAACTATTAAAATCCCATCTTACAATAAGGAAAAAATTCCTTCCTTTAAACCACACTCAAATAATTACAAATGAGTCGGCATCCAAATACAAAATAATAATTTCAACACTCTACATCAAAATTACATAAAACTGTCAGCTTCTAGATATTGTAACTTTCCAATCATGTGACCTCAAAGTTTGTGCTATGAAACACATCACCACCAATGAGTCTCAAACTTCCCTTTAACTGTGCAGAATCAGATTCCATCCCAATTAGGAGATATCCTCCGATTACCTGCTAGAATACTCCTTCCACCAAAATGCTTATAACTTTCATGAATAAATGAATTTCTTTTTGCGCTATTAACCATAGGTTAATAACACACCAAAGAACATACCATCAACTATGCATAACTCAATTTTCAATATAACATGTGCACAAAAAAAAACTATGCCTACTTCTCTGCTAAACTCTAGAACATCACTGTGTTGACATCAATGACAATCATAGTCATGAATGCAACAACCACTACTACAGAATGACTACCAAAGGCTTCAGTATTCATTCCTAACAATCCTTGATTGAATAATTTTTGAAGAATAATACATGGGTATCTCCTAATCAAAGAGATATAAGAAGGAGGATTGGTAGTCGAATTCGTGTTCCACATCCAAAACATTTTTTGGATTGAACTCAAACACAATTCTTTGCAAAATTTATGCATATGTATCCTCAAATTAAAATTAGTCAGAGATATTTTGAAATGTGTAAGGCTTTTTATGTGAAGATAAATCACACACGCACAACTTGTTGTTGTAGGGTACATATTGAATTTTCTGACCATTTTGAAGTTTATAGGAATATATGTGTAGATTTGCACTCTAACAATGTTTTGTAGGATTGTAACATAAATGTCCCACCTAGATCTTCAAGGGAATTAATATCCACCATTTTATGTGAAAGAGTGGATAGTCAACAATTTTACAAGCTCTCATGCTTGAATGGTACATGCATAGATTGCGAAGGTTTCGACATTTGCCAATTTTTCAACATATGGAGAGTACGCATGCAATCGGTAATGAAATAGTGGAATTTGGAAAATATAAGACCATGACATACAATCTAAATAATGGAAAAGAGGCTAGAAGATGTGATTTAGTAATTGAAAAAATTCTAGTGTATCAGTTCATGGACATTTTTTGTAAAAAAATTATTTATGAGTATGCAAGGCATACACATAGAGTGTGATGGTTGGATATGCAATTCAAGTTGTACAAAGACACATTCCCACTTGATACCATTGTTTTAGTTGTGGAATTTGTAGAGAACTACACACTAAAACCATAGAATGAGGTGTAAGAAAAGTATTACAGCTCTCAACAGGTTGCTATATTTATTCATATAGCATTCGTGCATGCACCAGACAGTACAAAGGAGAACAGGAAGATATTGAGGGTGTATGATTTTTATATTAGCAATGATTGCTCACATTCTACAGAGTTTGTACATGGTTGCTTTCAACTATTTTATGGTCATTTGGCAAATAGGGGCATAAAATATCATCGACATATCATATGGTCAGATAATTATGCATCACAATTCAAGAATTCTCAGATGTTTTATTGGTTTTGTAGGATGCATAAGATTACTGGAATTCAATATATGTGGAATTTCACAGAGGATGGTCATGGAAAGGGAGAGCACGATGGTGCAGGTGCATGTATTAAAAGAGCCTTAGCACGTGAAGAATTAAAATACAAAGAGAAAGCAACATTGTTAGATGCAGGATGTATTGTCCAATGGTGTAATGCTACATTGCACCATATGAGGATTGTTGTACATTGATAGGATCAAGTGAGCTACACTCTTTTAGAAGTTATAATGCAGGTTCATGGAGTATCCACACATGACATATGACATGCTTTTATTCATCATGTCTAGGTGAAGATTGGGATGGGTGTGAGTCAAAAGAATGGGTTGACAAATGGTATACACATATTTTGATTCCACTTGCCTCCTATCATCCCCATGAATCACTACAACTAACAGAAATGGAATCATCCATTGACTTTGATTGCTTATCTGATCTAGTACAACCAGGTAAAATTTTCCACATACAAATAATCTCAAATTTAGTACTTTATCATAAATATTCAGTAAACTAATGTCCTCATTATGTTTATATCATTACGGGCCATGTTTTTTCTATTATTGCACCTGAAGACAATGAAGAAGGGACACATTATTATTTATGTCATTATGTTGAGGCAAAAAAGAAATTGGATCACTTGGTTATCGATGGTGAAGAATTAGAATACCCTATAGGAGTAGTGGTTGTAATTGGTACATGGCTTAGACAGTATGCTATGAAGAACCCTAGGTTATGGTTGTTCAAAGATTGGGAGACACACAGAAAGATTCTTCATTATTCAAACCTTGTCATTGCATCAAATGTCCACTTGATTAGATATGAGGGAAGACCGCATAATAAAACTCTTTGGAAGGTTCGTGAGTTAGACCATGAGGCAATACTTGAGACAATCAAGGGTAGGGTAGACCCAATTGGTTCATTGGACTAAATGGAGATACAAAATATCATAATATGTCAAATTTATATAGCACTGTGAATTGGGTGGACTGTAAATTTCTCATGCATTACCCCGTATGTATAATGGGAAGTTTGTAAGATTTAATGACAACCTTTCTCTTCTATTTTTTGGGGCAATATTGAAAGGTTTTATCTGCTTAGCTCTTTCCTCTTGTGCTCCTATTGAGCTGAGTTGTAAAAATATTTCTGATTATTAATAAAAAAAACTTTATGTTGTTATGTCAATGACTTGCAGACACATAATACTTGGAAGGCCATGGAAGAGCCTTAAGGAACCAACTCAATTCAAGGTAGCACTAGATATTCCCTTGGAGGGATGCACTTGTTTCAACACCTTGTATATAAACCTTTTGTAACTTCCTACACTTCTCTTCTTCTTCTTCTTCTTCTTCTTATTCTCATATTTCATTCCTTTGACTTCTAAATCCTTTGTGGGCTTGAACATCACTTTATTTTCTTTTCTTAGCTTTGGAGAATCCTTTACTTCATTCTCTCCTTTCATACCATCTTCTTTAAGACTCCACACCTTAGGTTTCCTTCAAAAACTCCATATACACCATATCAAACAAGTTCTTGGTTCATGCTTGTTTAAGCTTGCCAGTTGGTTCCATCAACCAAATTATTGATCACCTCTTCAAATGGTGATCAAAGTATTTGAATACCCTTTTTCAAGTTGCATAAAATATGTCAAAACAAAGACTATGTGTTTTGGAACATCACACCTTAAAATTGTTGATTCATGTTTCCCAACTAGGCCTAACAGGCTCAATTAATAAAACATCCCTATTAAGGACTCACTCCTAGACCTTTCCACTTTCAAAAGTGTCTTAAAATGACTCTAGTTAGAGGATTCTACCATCAATTTGAATATTTGACACTTCTAGATGTAAAAGCCCCAAATTTGTCCCAAAACCCCCTAGAAACTAGGGCTCGCCCAATGTCTTGTCTCCTAGCACCATAGAAATTGAGCCAAAGTTGATTCACCATCATTTGAGCATCTTATGATGGATTCATGCATAAAATACCCCCCTCCAAAGGCTAGAACATCTACTATTGTACCCTTGCACCAATTTCATGACCCTTATGCACCCTTCAAACTCTTCAAACTCCTTCAATCACTCTCAAATTGCAAACTCTTCTTCTTTCCTAAATTTCCAATGTTACAATACTAAGGTACAAGGTTTGGATCCATCTCCAAGTGACAAAAAATACATAAAGGGGATGGATCAATGAATTTCCCTGTCTAGTAGCCCTGCAGCGAAGGAAAATGCCACTTATCTCTAAAACTTTCCAAAGGAATAATCAAACAAATTACTTTTTTGAGTACCCTTTAAATGAAAAATATAAGATGATCCAAATTATCAGATATCCCTATCCTTAAGACCAATCTTTTGGTGCTATACCCTTGCCATGAAATTCAATGTATTTTCCACCATTTGTTGACTGTGATCACTTCTTCTTTCACTTGTCTGCACACCAAAGCATTAGATTTGTATTGTACATGTTAGATATGCTCATTCCATGAAAGTTAGGCCTTTACTTTCATGGGATGATGCTCATCTTTATTGGATTCCAATCAAAATAGTGACTTAGGAACACCAAACTATGACATGTTGAAAATAGTGATTTAAAATCTGATTCAAATCAATGTAAGACATAAATACCACATTTTTGTATTTAGTACCATCAGCTTCAAAAATCCAGGTGGCTTCCTCTGCTAAGGCATGGAGAACTTCATTAATGTCTGCTCTGGGAGGAAGATTGTAATTTCCATATTTTCGCAAGTCCTAAAAATGACAAAAAATTAATAGATAAAAGGTAAAATTTATCATTAACGCCAGCAGTACCAAGGTCATACCCACTGTCAAATCCTGGCCTATGATGTGCAAAATGAGAAAAGCAAGTGAAATGAAATGGAAGTGTGGATCAAATAGTGAAGGTGCATCAAATTGGATCAATATCATAATAAATGCAAAAAATACTGTTATAGACAAAAATATTTTCATATTAATTCGTTACACCTTTCCTGAGCTTCTATACCTTTCTATGATTAGATGGTGACAGTGTGATGCCATGTATCCATACAACTTTTGACCAATTGAGGAAGCAAAAAAAAGTGAATAAGCAATTGGTTACTAGCCACAGAGAAATTACAAAGACTTTGAAAAAAAAATTCTATCTTGATGCAATCCAAGATTCTAAATATTAATTTGAACTCATTTGATGTGGTTGTATATGATATGTAGGCTATACTTTACAAAGTGTTTTATGATTATCTAATTTCAACTTATTATATGATGAAACCGAGTGCTGACACATTCTTTATATATGGTATGTTTTACTTTTTTTTTTTTTTGAGAACTAATGCTTCTAGTGAATCCAAATTTAGTTTTTATAAAGATGAGATGTTAGTGAATGATTTCTTGCTAATACTACTCTTCCACCAGATCCAGATTTCAACCCTTTTGTGGATCTACAGGCTCAATCATGAGCCCACAAGATTGGCCAAGAGAAAACTATGATTGTATATCAACTGATTACAAAATGTTCAGTTGAGGAGAAAATATTGCAACGATCAAGAAGAAAATTGGCTATGGAAAATCTAGTTACAAATTCTGTTAAGAATGAAACTATAAAGGAATTGCATGATATATTACTCAACGGTGCAAGGAATATTCTTGATGAACATGGGATTGCAGCTACATCTATTCAATATACAGAGGAAGATATAGAAAATCTTCTTAATAGAGAGATTAATGTTGGAGAAAAGGAAATTTCAGAAGAAAATGGTTATCTTGGTGCCATCCAAGGTATGCCAATTACTCAGAATCAAGAGACAAAGACCACAGTTAATGGGAAAGAGTGGGAAGAGCTTCTTGGACCCATGAGAGAAGTTACATATAAGGAGGAAGAGCTAGGAAGGGGAAATCGGCAAAGGAAAGAAGTAAGATATGTGTGTGAGCCTATGTCAGATGATGATGATGATGAGTACTCACCATCTACCAGTAGGTCAAGTAGTGACAGAAGCTCTTCAGTGCACATGTACACTGACACAAAAAATTTAGATAGAGAAGTAACAAGTGTTGTGGAATTATCCACAGAGCAATGTGAAATGAAGCCTCAAATTGGTTCATTAGCAGGCAAAGAATTTGGTCATGCACTTCATTCTAGCACCACAAATATTTCTATTAGAAATGCCCATTTGTCAATGGCCTTGCATTTACAAGACTTGGGAAACTAGGTTACTCATGTTGGGCATTATCCCTCAAATGTAAGTCCATTGCCACCTTTGGCAAGGTAGTCTCACTCCTCACTTTACAACAAAGGGCAGCCTTCTATGGTCCAAGGTTTTAATTCAGCTGACAAGCGGAGAGCTTCTCAAGGTACTAATCTCTTTTGTAGAGAAGTTCCTGATTCATCTCAAGGTTCTCATTTAGGTGACCAACTCCTTGGAGGTCCACAAATAGACCCATTGATTTCCCAAATTGGTAAAAGGGTAGATGCAATTTTGGAAAGAGTATCCCAATTGAAGAGAAATGGAAATTCTATTGAGCATAAATTTATTGCAGATCCAATGGGTGTATCTCCTCCACTGACAAATATAACTACTTCCAAAGACTTGAGTTTAAATGGATACTGTCTGTTCCCAAACATGTCCTAGTCAAGCAAATGAACTAGATGTTGCTTGAGTAAAGAAGATAGTGGTTTATTAAAGCATCTGCATTATCTCACTTGCTATCAGTTACTACTTTTCGAGCGGCTTGCCAGCTACTTCTGTGTGGGATTTTTGTAATATATAATGTCCTCATGCAAGTACATGCCAATTTTTGTAAATATTTTCTATTGTAAAGGGTTAGTGAGCAATATCAATTAGGAAACCATTTTTCTCCCATTACATGGCATAAATGCCTAGATTCACTTTGTCGGTATCAATAGGAAGGAAGATAAGGGAAGAAATATTTGTGAAGAGGAAGTACAAATGTTACTATCCAAAACCATTTGGAGAGTAATATTCTTCTCCTGGTTGTAATAAGAAACTCAAAATGTAGAAGACAAAAAATAGCTAGGGCATTTATTTCCTATGACCTATGTCAATTTTAGTTCAATTCCTATTGATGATATTCTCAATGTGTAAAAATAAACTGATGTGTTATTTTAAAATGGTGTTGACTAAAATTTATGAACATATGTCAAATATCCATTTTTTCCAAAATTTGAAATAGAACCAGTGGTAATATAATCAAATTTTTGAATTTCACATCCAATCATTGGATGTTAATCAAAAGTACAACATAGTAATATTTTTGAACCGATAAACAATCTTAGTCTTACTTCAAACCTACTCCCGTGTATGTGGGTTCTTCGAGGTATCTATTGAAAAATGTGTGGATCTATAATGTCCCTATCTAGGACCTTACTTAGTTGCCATGAGACCATGTTGCCAGGGCCTACAAAAGCCTATCTCAGTTTTCAGAGATTCAACTTTGTTTAAAATCGACAACACATTCTTGGTCAATGTCAAAACTCATAGTGTTCCTTAGTTCAAATGGCCAACTTTGCGTATCCTTCCAACCGTCGGTTGTAGCATCAAACTGTCTATTCCAATAGCTCTGAATAGTTGGGTAAACGCTAGTGGAAAGCTCGTTCGCCACACATAGTTGTTCGATCACCGCTGAGGACTCCGGGCCAAAGTGTCCCTCAAGGTCACTTAAGCATGAAATCAGTGATCTTTGTGGGGTGATATCTCAGAGCTCGTATGAGGTAGCATTGATCCATTAGTTGATATAGGACTATGTTGCCTGGGCCTTCAAAAGCCTATCTTGGTTTTGAGAGATTCAACTTCATTTAAATTTGGCAACACATTCTCGGTCGATGTTAGAAGTCACAGTGTTCCTTAGTTCAAATGGCCAACATTGTGTATCCTTCCAACCATCCTTCATAGCATCGATTTGTCTATTCCAATAGCTCTGAATGGCTGGGCAAACGCTAGTGGAAACCTCATTCACCACACATAGTCATTCGATCGCCGCTAATGACTCTAGGCTGAAGTGTCCCTCAAGGTCGCTGAAGCATGAAATCAATGATATTTGCAGGGTCATATCTTGAAGCTCATGCAAGGTAGCATCAATCTATTAGTTGCTATGGGACCATGTTGCCTGGGCCTTCAAAATCCTAACTCAGTTTTGAGAGATTCAACTTTGTTTAAATTTGGCAACACATTCTCGGTAGATATCAGTAGTCATAGTGTTCCTCAATTCAAACGACCAACGTTGCATATCCTTCCAACCATCATTTATAGCATTGATCCATCTATTCCAACAATTCCAAATGGTCAGGTAAACACTAGTAGCAACCTCGTTCACCATGCACAGTCATTCAATCACCACCGATGACTCTGGGTTGAAGTGTCCCTCAAGGTCCCTTAAGCATGAAATAAGAGATCTTTGCGGGATCATATCTCAGAGCTCATGTGAGGTAACAAAGATCTATTAATTGATATAGGACCATGTTTCCTGGGCTTTCAAAAGTCTATCTCAGTTTTGAGAGATTCAAGTTCATTTAAATTTGACAACACAATCTTGATCGATGTCAGAAGTCATAGTGTTCCTCAGTTCAAATGGCCAATGTTGCATTTCCTTCTAGCTGTCATTTGTAGCATTGATTTGTCTATTCCAATAGCTCCAAATGGCTACGTAAACACTAGTGAGAACCTCATTCACCATGCATAGTTGTTCGATCCCCGCCGATGACTCTGGGATGAAGTGTCCCTCAAGATCCCTTGAACATGAAATAAGTGATCTTTGCGGGGTCATATCTTGGAGCTTGTGCAAGGTAGCATCAATTCATTAGGTGCTACAAGACCATGCTACCAACGCCTACAAAAGCCTGTCTCAGTTTTCAGAGATTCAAGTTCATTTAAATTTGGCAACACATTCTTGGTTGATGTTAGAACTCACAGTGTTCCTCAATTCAAATGGCCAATGTTGCATATCCTTCCAACTGTCAGTCATAGCAACAAACCATCTATTCCAACAACTCTGAATGGTTGAGTAAACGCTAGTGGAAACCTTGTTCGCCATGCATAGTCGTTTGATCCCCGCCGATGACTCCGGGCTGAAGTGTCCCTCAAGCTTTCTTAAACATGAAATTTGTGATCTTTGTGGGGTCATATCTTGGAGTTCATGAGAGGTAGCATTGATCCATCAGTTGCTACGAGACCATGTTGTCAGGGCCTACAATAACCTGTCTCAATTTTTAGAGATTCAAGTTTGTTTAAAATTGGCAATACATTCTCAATCAATGTTAGAACTCAAAGTGTTCCTTAGTTCAAATGGCCAAAGTTGCCTATCCTTCCAACCATTGGTCATAGCATCAAACCATCTATTCCAATAGCTCCAAATGGCCGGGTAACACTAGTGGCAACCTTGTTCGCCATACATAGTTGTTCGATCCCCGCCGATGACTGTGAGCTGAAGTGTCCCTCAAGGTCCCTTAAGCATGAAATCAACGATCTTTGTGGGGTCATCTATCAGAGCTCATGCAAGGTAGCATCAATCCATTTGGTGTTACAGGACCATGTTGTTGGGGCCTACAAAAGCCTATCTCAGTTTTTAGAGATTCAACTTCATTTAAAATTGGCAACACATTCTCGGTCGATGTCAGAACTCAAAGTGTTCTTCACAAATGACCAACATTGTGTATCTTTCAAACCCCCAGTTGTAGGATCAAACCATATGTTCCAATAGCTCCAAATGGCTAGGTAAATGCTAGTGGCAACCTTGTTCGCCATGCATAGTCATTCGATCCCCGACGATGACTCCAGGCTGAAGTGTCCCTCAAGGTCTCTTAAGCATGAAATTGACAATCTTTATGGGGTCATATCTTAGAGCTCATGGGAGGTAGCATCAATCCTTCAGGTGCTACGGGACCATGTTGCCGGGGCCTACAAAAGCCTATCTCAGTTTTTAGATATTCAAGTTTGTTTATATTTGGCAACACATTCTCAGTCAATGTTAGAACTCAAAGTCTTACTCAATTCAAACGTCCAACATTGCATATCTTTCCAACCGTTGGTCGTAGCATTGAATTATCTATTCCAAAAACTTTGAATAGTTGGGTAAATGCTAGTGGCAACCTCATTCACCATACACAGTCATTCGATCCTCGTTGACAACCCTGGGCTGAAGTGTCCCTCAAGGTCACTTAAGCATGAAATCAATGATCTTTGCAAGGTCATATCTCAGAGCTCATGCATGGTAACATCAATCTATTAGTTGCTAAGGGACCATGTTGTCGGGGCCTACAATAACCCATCTCAGTTTTTAGAGATTTAATTTTGTTTAAATTTGGTAACACATTCTCGGTTGATGTCAAAACTCAAAGTTTTCCTTAGTTCAAATGGCCAATGTTGCGTATCTTTCCAACTATCAGTCGTAGCATCGAATCATCTATTCTAATAGCTCCAAATGGATGGGTAAACACTAGTGGTAACCTCATTCACCAAACATAGTCGTTCGATCCCCGCTGATGACTTCGGGCTATAGTGTCCCTCAAGGTCCCTTAAGCATGAAACCTATGATCTTTGCAAGGTCATATCTCAGAGCTCATGTGAGGTAGCATCAATCCATCAATTGCTATGGGACTATGTTTCTGGGGCCTATAAAAGCCTATCTCAATTTTTAGAGATTCAACTTTGTTTAAAATCGGCAACACATTCTTGGTTGATGTCATAACTCATAGTGTTCCTCAGTTCAAATGGCCAACATTGTGTATCCTTCCAACCATCAGTCATAGCAATGAACCATCTATTCCAACAAATCCAAATGGTTGGGTAAATGCTAATGGAAACCTCATTTGCCATGCATAATTGTTCGATCCCCGCTGATGACTCTGGGCCGAAGTGTCCCTCAAGGTCACTTAATTAAGCATGAAATCAGTGATCTTTGTAGGATCATATCTCAGAGCTCATGTAAGGTAGCATCGATCCATCAGGTGGTACAAGATTGTGTTGTTGGGGCCTACAAAAGCATGTCTTGGTTTTCAAATATTCAACTTCGTTTAAAATCAGCAACACATTGTCGGTCGATGTCAGAACTCAAAGTGTTCCTCATTTCAAATGGCCAACATTGTGTATCTTTCAAACCATCAGTTGTAGCATCAAACCATTTGTTCCAACAGCTCCAAATGGCTGGGTAAATGCTAGGGGAAACCTCATTCGGCACACAGTCATTTGAACATTGTCGATGACTCTGGGCCGAAGTGTCCCTCAAGGTCCCTTCAACATGAAATTGATGATCTTTGTTGGGTCATATCTCAGAGATCGTGTGAGGTAGCATCAATCAGTCAGGTGCTATGGGACTATGTTTTTGAGGCCTACAATAGCATGTCTCAGTTTTTAGAGATTCAAGCCCATTTAAAATTGGCAACACATTCTTGGTCGATGTCAGAACTCAAAGTGTTCCTCAGTTCAAATGGCCAACATTGCATATCTTTCCAACCGTCGGTCATAGCATGGAACCATCTATTCCAACAGCTTCGAATGGTCGAGTAAACACTAGTGGAAACCTCATTTGGCACACATGGTCATTCAATCCCCACCGATGACTCTAGGATGAAGCATCCCTCAAGGTCCCTTCAACATGAAATCAATGATCTTTGTGGGGTCATATCTCAGAGCTCATGTGAGGTAGCATGGATCTATTAGACTCTACGAGACCATGTTGTTAAGGCCTCCAATAGCCTGTCTCAGTTTTTAGAGATTCAAATTGATTTAAAATTGGCAACACATTCTCAGTTGATGTTAGAACTTAAAGTGTTACTCAGTTCAAACGGCCACTATTGGGTATCTTTCCAACCATCAGTCGTAGCATGGAACCATCTATTCCAATAGCTCCGAATGGCCAGGTAAATGCTATTGGAAACCTAATTTGGCACACATGGTCATTCGATCCCTACCGATGACTCCAGGCTAAAGTGTCCCTCAAGGTCCATTCAGCATGAAATCAATGATATTTGTAGGGTCATATCTTAGAGCTTGTATGAGGTAGCATCAATCTATCAGGTGCTATGGGACTATGTTGCTGAGGCCTACAATAGCCTATCTTAGTTTTCATAGATTCAAGTTCATTTAAATTTGGCAACACATTCTTGGTCGATGTCAGAACTCAAAGTGTTTCTCAGTTCAAACGACCAACGTTGTGTATCTGTCAAATTGTCAGTCGTAGCATTGAACCGTTTATTCCAATATCTTTGAATGGTTGGGTAAATGCTAGGGGCAACCTCTTTTGGCACACACAGTCATTCAAACCCTGTCAACAACTCTGGGCTGAAGTGTCCCTCAAGGTCCCAAAAGCATGAAATCAGTGATCTTTGCAGGTCATATCTCAGAGCCCATGTGAGGTAGCATGGATCCATCAGGTGCTATGGGACCATGTTTCCAAGGCCTACAATAGCTTGTCTTGGTTTTTAGAGATTCAAGTTCATTTATATTTGGAAACACATTCTTGGTCGATGTTAGAACTCAAAGTGTTCCTCAGTTCAAATGGCTAACATTGCATATCTTTCCAACCGTCAGTTGTAGCATTGAACCATCTATTCCAATAGTTGCAAATGGTTGGGTAAACACTAGGGGAAACCTCATTCGACACGTACAGTCATTCAAACCCCATTGACAAATCCAGGCTGAAGTATCCCTCAAGGTCCCAACAACATGAAATCAATGATCTTTGCAAGGTCATATCTCAAAGCTCGTGTGAGGTAGCATCAATCTGTCAAGTGCTATGGGACCATGTTGCTGATGCCTACAATAGCTTGTCTTGATTTTCAGAGATTCAAATTTATTTATGTTTGGAAACATATTCTCGATCGATGTCAGAACTCACAGTGTTCCTCAATTCAAACAGCCAATGTTGCGTATCTTTCAAATCATTGGTCATAGCATCGAACCATCTATTCCAACAGCTCCAAATGGCTGGGTAAATGCTAGGGGAAACCTCATTTGTCACACACAGTCATTCAAACCCTGTCGATGACTCTGGGTCGAAGTGTCCCTCAAGGTCCCTTAAGAATGAAATCAATGATCTTTGCAGGGTCATATCTTATAGGTCATGCGAGGTAGCATCGATCCATTAGGTGCTATGGGACCATGTTGCCAAGGCCTACCATAGCCTATCTCAGTTTTTAGAGATTCAAATTTTTTTATATTTGGCAACAAATTCTTAGTCGATGTCAGAACTCATAGTGTTCCTCAGTTCAAATGACCAACATTGCGTATCTTTCAATCCATCAATCATATCATTGAACCATTTGTTCCAACAACTTTGAATGGCTAGATAAATTCTACTGACAACCCTTTCTGGCACACATAGTCATTCGAATGCCACTGACAACACCGAGGCAAGTAGCAGGATGAGTGCAAATATGTATTCTAGTGTTTGTCATTAATAATCAGTCAGTTAGGGGACAATTAGAAGTTAGTTTGTAAAAGCATAAGGTTGCACATCCACATCCACTGTAGTAATATTATTAATCAAAGAACTCTTTCCAACATTAGGGTACCCATAGATCAAAATAGGCCTGGTATTGGGATCAATAGATGAAAACCTTGCCATATGCTGCCTCACCTATTCAAGGTCATGTCTTTATATTGTGACTGTCCCGTGGAACATGGAACACACCAATGAATATAAATGTTTGATTCCATGTGATCTTGGATAGTTTGTGATGTAGAAATATTTCCTTATATTATATTTATACATTTCTACATTCATTTCATTACTTTTTTTATTATTACAGTCAAGGAATTGACTGTTATTGAGGATAGTGACTGGCATTTGTAGCACAGTCAACAAGTTAAACATACATCAATAAACATACAAGTGTAACTATAAGGCATGAGAAATTTACAAAGCATAAGACATCCACATAAACATAAATTAGTATACATCAATACACCAAACACATGAATTGCATACCTAAAACATAAAAAAAAATACATTCGTAGGGCATGAAGCCAAATATATATGTCCAATAATGTCATACATTGAATATATTCAATAAAATTAAATTGGCTTCCTCAAAGCCAAATGGATGTACAATGTATCACTTATACAATATACAAAAAATATTTTGACTAATGCCATATAGGCATACAATCCATATCCCTAATCTAGTCCTTTCCCGGCAGGGGAAGAAAACAAGTCCTGAGCTGTCTTCGATCATCGCATCGATGGAGATGTAGTGGATGTTGTAGTCTTTTGAGTGCACTCACTTGTCCTCCTATCTAGACTCTTCTGTAGCTTGAGCTGATAAAAAAAATTTAAGCATCAATAACTAATATACATCAAAATTGAATTATATAATGACGTAAAATTGAATATTCGCTTACCACTAGCAAATAGTCATTATGTTCATCCACCGAAGGTGCATGCTAGTGATTTGGAGTAATAAGTCCCTACAACAATGATCAAAATAATAATTAAAATACATACATGAATATCATTATAAAATTCAATACAAACTATTAAAATAACAATTAAAATTAAGTGATCTCTTTCATATGTCAGTTAGTGCTTCAAAACTAGCTACTGCTGCAGCTACTCCATGATCCAAAGTATCATGGACAGAAGGAGTCTCTGATGTCAATAACCAAAAAAAAAAAGAAAGTATTATGCAGTTATCAAGATTACATATATTTTTTACAACCTTTCTAATGAGTAAATGATACCTCCATGAAGGTTCCACCACATCCTTCGATGTGTGGTGTCAAATTCAAAGCTCCAACATTCAACTAGTGCACATGTACATGGAAAATTATAAGATAACCATTTATATAAGAACATACTACTGACATGTTAATTATAATACATTATTACATATATACCTATTGACTCAATGGTGACATCACAAAGCTAGGTGAAAGAATGTGATCATCGTGCCTCTGGATTTTGATCATAATTTGTGTAGTAATTTAGTTATTCATTCATTTATTAATTAAATATAATCAATTAAATCAAATTAACATGCCAATAAAGATACCTCAAGGAAAGTGGCATGATGCCCTTCCCCGTCTATTGTGAATGTCTAATGCACAGGCATAATAAGTTATGATACAATTATTCATATAATTACATAATAATCAAATATATTAATTAAAATGTTTTATTTGATACATACTTGTGGAGCTGATAACAATGTGTAGAAGGGGACATTGGGATCATTTCCACTACCACTAACACTCTTTCCTTGAATTTTTATCATAATCAATAGATACTAAATTAATTAGTTATTCTTTTATAAATGAAATATGATCAAAGCAATTTAATGAACTTGGAAATATTTACCCGTGTGTTAATGCCAAATGTCATATTTAGAAAGCTATTAGTCATCATTCTAGGATCCTCTTCCTCTCTCTCACTAGTAACAAATGTGCACAAGCATCCATATGACCAACAAATATGCCCCCTCAAAGATTGACCATGGTCACCCTCAACTAAAGGAGTGGCACACTAAATGAGAGTCTGTGTTAGAGCACTAATCGTGCCTAGTGTGTTCACCTCTACATGTTCCTTCACAATGGAAGGAATAGTAACATGATCCACCTATGGCTTGCCAATAGGAACCCTAGGTCTGTTAGGGTCACGATGTGCCCCCGCTCGATCAAATGGTGACCCCCCTCCTCTACCTTGAGAATCTAGATAGTCAAAATAATTAGGCACCTCCTTGAGTACAAAATCACAATAGAGTTTCCTCAAGAAATACATAGGAACCTCATTATTGTTACAAGGAGGAAAATCAAATACCATCCACCATCTCTCCCAAAAATTGTTTTTAATGTCTTCATTTAAGCACCAATGAATTGGGAACCTCCTTGTTGTAGTTCTAAGAGTATCTGTGTCCCTTGGTTTTTTAAATAGCTTTCAAATGTCATCTTTTGTGATTTTTTTCTTTTTTTATGTCCGCATAAGATAATTTTTTGGCATAATATTTTTTTTGTTCTCTTTTATCCCACCATAAATTAATTTTCTCACTAATCGAGCCTACGTGGGTCAAGATTGCTTCCAATGATTTCGCAAGTCTTTCCCTTCTGGGATTTGTATTGCTAGAATCTTTTAACCTAGTAATTAAAGATTCTAATTCTTTTTTCCCTCTTTCAATTTGGTTCATAAAATTTTCTTGTTTTCTAGGAGGAGGTTTCTTGATTGGTGGAGGCAATTGAGGTTCATTTTCTTCATTGTTTCTTCATTCGGTTCTTCATGAGGAGACAGAGGGTTTGGTGGAGGGTTTGGTTGAGGGAGATTATTTCTTCCTGGCAATTAAAAAAACTAGATTTTAAAATCTTCATTACACAAATTTAAACAATTTTTTTTTAACAAAACAAATTTTAAAACAAATAAGAGGCATGGGCTATAAAAACACTTACCTCTTCTTCCAGATCAAATTTGACGATGCCATGGAGCCATTTGATAGATGGATGAACAAAAAAAATGGATTCACAAGCCAAAAGAAGAGTGCGTGCGTGCTTGGGAAGCCCTTCTTAGCTGCAAACATGAGTTTGAGGAAAGAAAAATGAGCTTTCCAACCCGCAGCAAGCTTTAAGAAGGTTTTTTTCAAAGCACGTGCACCCAATAGGGTGCACATGATTTGTTTTGGATTGCCCAAGCCTAAGGCTTGGGCAACCCAAGCCATAGGACATGTGCCCTATAGGGTGCATGTCCTTTAGTGCATATGCTCTATGCGTGATGGGGGACCAAAAAGAAAAGTGGCATCTTTTTGGTCCCCCATCTTTGTGCATATACCCTTATACAATCTCATGAAAATAACAAGAGATAAATTGACTTTGACAATATGTTGATGACCATTTTAGATTGTTTCTATGCAATCAAACCCCTTTATATATGACGATGCCTAGCTCTCAAATACATTATTTTTTATGATTTATTTTTTTCTACTTTCAAGCCATTTTTTAGGAAACTTTTATGTAAACTTGACTTATTGTTTTAAGTAAAAGGCTAGAGAAGCTCTTTAATATATTAATATAAAAGAAAGAGAATACATATAAATATTTCACTAAAAACAAGATCCACATCCCTCTAGGATGAAGCAAGGCTAAAAAGTAAACAACACCCCTACCATATTAGGGCAAAAAACAATTACCCAAAATAGGGCTACATAGTGTTAATATGATTTAGAACAATAGAGAGGGGGGCTGAATTAGTTTTTCTTAGGTCTAGATGTATTAATTGAAATTTTAAACACTTCAACAATCTCAGATCTAATTACCAACACTACTCAGTCATTAAGGAATGTATGCCAGAAACATATAATAATGCAGTCCACTATCCAACATTATTTAACTTGCAAAACATAGAAATGTTCATATCAAAACATTCACACAAGTATGACACCAAGATTTATAGTGGAAACCTAATTTGGGAAAAACCAATTTGTAACATGTTACTAATATTTTCACTCTTCTGAAGTGAGTTCTGTGAAAAGCCAACCCTATCAAAGATTTACAAACACACTACTAGGTGTGACCCTGTTAAAAGATTTCAACCACCCTGTTAGGAGTGCACCTTGTTAGAGGACTTAAGTACATTCCATTAGAATGCAACCTTGATTAAAGGATTTAAACAATTAATGTTAGGCCAACCTTGTTTAAAGGATTTAGATTGATACAATGGTTAGAAAGTAGTAGAAGTATTTGATTTGAAAAACATACAACTCACTTTGCAAATTACAAATCCAATTTGCACATGTATGCTAGCTTACTAACTAAGTTCCATTTCCATCTCCATCATTGATTTTCGTGGAAATCCCTTCATGAAATCACAACTCTAATCAACTCCTTCACCTTCAGCCTTTCTACTTAGAATTATCAATCAATAACATCAACAACTCCAACATCCTTGTTAACCTCATACTTAGGTTTTCCTTTACACCTCTTCAATAGGTAGATCCATCTTTTGCCACTTAATCTCCTCTGTAGATCTTAGGTTTAGGTCAGATTCATCAAATCCTTCCAAAATTTAAGTCCATCCATCCTTTTAGAAACATATTTAATCTCCTCATTGGACCCATAATAAAATGGTTTACCATGCATTAAATGATCTATACACTCAATTAATAAAGTCAACATGATTTACATAATCCAAGATTTCAACTATGTCGGCTAGGAATCTGAATTCTTCCTCAAATATAAATTACTGATGCTCAGTCAATACTGTGTTCAACTCCTTGGTCATTACTACGTAACTCGGTCATCTCTTCAAACTATCTCCCTCAGCTAATGCTATCACTTGACATAAACTGATGTTCAGTCAAAACTGAATTTGCTCAGCATATACTGACTCTTGGTTAACACTAACATCACTCAACCTAAACTATATTTCTTCACTTTTTCTCAGCTAAGCGTACTTGTTCAGTCTTGCTTCTTACTTAAATAAATAATATATTATCTTATCATTGTGCCACATAATCAAGTATTCATTAAAGTATCAAATAACTCAACCTTTCTCTAGGTTCTATTGTTATCACCCTTGCCTTAATCCTTTTCATCAATCAATAGATATATTACTTTCTTAGATAGCATCTGTCTTACCAGTTAAGGTTTGACATCAATGACAATACAACAATTTCTTCAATTGCAGTTTCCAACAAGCTCCCTCTTTGGCATTGATGGCAACACCATATGAATAACACATGATTCACCAACCAATCCAAAAATTTGTCATTACATCAAAAATATTTGTAATATCCTTAGCTTCATTCTGATTCTGAATCACTTAGCTTAGCTTTCTTGACCATCCACACAATTACTCCCTCTGAATCTTTACTATTTCTCTTTTCTTTAGATTCTCTGAATTACTTTCTCTTTTATATGTTTTCATCTAAATCTCTCCCTCTTTGACAATAATGTGAAGTAGTATCTAGAACTTGTATCTTTCAGATGTAGATGTCATCTTGTCAGTTCAGTAACATTGTTTCTCCCTCCATCATCTTGCTTATGACTTATTATCAGTTTTCCTATACTTTTCACAACTCTAGGCCGCTCCTAAAGTGTACCTTTTTTCTACATCAATTCATTAGATACTCTGAGCAACACATTTGATGCAGTGCTCCTAGCTTGACTAGGTAGCTTTAGTTAGGGGAAGCACCCCTAATTTACCTCTAAGATATTCATAAACATCCTTAGGTAAAGCTTTTGTGAATATGTTTGCTAGTTGTTCCTTTGTATTCACATATTCCATTCTCACCTCTTTATCTTGCACCAATTCTCTCAAGTAATGATACTTGATAGCAATATGTTTGGTCTTTGTATGCATCACTAGATTCTTTGATATGTTGATAACACTTGTGTTGTCACAATATATGACAACTAGTTTAGTGATCTCCTCTTTCATGCTTTTCAACAATTACTTAATCCATACCAGATTTGAATAGTTCACTGTAGCTGCTACATACTCAGCTTCAACTGTAGATTGGGAAATGCAATTTTGTTTCTTTCTTGACCAGGAAACTAATCTCTGTCCAAGAAAGAAAGCTCCACCACTAGTAATTTTTCTGTCCTCAACATTTCCTACCCAATTTGCATTAATGTAGACTCTCAGTTCAAATTTCTCATGCTTCTTGTAATACAGTCCATAGTCTTTTGTCCCTTTCAAATATCTCATTATTCTCTTTGTAGCCATCATATGAGTTTCCTTAGGATTGGTAGAGAATCTTGCCACAATCCCAACTACTCGAGCTATATATGGTCTATTGTGAACAACATATTGCATCTTTCCAATCATGGATCTATACAAAGTTTGATTTACTTCAATAGTATCATCATTTTTAGACGGTTTTTTTCCAGTAGCCATGGGAGTACTTATTGGCCTTGAATCCTCCATACCAAAGGTTTTCTGTATCTCTTTGACATATTTAGATTGTGTGATGAAAATACCTTTTTCCATCTGATAGACTTGCAAACCAACAAAGAATTTCATCTCACCAAACATAGACATCTCAAACTTAGTTTTCATCTCATTTGAAAATTTCTTACACAAGGAATCTTGTCCTCCAAATATGATATCATATACAAAAATTTTAGCTAACAAAATTCCTTTACCTTCTTCATCTTTCTTGTATAGATTATTGTTGTCATTTGTCCTTGAAAAGCCAATCTGTATCAAGTAATTGTGCAACCTCTCATACCATGCTCTGGGGGCTTTCTTTAATCCATACAGTGCTTTGTTCAACTTGCAAACCATATTTCTCTTGTTTGGATCAAAAAATCCTTTAGGTTGTTCAATGTACACTTCTTCTAATATACCATTCAAAAATGCAGACTTAACATCCATTTGGTATACCTTGAAATCTCTGTAAGCAGCATATGCAAGTAGAGTTCTCATTCCTTCCAATCCTGCTACAGGGGAAAATGTCTCCCCATAGTATATTCCTTCTTCTTGTGCATAACCCTTGCATACTAGCCTTGCCTTGTTCCTTGTGATTTGTCCATGTTCATTAAGCTTGTTTTTGAATACCCATTTTGTTCCAATGACATTTTTGTTTTCTGGTCTAAGCACTAGAGTCCAGGTATCATTCTTTTCTATTTGGTCTATTTCCTCATTCATAGCTTGAATCCAATCTTCATTTTATAATGTCTCCCTTGTTGTCTTAGGCTCAAACTCACACAATAAACATGTAGGATCTTTCAACTTGCTTCTGGTCAGAACTCTAGTTTATTTATCTCCAATGATTTTCTCAGGCTTGTGAATATGTCTTCTTACATACTATGCCAAAGTAGGTTTAGATTTCTTTTCTCCTTTCTCTTTAGGTTCATCAGTAAGATTATTAGATTCAACCTCTAATTTCTTGACAACCTCTTCCTGATGTTCGGCAACATCCTCTTGATGCTTGACAGTATCTTCTGATGCTCGACATTGCTTACCCGTGACTTTGCATTAGGTAAAAGTGTGTCACTCATCTCTCCTTCTTCTCTATAGACAAAAGATCTATAATCTTCAAGTTCTCTTTTTCTTTCCCATTAATTCTTCTTTGCATATTCATCAACTTTCACACTCACACTTTCCACAATTTTTTTTAGTGTTAGAGTTCAAACACTTGTAAGCTTTACTCTTTGTGGAATAACCTAGGAATATTCCCTCATCACTTTTATCATCAAACTTTCCATTCCTATTATCTTTTAATATATAGCATTTTCTCCCAAAGATTCTAAAGCATTTTGCATTAGGTGCATAACAGTGCCATAATTCATAAGGTGTAACATTTGTACCTTTTTTGATTTGTACTTGATTTAAGGTATAAACAACTGTACTTACAACTTCTTTCCGGTACTTTTGTGCAACATTTTTCTCAATCATTAGTGTCCTTGCACAATCTATGATAGATCTATTTCTTCTCTCAGCTATACCATTTTGTGGAGGTGTTCTAGGTGCAGACATCTGTCTCTTGATTCCTCTATCATTGCAGAACAAATTGAACTCATTTGATATAAACTCTCCACCTTGGTTAGATCTCAGACATTTTAGGTTTCTACCTATTTCTTTTTCAACCTTAGCCAAATACCACTTAAACAACTAAAATGCATTAGATTTTTCTTTTAAAAACATTATAGTTATCATCCTAGTGTAATCATCAACAAACAGAATAAAGTATTTAGCACCACAATAGCTTTGTACACCCATAGGTCCATGAAGGTCAGTATGAACTAGATCTATTTAAGCATTTTAACAAGTGATCTTATCAGTTAGCTTAATTAATCCTTTACTCTTTATAGGATATGGTGCATCATTACCAAACTTAACACTTCTACCTTTGTAATGATCTAGGGTTTCAAATTTACTTTTGTCACCAGTCATGTGATGTGAGCAAACAATATCAATAATCCATTTATCACCTTTGCTCACATAAGAAACAAGTGTAATTTTCTCATCTTCATCAAAATCATCTTTCATAGCAACATACACTACTTCAATTTCAAAATAATCATTATTAGTGTCAGTTTCTTCTTTAGCAATATAACAAGATTTCTTACCTTTATCCTTGTACCTTCAGTAACCACTATTTTCTCTCTTATCCTTGTACTTTCTTTCTCTTTCCTCATCCTTATCACTCCTGTCAGGACATCTTTCAGCTATATGGACAACTTTGTTACATGAAAAACATATGATAGGAAGTTTACCTTTATATTTGACTTTTCCTCTTTTCAATCTTTTGGCCATAAGAGCTTCAAGATCCTCTAGTTCCTCATCAGATGTGTCACTATCACTTTCACTATCACTTATACATTTTTCTTTTTCCCTCTTAGACTTATACAAAACCATTTGTGACTTGAATGTAGATTCAGCATTAGCAACATTATAGTTATCATAGTTAAAAAGCTCAAAAGTAGTAAGCTTACCAACAAGACTTTCCAATGTTAGTACATTACCAGGGTTACATCTAGATTCTTGAATTGTTGAAATTCTGATGGCATATATAGGAAGAAAAGTTCTCAATACCTTTCCAATAATAGTCTCATCATCAATAGTTCCATTAGCTCCTCTAATAGCATTTACTACCTCCTTGATTCTTCCACAATATTGAGCAATATTTTCACCTTCTTGCATTTTCATTTCATCAAACTTACCTCTCAGGCTCTCAACTTTTTCCCTTAGTACATTTGTATCACCACCATAGATATTTGCAAGAGTGTCCCACATTTTCTTTGCATTTGTGCAATCTTTAATATCTTCAAATTCAGGATAGCTTAAGGCAGATGCAATCTCCAACATTGTTTGGTTGTGTTCCTATTTAGCTCTCATCTCCTCGGTAGTCAAAGGTGCAGCAGGTGTAAGATAGTCATGTTCAACATAATATTTTGCTGAGTTAGCAATACCAGCTAGATGTAGTTTCATTAGACTCTGGCATGCAAGGAAGTTCTCCTTATTCAAGTTTGGTACCTCCTTTTTATACATCTTGATCATTTACTTCAAGTACCTTTAAACTTGTTCTCTGTAAGCACCAACAACTCTGATACCAATTGTTAATATGATTTAAAACAACAGAGAGGGGGGGGGGGTGAATCAATTTTTCTTAGGTCTAGATGTATTAATTAAACTTTTAAACACTTCAACAATCTCAGATCTAATTATGAACACTACTCAATCATTAAAGAATGTATGCTAGAAACACATAATAATGCAGTCCACTATCCAACTGTATTTAACTTGCAAAACATAGAAATGTTCACACCAAAACATTCACACAAGTATGACACTAAGATTTATAGTGAGAACCCAATTTGGGAAAAACCACTTTGTAACATGTTACTGATATTTTCACTCTTATGAAGTGAGCTCTGTGAAAAGCCAACCCTATCAAAGGTTTACAAACACACTGCTAGGTGTGACCCTATTAAAGGATTTCAACCACCCTATTAGGAGTGTGCCTTGTTAGAGGACTTAAGTACATTCTATCAGAATGCAACCTTGATTAAAGGATTTAAACAATGATTGTTAGGTCAACCTTGATTAAAGGATTTAGACTGATACAATGGTTAGAAAGTAGCAGTAGTATTTGATCTAAAAAACCTACAACTCACTTTGCAAATTATAGATCCAATTCACACATATATGCTGGCTTACTGATTGAGTTCCATTTCCATCTCCATCACTGATCTACTAAAAAATCCCTTCAAGCAATCACAACTCTGATAAACTCATTCACCTTCAACCTTTTTGCTTAGACTTATCAGTCAATAACATCAACAACTCTAGCATCCTTGTTAACCTCATACTTAGGTTTTCATTTATACCTCTTTAATAGGTAGATCCATCTTTTTCCGCTTAATCTCCTCTGTAGATCTTAAGTTTAGGTCAGATTCATTGAATCCTTCCAACATTTAAGTCCTTCATCCATCCTTCTAGAAACATCTTTAATCTTCTCATTGGATCCACAATAAAATGATTTACCATGCATTAAATCTCTATACACTCAATTAATAAAGTCAACATGATTTACATAATCCAAGAATTCAACTATGTCAGCTAGGAATCTAAATTCTTCCTCAAATGTAAATTACTAATGCTCGATCAATACTGTGTTCAACTCCTCGGTCATTACTACGTAACTCGGTCATCTCTTCAAACTGTCTCCCTCAGCTAATGTTGTCACTTGGCATAAACTGATGTTCGGTCAACACTAAATTTTCTTGGCATATACTAACTCTCGGTCAACACTAACATCACTCAGCTTAAATTATATTTCTTCACTTTTCTCAGTTAAGCCTACTTATTGAGTCTTGCTTCTTACTTAGATAAATAATATATTATCTTATCATTGTGCCACATAATCAAGTACTCATTGAAGTATCAAATAACTCAACCTTTCTCTAGGTTCTATTGTTATCACCCTTGCCCTAATCCTTCTCATCAATCAATAGATATAGTACTTTCTTAGATATCATCTATCTTACCAGTTAAGGTTTGGCATCAATGACAATACAACAATTGCTTCAATTATAGTTTCCAACAACATAGATCAAACCTTAAGAAATAACTATTAAAGAAGGAAAAACAACCAACAAAACAATAACTTGATAATCTTAAATTCTTTCAAGAAAGGAGAAAATATGAGTATAACTACACAAATATATTACAAGAGCATAAAAAAGGAAGTAAATTATTTCACTTCATTCTCCCCCACCTCTTCCATGTCATACATGTAATAGAAACAATGAGCTAACTAGATGCAATAAAAGCTTTGCACCACCTTGGCCAAGGTTTCTATACTATAGCACTTATTTTAAGTGCAATAATGTGCTCACCCATTGTTACTCAACTTGGGTACTTTAGGCATCCTATAGACATTTCAAACTCATGATAAAAAAATAATCAATAATTGAAAAGGAACCACTATACAAGAATACTCACATCCTCAAACTATGGGAAAGGTTTCCCTAGTTCTCTTTGTTATATCACACATAGATGTGTTGCACATACATATTTTTGTTGCATTTTGCACATTTGGTAGTATTGCATAAGTTAATTGTGTAAATTCTCAAAGAATATTCTAAATAATATTCACATGCATATTTGAACACATGTTTGCACATGCATACCAAGATTAATTCCACTTAGTTGGGCCTAATTTAATTTATTTCAGTCAAGTTGGGCTCTAATTTTCTTGTCTAGTTTGTATATCATGTATATTGTGCGCATATAGCTTGCATATCATGCACTACTTGGCATATCAAAGATTTAATTATTATTTTTATCTATTATTAAAGTCATGTTTTCTATTAAAGCATCTCATTGTATTCATTGTAATTCATTTTGAATTCTTACAATCTATTCTTTTAGAGAAATGTGACAATTTGATGAAGGGTGCTCCCCTTAATACCACAAACACATAACAAAAATAGAGAAACAACAAAAACAATATGCAAGAACAGAAAATTGGCTTCTTATTATCTCCACAAATGTGGAATTACAAACTTTCAGAATTACAATATGCAAAGCCACATGGGCATTCCCTTACAATATTCTATAGGACAAAGCCTCGAATCAATACCCAGATCTACCACCCAGAACTGTCCTAGGCAACACTACGGGCCTTCTTTATATAGGCATTTTCCACCGCTTGAGAAGGTTCTAGAAATTTAGCACTAAGGGTGACCAAACTTAGAATTATTTTATTTTTCAATTTATTACATCAAAGTCAGCTCAAAATAACTTTTGAAACCCAAACATAAATTTTGAAGGAAAGTTATTTTCTGCCATTTCAGGTGACCCGACTTTCGGAGACCATAAGTCATCACCAGTTGACCTGATTTACTATTATAACCCCATTTCAGAAAGGCCACGAAGTGCTCTACAGGCTTGACTCATGCAAGTTCCCGTCACCCAAATTTTCAACCTCATCCAAGGCCTCTAAAACCTTCAAAACTGAGTTCAAAGTTTCTATACCCTGCTGCCAATACCAAAAATCTTCAATATCTTCAAAACTAGACCTGATCTAGCCAAGAAACTTTACTGGCAGGCTGATATGACTGAGATGAACCTCCACATGTAAAATCAAAACATTTTGAGATTTATGACCAACTTACTAAAAACATCAAGTTTCCATAAATAGCAGCTCTGCACAAGATAGCCCTTATTGAATACAAAAACATAAATATTTTTTTTTTGGGTGATGCAAGATTGCTCTTACACCTAGGATGCTCCTACATCAGACACCCAGGGTAATTTGAGTAGTGACCCTGTCATGACTCAGGTGTGCAAATTAAAACCAAGATGGTTAACCTCCTCCTTTGTTAGCCATGATGAATCTTCAAAAGGTCATCCTTTCCATTTGACCAAATACTCTGCATATGTCCTGTTCCTTGTGCTTTTGCCAACACGACTATCCAATATGTCTTCAATCTCCTTGATATTTGAATTGGTTGGTGGAATATTCCACTGTGCTATTGTAACCTCATCTTCAACACCTCCCTCATGATACTCTATGAAATGTTAAACACAGGTGAAATATTCAGCTCTGTAGGCAATTCTACCTCATATGCATTTCCTGAATCATGCTTCTTCAATATCTTACATGGCCCAAACTTCTTCATTTTCAACTTGTTATATGTACCAACTGAAAATCACTCCTTCCGCAAATGAACCATGACTTCATCTCCAACCTGAAATTCCTTATGCCTCCTTTTCACATCTGCTTTAACCTTATACTGCGCATTCATCTTGGTAATATGCCTCCTCACCTCCTCATGGATGTTCTTCAAGTGTTCAGCAAAATCCTCAGCTTCAGCACTACTTATTTCTCCTTTATCTATCTTTCTCAATTCTGATGCATTTTTGGGACTACTCCCATATACAATCTGGAATGGTGATTTACCAGTGCTCCTGTTGACAAAATTATTATGTAATGCCCAAAAATTCAGGCCAAAACACAACCAACAAATTTTTTTTTAAGGATAATAGTTCCAAGTTTATGATGTGGGTAATAGGTGTCTATGACAAAGTTCAAAAGAGTCAGAAGGACAAAACCTCTACAAAGTTGTTTTCCATAAGATACTAGATGAAAAGTTGTAGCGAGGAATCCAATCTAGGGAGAGAAGTTGTTACCGAGTTTCGAAGGGGTTAGGATGAACAATTCATGATTAACTTTCGGAGATGTCTATGAGGTTTATCTCAAATCGTCTAACAATTTTACAAATCACTAACTTGTTTTATTAGAATGATTCTTTACTAAAATGAATTAATTAAAATTTAACTAATCACGATAAGATCACCCTACTAGTTACATCTAGAATTAAATCAGGAAAGGTCAAATTATCATAATTATTTTAATTAAGATACTTAGTGGAAATTCAATATTAAAAAGTTTTGTTAATCAAATTTATGACCAATTTGTCAAATGTTAATCTATTAATCATATAGATTATCAAAGAGTAAAAGAATATTCCTAGAATATTCATTAAATAGTATTCTTATATATATAGATTAATAATTTTCTATCTATATAAATTAATGTCAAATTGATTATTATAATTAAATTGTCAATATATATAAATATTGTATATAACAATAAATAATCAATTAAACCAATAACCATAATTAAATAAACATATATTAATTCAATTAACAATTATAATATATTAATTAATTAATATATTTATTAACTAATTAATAAATTATAAAATATTAATTAATGATATATAATCAATGATTATAATTAAATAATATATATAAAATTAATTAATAATTATAATATATTAATTAATTAATACAATTATTAATTAATTAATAAACTATAATATATTAATTAATAATATATACATACTATATAATTAATAACATTGAACAATTTATAAATAACAAAATAATAAATAAGAACAAAGTAAAATATAACTACCTATTGTTTATTAACATGACATTCATTACAAAATAACATAATTAACTAATACTCTAAACTAACTTAACAATATTACTAACCTACTAATTAATCTAAACATCCTACCAAAACAACTAACCTATCTCCCTAAATACCTTCCCCCTTAACCCACATGCCAAGTGGGTGGGGAAGCCATCATTTTCAAAGACCAAGGCTAAGGAAGAGGGTGAGGTGCCATTTTTAAGGAAGATGGAGAGCTTGCTAAAAAGTTGGGGGCTTAATTACCTTGGGACCCACCAATCTTTTTCCATAAACAAAATCAGCACACTCAAAAAAACTTGCGCCAGTTTGCTAAGGAGAGGTGGTTGGAGGTTTGGGCCCCACTTCACCCAAACACCATGCCTAAAGGAAAGCTCTCTTAGGGCTGAGAAAAGAATAGGAAATAAGTTAAAATAAAAGCAACTAAGACAAGGGTCATATTGAGCATTAATGACATGTGCAAGACAAACTTTATTATGTGAAAGTTATGGTCTCCCATGCTCTGCCCCCCTTTATGGGGAGTTATGAAGGTGTGGTAAAGTTTTAATATTTTATTGTTTACAATTTTAAGAAGATGAATTATATTATTATTTAAATATCTGTGGCATGGATTTGTATGGGATTTTTTTCCCATACAAAATCCAAAGACTTGTAGGTCTTCATTTGCCACTTTTTAAATTGGTATGAGAAATTTCATTTTCTCTACACATTTTCATGGTTTATTTTGTTGATTGTTTGGTTTAGGTACATAGAATGTGTTATAGATGATATATCAATTTATCATTTGAAACATGTAGTCATCTATTGAAATGAATTTAATGTTAAGAATAGATCAAAATTATCAACTAAATTTATTGCTTCTAAAACATTATGCAATAACAAATTATCAAATTATCTTGTAAAAATAGAGAGAGGTAGAAATCTTATTCTTTGTTTGCAAATCATTTATCATATATATATATATACGATGATTTCCATGCAATAACTACAAAGTATTGATAACTCTCTTCTATTTGATATAACCAAAAAATACTATATTTTATCTTTCTTCATCATAGGAGTAAAATAGAATTTCTCCTACCATTACATTATACACATTTCAACTTCCAATGGAAATGAGTTTTTCATTTCAAGAGTAACATAGCTTTTTCAAATACATTTGCACACTCAAATATACAATGAAGGATAGTATCAAAATAACATAATTTTCTCTCTTTCCATACAATATACAATTTCATAGTGCTCCAATAAAGAGAGTGAAGACACTATCCAAATCCACAAGTATGCTCCTACTACAAGGAGTGGTTTCTTCATACAAACACATCCAAGGAATGAGCTCCATCAAGCTTCATCTACATGAACCAAGACTTCAATCCCTGCAATCAAAATAGGGAAGAAACCATGGGATGCTCACCTCCCATCCTAGGCCTCTCATGAGGCCACCCCCGAGCTTGGGGAAATCACATCAAATGGGATAAATTCTCAAACATAAATACTCACAAGAAAACATACAATTGAAAAACCCAAATTCTCTCAAAGGTGAAACTAAGGAATTCCAAGAATTCCTTTTGTGGGGTGTGGGTGGACAGCCCATGGAGACAACCATTGCATGAAAACAAGGCCACACATGGACCCAATAAACACAATATCATAAGAAGGCCACACATGGACCCAAAATATACACAATTTCATAACAAGGCTTACATGGCCAATCTTCCCTCCTTATACCCCCAATGCCTCATGGGCTAAATGCAAGGTTACTTGGGGAAAATCACTCAACCCAAGTTTCATCCTTTCCTGCACATCGAGGAAACTCTACACATGGAGTTGCCTCCATTCCCACACCCCCTCTTGGTTTCTCTTCCCTCCCATGGGTGAGTGAGCCAAGAGCATACAACCCAAATCAATTACAAAAGAAAACACAAGATGCTTGCTCTTACCATGACCAACCATGGGGAGCTAAAACACAACATAGATTCAAGAGATATGCTTCCTCCATGACCAACCATGGGGAGCCAAAGAAGAACATAAACACATAAATTCTCTACAACAAGAGTGAGAGCATATCCAACCTCAAGTCCAAATGCAAAATGAAGGAGAGTTGAGCCTTTTTCCCAAATCCAAGCTTTCTTCCTCCTCTAAGTTTGGTGATCTCTAAGGATAGAGAATGGGTGAACAACCACAATGTTCTCCAAAATTCTACTAAAAGGACCTCTAAACCAACTCCCAAAATCCTAGGGGAAAGCAAGCCCTCCCATTGGTTTACAAAACCCCAAACCTTACACACCCCTCTCCTCATAAAGGTGGTCCTTGGAGGTGGGTGACCTAGGACTTCTCCCACAAGAATGATGGCCATGAAAGTACTTTTTGAGTCATGTGACAAGATGCAATTTTCGTTCAAGATTAAATATGTACTTTTGGAAGGGTCAAAAAGTCAATCTTGGGCTTCTCCCATGTTGAAAATACCCCTAACCCATAGGTACATGGAATGGGTTAACTAAAAATGCATAAAACCACTCCCTAAGGCCACTTTTAACCCTCTAAAACTTATGATTAAGAGTATGCACGAAAATAGAAGATAGGGACTACATTATGGGGTCCTATGACAAGTGGGTGTGCTTAGGATTTCTCCCAAAAGGCTTCTAGAATGTACTCTCACTCAACCACATGGCATACCTTGATAACATTTAACACTAGTGTCAAGTGACACTTCACCAAATAACATTACACACAAGGTATGTCTAATTTGTCACAGCACATAACATTCCTACACACATACATTCAAATTACTGTTATGAATAAAATACTTTACAATGAGGCCTCGGGTCTCTTCATAGACGGGGCCTTGGCTTAACTGATTGCACATACATTCAATGCGATTTCCCCGAATATATTTCCATGGTCCTTCCACCTGCAACACCTCAATGCAACATTAGTAATTCAAGGAAGAAAACTAATATGAATAAGCATATAAGATATAACATCTTCAATTTAATCAAAATTCAATTGCATATAGTCATGTAAGGTACATTTATCAAATCAGCTCAATTTCAATTGCATAAGATCATATAGGGTACATTAATCAAATCAATACACTTTCAATTGCATAATTCAATTTCATAATTCAATTTTCATCTCTAATGCATACTAATCTCGTAATTCAATTGAAATCAAGATCATCAATAATCTAATTTCATCATAAGGTAATCATCAATTACTCATAACATCAATGTAGTGAAGATGTCTAACATGATATTCATTTGAAACATAGAGTTCAATTGCATTCTTACAAGCACTTTCTCATAATTCATAATCCAATGCATACGTCTAATCACTTTCATATAGTGCATAATTCAAATGCATATAATTTTATACACACAAGTTATAATTTCTACTGTGTAATCAAAGTCACATAAAGTACAGTCTCCTCATATAGATCTTAATCCAAATGCAGGCTTACAAACATATAGAATACATTCATTATTTCAATTCAATTCAATCTACATAATTCGATTGCATAACTCCATAGTACTCCTAATCCCAAAGATTCTTAATTTTCCTTAGCATAATATTTAAGATAAATCAATGGTTCAACATTGGTAAGGGGTAACCCTAACAGTTGGGTCCTATAAAATTCTTATCACACGTATGATTAAATTTCCTAATCTAGGAAAATAAAATTCAAAATAATCCTATTAGTCTAGGATCTAACAAATCCTTGTTCAGGGTTCTAATAATATCACCAAAATATCACTATGGTATAACCATATAATACATCATCAAAACATTACTCATCCTCCTCATAGGAGTTACTAGAATCATCACATCAACCATTAATTTAATCCAAGATAAACTTATGACTTAACACATAACTAAATTGACATTTACATCTCGACTTCTTGAATCTAATCTTTTCGACAAAAGTACTCAATGGAACCTTAATAGTCTAGCTGGATCTATGATCCACAGGGTAACATACTGCATCCAAGATTCACTTACACAATTAACAATCCAAAGATATCACCTCTGTCATTGCAACACTTAGTTATTAGGTACTAATATGAAGGTACAATATATAGGTCTATCTCGAGGTACAATTCCATTAGGGATTTACCAATCATCCAGATACTACAAAACCCCTTAATCCTCCGAAATCGAAGTGTTGAGGAAAGGGTTGAAATGGGGTGGGCCTTACATATTATATGCAAATTTTACCTATGGTAAAATCAAATTCCATCCTGTTGGCTTATCTCCAACCAAACATCTCAACAAATTCCCCAAACTCCTATTCACCACCTCTATCTATCCATTAGTTTGTGGATGATGTGATGAACTAAATTTCAAATCTATCTTCAACTTCTTCCACAATGTATGCCAAAAATATCCAACAAAGTTAGTGTCTCTATTTGAAACTATGGTCTTTGGCAAACCATGTAGTCTCACTACTTCTCTAAAAAATAATTCTGTTATATGAACATCATCATTAGTCTTCTTGCAGGGAATGAAATGTGCCATCTTTGAAAATCTATCAACCACCACAAAAATTGAATCATGTCCCTGCTGTGTCCTTGGTAAACCAAGAACAAAGTCCATACTGATATCCTCCCAAGGCTTCTTTGGTACAAGTAATGGCTGATACAACCTTGTATTCTGCTTCACTCCCTTCACCATCTGACATACTCTGCAACTCTGTACAAACTTCTTGACATCTTGCTACAACTGTGGCTAATAATAATTTTCACTAACCAAAGAAAGGGTTTTATCTCGACCAAAATGTCCAGCCAATCCTCCGCTATGCTTCTCCTTGATGAGATTCTCCCTCATAGAACTTCGTGGAATGCACAACTAACTCTCTCTGAATAGCATATCATCCTGGATGATAAAATCTAGCCATTTTGTCCTATCTAGAGTAACAGGTTCTTTACAAGCTTTCCAAGCTTCACCAAAATCAGGATCCTCTAGATACAAATTCTTGAGTTCCTTGAACCCAACCACCTCAATCTGCATCTCTGTCAGCAATAGTTGCCTTCTGCTGAGCACATCTGCAACCCTATTAGACTTTCCACTTCTATGTTTCAAAATAAATGTATAACTCTGCAAAAACTCAACCCATTTCAAATGCCTTTGATTCAACTTTCCTTGACTATTCAAATATTGCAAAGCTTGATGATTAGTATACAAAAAAAACTCTTTAGGAAGCAGATAGTGTCTCCACTTCTTCAATGCCTGAACTATAGCATAAAATTCTAGATCATAAACAAAATATTTTCTCTTGGCATCATTTAACTTCTCACTAAAATAAGCAATAGGTTTGCCTTCTTCGCTCATAACAGCTCCTATTGCAGTACCACTAGCATCACAGTCTACTTGAAACACCTTATTAAAATTTGGAAGTGCTAAAATAGGTTGTTTTGTAACTTTTTGTTTCAACAATTGAAAACTCTTTTTTGCCCCATTAGTCCACTTAAACTCTTTCCTATCCCCTCTCATTGTTTCAGTCAAGGGACCACAAATACTGCTAAAATTTATGATAAACTTTTTATAAAAACTAGCTAGACCATGAAAAGATCTTACCTCAGTAGCACTCCTTAGAGTAGGCCATTCAAGGATAGCATGTACCTTCTCTGGGTCTATTTTTAGACTTTTTGTTGAAACTAAAAATCCCAAATACACTAACTCTTTCTTCACAAAACTGCACTTCTTCAAATTAATCAACAATTTCTCATCTCTCAGCTTCTCAAACACCATATGAATATGCATCATATGTTCCTCCAATGTCTTGCTAAAGATCAAAATATCATCTAGGTAAACAATGACAAACTTACCTAGAAATTCTTTCAGAACCTTGTTCATGAGCCGCATGAAAGTGCTTGGTGCATTGGTTAGCCCAAAAGGCATGACTAACCACTCATACAGTCCTTCCTTTGTCTTGAAGGTAGTCTTCCATTAATCTACTTCTCTAATCCGAATCTGGTGATATCCACTCTTCAGATCTATCTTTGAAAAATACACAGCTCCACTCAAACAATCTATAATATCATCCATTCATGGCAATGGAAACCTATACTTGATTGTGATCTTGTTTATTACTCTGGAATCTGTACACATCCTCCATTCTCCATTCTTCTTTGATGCTAATACCGCTGGTATAGCATAGGGACTCAGACTCTTTCGAATCAACCCCTTTTGCAATAACTCATGTACTTGTCTGTTCAACTCTTCACTTTCTACTAGCGTTATTCTATGTGCTACCTTGTTTGAAAAACTGGCTCTTGGAATCAAATCCATCTGATGACTGATCTTTCTTACTAATGGTAATCCATTAGGTACATTATCAGATACAATATCCTGAAACTCATTCAACAAATCTTCAACCTCTACATGTACATCCTCTACTTCCTCTTTACCAGCTTTTGGAATTAAAGCAAAACACACATGCTCATGCCTCATACCATCTAGGAATTTTCTTCTATCAACAAAAGTTATTCTTGCATTACCACATACTTTTTCTTTGATCTCCTTCAATGGCTTTAGTTGATGTCACACTCCATCCTTTTTCAGGGAATAGGTATTCGCACGACCATCATGTACAACACATCTGTCAAATTGCCACGGCCTACCCAACAACATGTGACATGCATCCATAGGTATGATATCACATAGTACCTCATCATGGTACCCACCAATCTTGAACTTTACTAGGCACTGTTCATTGACCATGACCTTGTGGTCATCCTGCACCCATGCAATCTGATATGGATGTGGGTGTTTCTATCTCTTGAGCTTCAACTTTGTCACCATCTCTTCTGACACCAAATTTTCAGTGCTTCCACTATCAATAATCACATCACAACATTTAACCTCACACTTGCATCTAGTGTGAAACAAGCTCCTCCTTTGTTCAGGTTCATTCTCACCATTCATTAGGACTCTTTTGTTAATCAACGTTTCTCCTCTTTCAACATCTTTAGAATTTGAGGATCTCGCATCTTCATCTACATGTGCCACTCTAGTCTGGCCTTCATTCCTCCTATCCATCCTTCCTTGGCATTGAGGACATTTAAATGCCCTATGACCTTCTTCTCCACAGTGAAAGCATGTTCTATGGAAGCCTCCTCTTCCTGGACCTTGTCCTCTTCCTCTTCCTCTTCCTCTCTGATCTCTATTGTTATGATCTTGGAAACGATTGGAATTGTTTCCTCTCTGATTTTGACTGCTACTGGCCTCATCCTTCTTTTTCTGATCTTCATTTCGGCCTCCATATGACTATCCACCAGATCATCCACTGCGACCCTTTCCATTTTGTCAGCTCTCAAACTTCTTGTTCAGCTTTTCCTCTACTTTTAGGGAAAATTGGTATGCCTATTCAATACTATTCATTTGAACCAGATTCAGCTCCTCCTGAATGCTCGGCCTTACCCATTAAGGTAATGGGAAACTTTCTCCTTGTCAGCTTCTGCATGGCCTGTTCTAATGAGGATTCGATAGAACTCCTCTTTATACTCCTGAACAAATCTTCCTACTTGCTTCAAACTTTGCATCTTCTTTAGTAGGTCAAGCTCATAATCAATAGGAATGAACTACTGCTTCAATTTATCCACCATTCAATCTCATCTTGTGATTTTATCTTTCCCTCTTCTATTTCACTCCAATTGAATCTCTTGCCACCAGATCTTCGCATGACCTTTCAGTCTAGCCTTCGTGAATTTGACCCTATTAGGATCCTCAATATCTTCATACTCAAAATATTCTTCACATTCATTGATCCAGTCAATCAACTCCTTTGGGTTAAGATTTCTTGAAAATGTAGGCACCTCAATCTTAGGTCTTTTTCTGATCTTAGAAATGGCCCAAAAAAGTCTTTCTTCCTCCTGGTTCACAACTTCAACTTCTCCTTCTTGATCTTCTTATTCGGCTTCATCCTCGCTTTCATCTCTAACATTAAGATTCATTCCTCTATGAATCTCCTCTTGCAATGCTCACACTTGTCTCTGGAGCACTCTAACCTTAGGTGTTACAACACCAGCTCATCCGCCACGTTCCCTTCGTGGAGGCATTTTCACGATGCACATTGAAACCCTAACCACGGTCTAGGTGCAAACTACCTCATAGTTGGTGATCTATTTACACACTCAAAAACTCCTACTCTGATACCACTTGATGAAGGGTGCTCCCCTTAATACCACAAACACATAACAGAAACAGAGAAACAACAAAAACAATATGCAAGAATAGAAAATTGGCTTCTTATTATCTCCACAAATGTGGAATTACAAACTTTCAGAATTACAATATGCAAAGCCACATGGGCATTCCCTTACAATATTCTATAGGACAAAGCCTCAAATCAATACCTAGATCTACCACCCAGAACTGCCCTAGACAATACTACGGGCCTTCTTTATATAGGCATTTTCCACCGCCTGAGAAGGTTCCAGAAATTTAGCCCTAAGGGGCTGACCAAACTTAGAATTATTTTATTTTTCAATTTATTACATCAAAGTCGGCTCAAAATAACTTTTAAAACACAAAAAGAAATTTTGAAGGAAAGTTATTTTTCGCCATTTCAGGTGACCTGACTTTCGGAGACCATAAGTCATCACCAGTTGGCCCTGATTGACTATTATAACCCCATTTCGAAAAGGCCACAAAGTGCTCTATAGGCTTGACTTGTGCAAGCACCTATCACCCAAATTTTTGACCTCAACCGAGGCCTTTAAAGCCTTCAAAACTGAGTTCAAAGTTTTTGTACCCTACTGCCAATACTAAAAATCTTCAATATCTTCAAAAATAGACCTAATCTAGCCATGAAACTTTACTGCAGGCTGATATGACTGAGATGAACCTCCACATGTAAAATCAGAACATTCCAAGATTTATGACCAACTTACTAAAAATAGCAAGTTTCCATAAATAGTAGCTCTGCACAAGATAGCCCTTATTGAATACAAAAACATAAATATTTTTTTTTGGGTGATGCAAGATTGCTCTTACACCCAGGATGCTCCTGCATCACAATTATTTTCTTGTTTCTCTCCTTGTGGAAGGTGTTTTCATTTTGTTGTTTAATCCTAAAGGTTCTTGTGTTGCAATTTTCAACATGGTATCAAAGCTCCATAACTCCAACATGGTATCAAAGCATGATTTCAGGAAACCCCTTCTCAAAATTTGAGGGTTCTTTTCTCAAGAGACTTACAAGATCTCCAAATTTGCCTTCTTGCATGGATTTGAAAATGTGCTTATCAATTTTTGGAGAGAAACATGGATAAGAATTTTTTTGGAAACTTTGTATTTTTGAAAACTTTCTATTTTCAATAAGTTTATATTCTCAAAACTTTTCTATTTTTCAAAAAGCTCATATATTTTTTAAAGTTTCTATTTGTCAAAATTTTCTACTTTTAGAAAGTTTCCTTTTTCACAAATTTTTCATTTCTAAAGCTCTCTTAAAGCGCTTTTGAAATATAGTTGGTGTTTTGGCCATAACTTGGTCATATAGAGACAAAATTATAGAAACATGATATTTTCAAAAAGTTGATTCTAGCACTAATCCATCCATTGTAGTAGCTTTCTTAAATTTTAACAAATTTATTACCAATGCTGTGAAGTCAAATCTTCTATTTAGTACTCTTGGAATCCTAACTAGCTCATACAAACTCTATTTTTCAAAAACCAGATATCATTAGAAAGTTGGTTTTGCACCCTACAGTGCTCTGCCATCCATTTTTCCAAAAATTTCCCCATGTACTACTTATTCAATTTTTTTTTGTTTTCACTATCACTCATTTTGTCAATTACATAGACACTTTAGCACCTAAAATGGATATATTTTCATTGGATGACTTCACTTGATTTTTTTAATATGTATTTATTGCATTCTCTTTAGTTAGGCATTTCGATCATCTTTTACATGCACTTCTCTATTTA